>WEIT01018867.1:0-239599 GCA_013389985.1 Dryoscopus gambensis | reverse complement strand
TTTTTTTTTTTAAGAAAAGCAAGAATTTTGTGCTAGAAAAAGTGCAGACCTGGGTCATCCGTGGGGCAATTTAATGCAACTCGTGGCAAACAGAAGCCTGAGAACCACTTCTTGTTCTGCTCATCAGCTGCTCCCTGACTCCGGTGACTGCACAGAGTGAAGTTCTCCCCCGGCAGCTGCTCCACCCTAACCCTTCATCTAATATACTCAGAGTTGGATCTTTAAAGAGCCCAAAGAGTTGATTGAAACTATGTTTGCACAGCCACATTGTCATGTGGGAAAATCCCATTATTTGGGCACCCAGCAGCTGTGGGAATCTCAGACTCTGCCTTGTCCAGGCAGTTTGGAAATCTCATCCTAAATATGTAAATTTTTGGAGAATATGATATGATTGATATGATATGATATGATATGATATGATATAGCTTTATGGGATGAACTTAGCAGGCTTTGGCAAGGTATTTTAGGCTTTAATGTTATAGGAGCGGCATTTTTAAAAAGTGTGCTGTTATCCACTGTTACAGACTTAAACTCCTGTAAAAAACCAGTTCCTTCTTACATTGTCTGCGAGTTTTCAGACAAAATAGATCAGATCAGCCCCACTCCAAAGAAATTGTGTGTTCCAGCATAGTGTAATAAGTTTATCTGGTCTTCTGGTGTAAAGATATTTCAAATTTTGTTTTTCATTGTCACATTTGTTATTTTCTGTGTTGTCTCATCAGTCAGTAGTCATGCATATAATGCCACATTCTATATTCATTAACATGATCATGTAGAAGAGTGAAATAAATGATGACAAGGAAGAGAATGAAAGAAATAATGAAGAAACTCTTCAGGGTGGTTGGAATGCACCATAAAGGGGATCTGAACGTGGAGTTCAGATGGCTCATCTTCTCCACAATATTTTATTTGAACAGCAAAAGCCTAAAACTGTAAAATAACCTGTTTGAATAGTTCTCACATAAGCCTTAATATATGGACACAAAAAGTTAAATCACTTGACAGTGATCAAACACGGTCTCCAAACACGTGTGTGCTGTTGTCTTTCAAAAGCATCTGCATTTACTTGCTTAGGGTTAGCCCGAAAGGGCAGTAGTTTTACAGGTAAAGATTTTTGTAATTAAAAAAAAAGAAGACATAAATAATAAGATCATGGCAGCTTCATACGGAGCGTGGAACAGGCCGTGAGCTCCGTGCTGATGTCAGCTGATGTGGTAATTGAGGAGAACCCACTGTCACTGGGGGGAGAGGCTTTGCTTGTTCAGTGGCAGAACTGCTGAGCAGCAAACACACTCCTTGTCCTGCACTGTTTAATGTCTGCTTAAATGGGTTACAGCTTTTTCATTATTACTGAGCCCATGCTGATCTGATTAGCTCGTACCCCTGGGCCCAGGGGGAGGAAGAGATAATTGTTTCATAAAACAAGGCTCTGGTTTTCAATAAATGGTTCCTGGTGCTCCTGTCATCACCTGTCCAACAAAAAAATCCCCCGAGGAAACTTGATTGGCAGAAAGTGCTGAGCAAGGGTAAGAGTCAAAAAATAATCTAAGCATCCCCATGTACCTTTCTGAACCTGAGTGCGCTTTGCTCCTGGACTGAGGTTAGGCATTCTGGGATAGATGGCTCTGCTTTCTGGATGTTGCACGGGAGACACAGGCATTGCCAAGGAGGAGAAGTTTGTGTCTAGTTCCTGGCTGACGGAGTGAAACAGCATTTTATTCAATAACAGAAATACGGGCTCTGACCCTGGAGGGGAACCACTGCAGATCCTGTCGCTCTGAGTGCTGGGAGCACCGGGCTGCACAAAGCTTTTCCTCTGGCTGATGGAATTTATTTTCTGCATGCAGACACACTTGATGAAAAAGTTAGAAGCCATAGCCACAAAGAGATGGTTTGATACGTGGGTGTTGATTTTCCTGAGGCAGAGGAAACCTGGATTGTGAAATATGGAATGTAGGGTGTGTGCTCCTGCATCGTGCTCAGAGTGGGTCCCAGTGTGGCTCCAAATCCCACTGGTGTGTCACAGGTGTTCTGGGAATGCCCAGAACATTCCCATTAGTAGTAACAAATGTATCATTTCTGATTGGCTGCTGGGGCGAGAATTACTAATTTACTCAGGATTACTTTGGATCATTCCCTGACATTGTTCTTTTACACACAGTTACAGGCAAGATCGTGTAATCGACTTGGTCTGTTTTGCCCAAGCTGGTGAAAAGGGCACTTAAGATCCAGACTTTGGATATAAAAGCCTAAATCTTCTTCTGTCCCATGCCTTTCAAAGTCATTTTTGTTGGCCTGACTCTAACCTTGGGGAAGTAACAATCCTCATCAAATGAAATGTAATCCAAGTTTGAAACATATAAAAATGCATCTCACTTCTGAAAAATCTGGACTGTAAGTAACAGGCTTCTGTTCAAACTAAAGTTGCTGAAAGAAGTTATCAAAATTGATTTGGAGCACAATTTCAGTGGAAAGCGAGCTTTTGCAACATCTGTTGCCATGAGCTGGAACATGCCCTGTGCTGCCAACAATCAGGTGTTGAGCAGTGAGATTTTAAAGAGATCTTGATGAGGTACAGCCTAGCCTACATAGTACAAGGGAATGAAGAATATATTACAGTCTTACAAAAAGACCATAAACCATTCTTAAGTAGAGATTTTATGTCTTACTGTTTTCTTTTTCCTTTTAAAAAAATTAAAGCTTCACACCAAAACCCCTTTATCTGGAATCAGAAAATAATACAAACAATAATGCTTCTCATAGAACACTTCATTTGTTCAAAGAAATGTAAGACATTAGGAGGCTAAATCTTCAGTGTAATAATGAACAGATTCATTATTCCTATTTCAAGCCAATAAAAAAAGGGACAGATTATTGGCAAAGTTTTCACGCCTTCTAATGAAAGCCTAAGTAGAATATTATTAATTCAGTAACTTGGGCATTTCACTCACGAAAACATATAAAACTATTGTCAATCATATTTAGTATTCTCAATGTTTATCGAAATATATCCTGAGTTTCAGTAGTATTGGAATCAATCAAGCACCAAAAGGTAATTGGTTATATTTCTCTTTTGTCTATTTGTGCCAGAGAGTTCTAACCAGCTGTGGCACCAGGGAGAATCTTTGCTCTGTAAAGCCCACCCTAGCACTATCTATGTGCACTTGATACAGAAACGTGGTAAAAAATAAGGTTCTTATTATTTCCCAGGCTGGTATCAGGCAGCCAGGTCTGTGTCCAACACCACAGCCACCAGTGGTGGCCTCGAAACTTGGTGCTTTTTTGTCTGAGAGTATTTGTTAACTCAGTGCTGCATCTTTGTGCACTGATCGGTGTCTGCCTGGTAGTGGAAGTTTCCACACGCTCAATAAACACACAGCTTGTGCCTAAATACACACAGTAGAGCTCTGCCAGAAAAATAAATACAGTGTTATAATTGGCTACTTTTCCAGTAATACATATTGTGTTACATAAATTACCAGGAATTGAGGCAAATAAGCACTTTAATCCCAAAGGTAAGGCATGAAGTTTTGCAGCCTCTTTCTCCTGCATTCACAGGACTCTCTTTCAAGGACTGTGATTATTTGGCTGTTATCTAATTTCACTGCAGAATAGAAATCTGACTGGAGCATTGCTTTCCACTGGTTAATTATAAATTTATTAGGGGAATTTTGCCAAATGTTCCTCACTATTAGATCTCACTGAATCTGAAGTTCAAGCTATCAGACTTCATTTAATGTAATGCATTGCCCTCTTTTTCTGTTCTGCATGGGCTTTTTTGTATTTTTTTGTTCTCAGGTACATTCAATTTTCCCTTTCTGTGTATTATTTGCCAAAGAGGCTCTTTCAAGTTATAGAAATGGGACAAAGTAATTTTTACAACAGCAAAATATGTAAGGAGGCAAGGTCCCTGGAGATGAAATGAATTTCGAACACAATAAAATAGCTTTCCTGTCCTGTTTGGGTGTTGCTGTTAACAGAGTATCTTGTTAACAGCACACGAATGCCTCCGGGTAGGAAGCTGTGGAGGGAACACCACGGAATGGGAGCATCTGGAGTGGGAAGGGAAGGATCAAACAAGCTTATGGGCACACGGAGGGACTTGCTTTTGGCCACCCCCCTGCTGTGGGAAGGCTTTAACACTCCTGTGGTGCTCTCAAGAGTGAAGCCCCAAGTGTGTGGGACAGGGCTGGCCTGGGCTGGGTTGGGCTGGGCTGGGAGCACTCAGTGTGCTCACACCCCAGCAAACGAGACCCACATTTAAGGACCAGCATGCTCAGGCACTGCCCTTCAGTCTTCTCTTAGAGCTTTGCTAAAAGTGGGGCTTGCGATGTGTGTGAGACAAATTTGGAGCAGGCTGGGGGGATTACCTGGAGATGTGGGTGCGTCCTGTGTGAGCACAAAGCCCAGGGTGTTCCTTACACCAGCAGGGCCAGGAGAGGCTTGGGACTGCAGTTCCCTCTTGCAGCAAGTGGAATCTCTTCAGCTACTAAATCCTGGTGGATTTTATTACTGTTTTCAGCAGGAGCTGAAGCAGGGCTGCTGAGGGTTATGTTGAGTCTTTACAAACTGGTGTTAAAGGAAAGCTGCTGTGCTCACTTCAGCTCCTGAAAAGGGAGGGGAAAAAGAGCCTTGCTCAATCTCAGAGAGATCTGCACTCTCAAAAATAAACTGCTGCAGCCTTTCAAAACTTACCAAGCAAGACAGAATGTAACTGTTGCCGTTGGCTTATGTCCTGTCAGTGGAAGGACACAATTTGCTCCAATTCAGAACCTCTGTGTTTTAACAGTACGACTGTTTTCAAGGAGGTCTGAGAAAAGGATCTTACAGGATTTTATAGCAGACTTACAAATGTGCTGAGTCAGATGAGTAATGTTTGTTTATATACCTAGAAAACACTAATAAAACATTTATATCATGCTTGGGGTTCTTTCTTTCTTGGCTAGGCCTTCCTATTTGGGAAGCTTTTGCTTTGGTTTTGGCAGAAGGAGGAAGGCAAGGACAGAGGAAGGGGAAAAGCCACCCCCTTGCACTTACCAGTTAAGTCCATCCCCCTTCAGAGCTCAGTTTCCTTTTACACGCTCAATCTGCTGTGCACCAGAGCCAAGTGTGAGCTGTCAGGCTGCTGTGGTGATAGACCTGGATCTAATGCTGCTCCTCCTGCCATCAGTGGCACAGCTCGTGCTGCTTCCAGTGGGAGTGGAACGTGCTCACGGTGCCTGTGCGGTTCAGCCCCTCAGGCCCGAGCTCAAAGCAGCCCCTGATGGGAGTGATGGCAGCAGGGTTTAATGCTAAATCCTGCTTCTGCTCAGGGTGAACTTAAAAAATGTAAAAATTAAAATTATCTGACACCAGATTTCACCGGATTGAGTAACTCATGAATAGCTCTGCAAACTGACCCTTGCCAGAGAAACCCTGACTCGGAGCTTTGTTTAAATCAGGGGATTGCTCCTTGTTTTGCAGAGCACTCAGATTGCAGAGATTAAAACGTTCCACAAGTGCTAAATATGAAGATAAATTACACAGAGAAGGATTAAATTTGTATTTTCTTTCTAAATGTTTCTAAATACTGGAGGAGGAATGTTTGCATTGTCACAGAAACTGCAGTAACATCTTTAGCACTGCATTTTCCAAGTGTCAAACACTGGTTTGAAGGAGGACACAAATGTTCACAACTGGAAGAGAGTTCCATTTTATTGAAGATAAGTAATAATTGAACAAAGTGTTCCGTATTGACAGCATCAGAGACAAATGTACTTTACAGAGTAAGTGTCCTCACATGTCAGTGTCTCGGAAAATGTGTTACATTTAGTGAAATAATGGGTCAAAAATAAAAAATCACTGTCATAAATGATGGTTGGCACTTTTTACTGAAATGCTGGTAGTTTTACATTCTTGACATGAATAATTGGATGTGTCATATGTGAAGCTACCTAGAAATAAAATAGAGGTCATAAAACGTAAAGACATGATAGGATACATTTATAACAGCATAAACCAAGCTGGCATTTTAATGTCTTAAGCCAGCCCATTTGCTCTCCTTGGCCATTGATCTTGGCTGGGAAAGTCCTATGCCAAATTTAAACACATTTTGGAGGTAGAGCCATATGGTGAGAAAGTGACAGGATTTGGTTTTGTTAAAAAGATTCTCCTTTTACCTGTTACAATTACAGCCCAGTAAGAGCACTGGAGGCTGGTTGTGGTGTGTCCTTACAAATCTTCCTCAGAGATGCTGTGTCCACCTTCACAGCAGGTGACTTTCTGGTGTAACTTACCCTGAAAGTTGTGATTGCAGCTCACACAGAAGAATGTTTCTCAATAGACATGAGAGAGAGTTTAGTTTAGTGTTCTCTCCCTGGGATGATTTGAGAGAGTGATTTTTGGGAAAGATAGTACAGTTTGGGAGTGCCTGTGCATTTAATGAATTCCTCTGAAGGCATGGGAAAAGGTGGTTGGGAGAGGCATGAACTCTAAAGAACAAGCTCCAAATCTCATCAATTTCCGTTGGCTGTATAGGTAGTTTTAATTACCATGCTTGAACTGAGATTCAATATGGCACAGAAGTAAGTCATTCTGACTACCTAAGTACTTACTGAAATGGTATCAGCCAGCCTCCACTCCCCCAGTTTTTCCAACTAGAGCTGACATAGAAACCACATGCTTAAAAAAAAAATAAAAAGCCAAGAAAGGGGGCAAAAAATCCTGATTCCATAGGATTGCCAGCATGCATGTGTGGGGTGTTTTTTTGAAACACTTAAGTAGCTGGAGAGTTGGCCACATATCATCTGCCTCGTGGCTGTGGTTTGCTGCGTGTCTGGAAGCGAGGGCAGGCTGGGCACTGCTCTCCTCTTCCTGAGTTTTACTGGGAAAGTATGCAGGGCAAGAGGAGTCTACCCACTACCTGTATTTCCTTTTGATTACTGCACAGTCGATGTAATAGCTGATTGGTGCACTTTTTGGCTGCTGTTTTAAATTAGTGCAGAGTCTGGGAATATTCACTGAAGCCTTACGTAAGTGGAAATGTTTCGTATCTTCTGTTTTCAATGCAGTTGTACTGAAAGCCCTTTGGAATTTGAATGAACCATTCCGGAATGTGATTTTCAGAAGAGAAGTCTCTAAAAATAAAATCTTCCCAGTCTGCTGAGCTGGTGATATCAATATTGGTATGGTTAATTGAGCCATCATTCCTGGAATAGGTGTGCTTCTGGATAAGTATCTGTCCATGTTTGTTTGAAACTCTTAGGAAACATCCAAACCTGGTGAGGTAGAATGAAGGCTGATTTATTGACGGACATCATTACCTCACCTGGATTTAAGGGAGAGGAATTGACTCTGCAGAGAAAAAGAGAACACTGAGGATGATTAGTCCTGTACTAACGCAAGGAACGGATGAGGGTTGGACTGGTGTCTGAATGAGGTTTGGAATGCAATCCGCAAAATACTGAGTTACCGAGCAGCATTTCTCCTGTGGCATCATTTATTGAGAACCTCTTGAGGCATCAAGAGTTGTGCAAGTGTCTAGCGTGCTGTTCATACATGATCCCCTCTGTCTTCTGAACGAGGATACTCAGAGGTTGTGAGGCTTATAGCCATGAGGCTCTGTGTTCACAGTGAGAAAAACACTCAAGACAGTGAATGTAGCTACAGATTTATTCAAATGTAGATAAACTTGTACCATTGGATAGAAACATGAGCTTCCATGAAAAACAGGGTGATACTCTACCCTTCATATCAACTTATTTTTTTGTGGAGAAAGAACATCTAGATAGATAGTTGCCCTTTCCAAACAGAAGATAGCTGGTACAAGACAATCTTGCTGAAATTATGTCTCAGCTGGAAGGAAAGATGAATTTATTTTATGTAGCACTGGGGGAAGGTTCTCAGAAATATTCAGTCAGTCAGTTATCAGAGTGGTAAATGAGATCTCGAGAGCCAGAGCTCATCAGTGTGCAGTGAGAGGGAAGTGGGAAGGAGAGAGGCTGCATCAGGGCTGGGTGTTTGTGTTCCTGATGGAAAAGTGCAAATCATTTCCTTCCCTTCTGCTGCTGCCATGGTCCATCACTTCAGTCCATTTTCACCTTGCTAAGGGATTCTGAATGGGCCTTCCTGCTCTGGCACCTAATTAATCTCTCACAAGCCTGTTCTTGTATCCTGGCTGCCTGGGACGGTCCAGATCTTATATCAGTGCCTGACAAACAAAATACCTTTGTTTTCCTTTACCTTCCTTCTTTTTCCTATGTTCTTTCACCCCAAGCCTGGTCAAGCAGGTTGAAGACATTATTCTCCCCCAGCCTTTGAAGAGGGCATAGACAGACCCTGTTACTACACGAAAATATCCCCTTTCTTCCAGTGGAACCACTTATGCTGTGGTATGGAAAGCTGTCTCTGTTTTCAAAAATGCTAAGGGCCCACGAAAAAATGCAGCAGGATTTTGCTTGTCCGAAACTGTTCAGCAGCTCAGAGGCTCTACAGTGGAACAGGCAAGCAGGAAATCATTGGGCACCTTTAAAAAATGGCATACCTAGGCACAAATAAAAGCGTAAGATCTGAGATGGAAAAGGCATATTTTGTGGTGTAAAACATTGCTATGAGACTGAGACAAAAGAATTATTTTATTGAAGTTATTTTACTGTCATATATCAAGTGATCATGAATATCAGACACCTTCTGCACTGAGTTCTAACAGACAAACACTTTATGTCTAGTTTAAAATGAATCCTTGTGATAAAATAACACATGTAGGCTACATAACAGATAACACTGGGTAGTATAATGTATTAGCTGTAATAGAAAAACATAGATTCTATAAAATGATGCCAGTGGAATCTAATATTTCTTTGAAATCTATCTCCTGGATAATATTTCTCCTCAGAAGCTGCTTATCTCACTTCTGCTTTCCCTTTGTGGGGACAGGCTTGGTGTTCAGCACAGGATATCATTCCAGTCTGGGAAATGGAGAGGCACCAAAACAGATCTGAGGAGTCCCTGCGTTAGATCAGTGCTCAGGGGAGTGTCCATCCAAACCTTGCAGCTCTCCTGGCCTGCACCTCACTGCAGACACTGACCTCCTGTGCTGGTGGTACAGAACCTGCAAGAGCTCTCAGAGTCTTCTGGGGACATTCAGGCAGTGAAAAAAAAAGGAAGAAAAATCACATCTTTAATTCCCCACTGCTGACAGCTTCCTTAATAAATATTGTAAGAAATTTCTCTGTTAAGAGCCACCCAGTAATCTAATTTGCAAGCCCCAGTGATATATTCAGCAGCCAGCTCAGGGGAGGTGTGTTTCTACTGTCAGAATCACATGAGCAAGGAATAAAATTCTGAGCTGTCGCTGAAAGCTGTAGTAATTTATGATGAGTTGTTGGCTTTTATTTTTTCATACTATTTTTGACTCAGCTGAACAAAGAGGATAGAACTGCTACTGAGTTTACATTGATTAGTTTTTTCCACAGTATGCTCCCCTACCTATGTGTTTTCACAGGATATAACAATACAAATACTGCATGTTTAAGTTTTATGTGTATCTAAAGAAATCATGGAGTGATACCCTTGTATAATAATGAGTGATGGATCCTGGATCATTTCAGTTGTCCCCCCTCTTGACATGCTCCTGAAGGAGTTAAGCCTTTGCCAGTCTGCTGAGTTTAAGTAATCCCAGATTTGTCTGTCACCTTCTGTGTTGTCTGCATGGGGAATCCTTGGGTTCTCTTCTCTTCTCTTCTCTTCTCTTCTCTTCTCTTCTCTTCTCCTCGGCTCCAGTTTAAGGAATGTTCTGCTCTGGTGTGTACACAGAAGGCAAAGCAAAACCCCAAAAGCTTGCACGAGATTACAGCTGTACAGCCAAGGTCAGGCTGTTTGGTGAGAGAACTGATTCTCTACAGCAGTGTCATCGTGGTTGTGTCCAGTTTCCTACAGTGGGAAAAGCTTCCTCTATTGAGTTCCATCTGTATCAGGTCTGTCCCCTCAGCTGAGAAGGACCAATAGTGTTGTCTCAGAAATTAACACATTCAAAGAAAACAAAGCAAAGAGGTGAGAAAGCCAACCCAAAAGCTCTAGGGTGCTACTCCATAGCTGCTCAGCTGGGAGAAGGTGCAGTGTCTGGATGTCTTCAGCCTTGAAAGGACTTTCAGAACCACTTTTCCAGGTAATTCCATCTGAGCTGTTGTCACTTCATGATGAACACCTTGATTCTTGGGGTGAACCTCTGTTCCCTCACCTCTGCTTTAAGAACTTGGAGCTTACAATGGCCACTGGTGTGGTTCATCCACAGCCAGAGACTTCTCCTTCAGGAAAAAGGGGCTTTGGGTGAGCACAGGGCCAAGACTTCACTCTCAGTGAAGAGCTCCCAGGCATAACTTGCTTTCTCTAAGCCTTTATGTGGACACTGAGAGGAAACCCAGGTTGCCAGCATCTGCTGGCTTTCTTCAGGCTGCTCGTGGGCACAGTCCAATAGATCTCTCAGACCCTTGGTAAAGAAGGCATTTGGTATCTATAAAGAGGAAATGGAGCTTGTCTCTATCCTACCTTTTCATCCAGGTTCCCTTTTAATTCTGCATCAACAAGGTTTTTGAGGATGCACCCAGGGAACACAAAGTGGTGCTTTCATTGTTGCTCCTTAGGATTCAGTCTTTTAAAACCCACCTCTCATTTCTTTGTACCTGCCTGCTCCAGCCTTCATTTTTGGGAAGCAAACACCAGTGGGTTGGGTTTTGTAACTGTCTCCATGGTGCAGTGCTCAGGTGAGGAATCGCTGTCAATGTTCATTTTTCCAGAGGGTAGCTGGGGAGAGATGCATGAAATGTGTTCTTCATTTATCCCAAAGTTGTCTGTTGTTCGTATGACCCTGCATGGCGGGTGCTGCATTCCTGTTCTCTTTTCCTGCAGTGAGAGGTGCAGATACACCCTGCGTGGCCACAAGGAGTCAGTCAACAGCATCGAGTTCCTGCCCTTCTCCAGCACCGTGCTCACCAGCTCTGCTGACAAGACCTTGTCTCTCTGGGATGTCAGAACGGTAAGCAGGCTTTGCCTTGGTCTTTTCTGAATTCAGGCAAAGTAGTGACATGTGTGACATGAGAAAAATGAAACCCAGTGTGAAATCAAAACAGAAAGTAAGGATGGTGTGCCAGTAAAATATTCACTAACACACTTGTTATCTTCTGACCAAAAATGTCACCATACACCACTTCCTCTAGAAGGGATCTTCCTCCCGTCCTCCAGAACTCTGCTGATTCCTCATAGAACATGCATTATTTCCTCCATAATATATCACTGTAGGTAGTGACAGAAACTCTGCATCTCTTCCTTTGTTCTTCTCTACCTTCCTTCTTTGGAACAGGTAAAAATGCGCTGAGTACACTGGAGAGTGTATTTGTCCCTGCTGCTTTGCAAACCAAATATGCAAATCCTGCTCCACTACAATATGAGAACAAGGCAAGAGGAATTCTTTTCCTCTGTCATCAGAAAATCTAATAATTATTGCTGTTTCTGTGGTATGGAGCTACTTTTGAAGTTCTCAGATTGTTCCTTCAGTTGGTGTTACAGCCACTCTACGTTTCTCAGGCAGTGTAAAGGTACAAGAGTCCAGCCTTGAATGAAGAAGGTTGTATTCATGGAAGGGATTTGAGAGGAAGCAGGCAGAGCTATTGCTGTGGATTAAATGGTGTTGTCATCAGAGCTATACAAACACAGGATAGGAAAAACTGCCATGGAAATGACAGTGGAGTACTTGAGATGCTCATTAGGCTATTTCTATTTATGGATCATAGAAGCAAACTGAACAGAAGATCATTTAATAATAATAATAATCCTGGGCAGAAAGCACTATGAGTTAAAATGAAACTAGTCAAGACTCATTATTCCTAAATGCATTGGTTTGTAGGAATATTTGATATCCAAATATGAATAATTCAAAAAGAGGAAAAAAATACTGAAATACAAACAAAAGGGAAATGCTTAATGGAAAAATAGATTTCTGCTTTGTTTTGTTTTCAGTAAATCCTGCAAGGAACTTTATCTTGCAAATATCTCAGTAATCTCCTGCTCATAGCAAATTAACAGAGTCATCAAGGAGTTTTACTTTGACAAACATAAGGAAAAAGCCTCTATATTTGCTCACCAATATTGTTTTTCAGGTTCGGGTAATTTTACTAAGATAGGAAAGACCTTTTGTGAAAAGAAAATGTTGTATATGGCATTTATGCTGTTGAATTTTTTCCATGTTCAGTGGGAAATCTTGCAGGTTTGGAATACATGCCCACAGTGAAACATCACTTGAGGTGGTGAAATCCCTGTGAAGATTCCACCTCCCTCTAAATGCTGAATGATATTAAATGTTCCCTCCAGAAAGAAGATGAATTATTTTGTCTCATGAATTGGGAATAGAGTATTTTCTCACCTCTGTGAGATCAATTAGCATTAAGGAGTACATTTAAGATACTTTTAATGAAACATGAAAACCACGCTCAGGTTTGTTTTCTCATCAATCAGATTCCTATTGCTAATCACATCTTGCTCTTCAATCATTAAGTGCAGTCAGCTCTTTATTATTAAAGATAATGGATACAGAGAACCGTATCAGAGCAGTGTAAGTTGAATGGACAATGAGCTCTAGATTTGGGACAGGATGGAACATAAATCTTTGAAATTACTAAGCTGGAACTCTAATGCAGCCTGCAGACTTTGGAAATGCAGGGCATTATTTTTTCCTCTTTTTTCTTTTTCTGGATAACAGAAAGTAAGATCCATCCAGCAGTTAAAAAAAATCTACATCACATTGACTCTAATTTTAAACCTGAGATTTATGTTGCCTATAGGAAACTGAGAACAGAGAAAGGTGAATTGCACTTGTGGCTCTTTCCAAACACTGAGGGAGAATTATGGATTTGGTGTTGGATTTGGACAGGAACCACACTCGTGCTGTGCCAGATACGCAGTAGATCAGATGTGGAGACCCAGGCTGCAGTTCACTGGTGGCAGTTTCTTGCCAGTGAAGCTGATGGCTCTGGTGCCAAGATAAGCTGTGGAATTTTTTCCTCTTTGTGCCAGTTTCATAGAAAGGCAAGCGTGTTCAGAACATTTCCTTGCCGACGCATCAGGGAAAGCACCTCCACTCATGAATTGCAAAGTGTGTCCAGTGATGAATGTGAGAGGTGCAAAAGAGCCTGTGCCCCCCTGAGTACAAGTTCCCCTGCCAGGGTTAATTGCTGCCATGATGAGGGACCTGCCACTCCTCTGCATCTCCCACAGCCTCAGGAGCCATGCCTTGGGGCTGCTCACATCTGTCTCGACACCATTTGAGCCAGGCTGGACCTCTGCTCTTTTTTCAGACAGATGAGATACCAAATATTTACACACTGTCTTAGTTTAGAAGACAGGTAACTGCCAGGGGAAACCAGAGTCTCCCGTGGAATAGAGAATGTAAACCCCCCACCTCCGAATTCTATAATTTCGAAATATTGGGGCTTTCAGGCAAAGATATGGGAATAGGAATACCAGTTCTTTACTAAGAATATTATAAACTAAAAAGCTAGTGGTACAGGGAAAGAAAAGAAAAGAAAAAAAAAAACAACAAACAAATAATCCCAGAAACTCTGACAGAGTCAGAATACGACCTGACCCCGTGTTGGTCAGGGTGTGGGGAGCAGCCCAAAATAATTCCTCCTGGAGTGGCAGGTGTGGCNAATGGCTCATTCCCAGGTGATATCCCCTTGGAGGAGGATGGGTGGAGGATGAGATAAGGAAGCTCTGACCCATTAACAGAAGGCACCCGCCCTTTTTTCCCCCTGGAGTTACAAGAGATAAAAAATATCTTCCAACCGGTTTCAACAGATGAAAATAGAATTACACAATTTTGGTTACATATTGCAACCCAAGACATACACTTAAATAGTTAAATAGAAGGGGGAAAAAAGTACTCACATTTTTCATTCTACATGTTTGAAACTTACTGATTTAGTAACTATCTCATCTGCTTTCTGACTTTTGAAATGTCAGGTTCTATAACTGGGTATTTCATTTTTGGAAACGTTGTGGAGAGGCTGTAATTTAAAAGGCAGCTTCCAGTAGTAATGCCTTGAGGAATGTGTCCAGTGAGGATTTGGGAAGAATGCTGTGTGTCCTTAACAGGACAGGCCCATTCATGTTAGTTCTTGTGAACGAAGTTCAGCACACACAGAGCTCTGTAAAAAGTCACAGTCATACAATGCTCTTTTTCTATTCAATTTTGTGAAATAACAAGCATTTGAGATATTGTTTGATAATTCTCGTCCATTTTGGTCTCTACTGCTCACTGATATTCAAGTTTAATATGTTAGTTATCTGGGATATATTGCTTTATGCAGTGCAGCTCAGTGATTTAAGATGAGACCTGGTTTCTTTGCATTCCTTTTGCTGACAATTGCTGCATAGCACAAATATAAGGATCCCATACCCACCCCACTATCAAAGTAATACCTCTGACATTCAGGCAGGAAGGCATCAAGATGTCAACTTTTTCATATTTGGGTCAAAGATGACTTGAGCAGGGGTAAGGCAGTGCAGCAGAACAGTGACCAGATGCCAGTTCTGGCTCTGCACATCAAATCGTGTCCTTGTCAGTAATTTGTGGGCTGAACAGCAGAATCAGAAGTTAGATGCTCCAAGGTAGTGTGGTCCTTGATGAATAATGCAGGCACCAATCTCATAGGAAAAAGGGAAAAACCAGAATGAAATTGCCCCAGATCCTGCCTGAACAGCAACAAGAGGCTCCCAGTAATAACCTGGCTCTGGCCATTTTCCTCCTCAGAGACTCCTGCAGTTTCCCCTGCCCCAGAGCGAGGGAGCGCAGTGGGAATGCAGGCAGAGCCTCCTTTCAGGCTCCCACAGGGACATATCTGTGCATGGCTGTGGAGAAACTGGATATGTCAGCCCCTGGGAATGGTTCCTGGGCGTGGGGCACCACACTTCATAAGGCAGGGCAGGCTGGGGCTCCAGGGCTGCACCACACCCAGAGGAATTCCTTAGGAAGGAGTAGTCAGGGAAAAGAGGGAGAGGCTGCTGGGGGCTTCTGTAGGGCAGCATTTTGTCTTAAAATGTGGCATTGGATACAAGAGGTTCTTAGGCACAGCCCTTTTTAGAGCAGTAGTTGCTAATAAATTGCAGCTCCTGTGCTCCAGCGTCTGCTTATCAAGGTGTGCTAATGGCTCTTGAGCATTAGCTGAGTTTGACAGAGCTCCCACACAATTAGGCCTGTGGGAAACAGCAGGGAAACCCACATGGATGTCCCACCTGGAAACGCACATGGATGTCCCACCTGGAAACCCACATGGATGTCCCACCTGGAAACCCAAATGGATGTCCCACCTGGAAACCCACATGGATGTCCCACCTGGACACCCACATGGATGTCCCACCTGGAAACCCACATGGATGCCCCACCTGGACACCCACATGGATGTCCCACCTGGAAACCCACATGGATGCCCCACCTGGGAGGAGAAGCAGCAACACTCAGCAACCCCAGCACCGCGTTCTGAGGAGTGTTACAGTCGAGGTTCTGCCTGCTCTGTTCTCCCTGGCTTTTCATGATCTGCCCCCCAGAGGTTCCAAAATGATCCATCTGTGCATCCAAAGAAATAGCAGAGTAAACCCCAGGAATTTGGGGGTGGTCATTTGCATTTTTGCCTTTGTAAAAAGGGCTCTGGCTGAAGGCACGTGGGTTGTTTGAGGACAGTGGCCATTTCTAAGGGCTTTGCACTCTGTGTCCTACCAGAGCATAAATATATCCATGCACAGGGCAGTTTCTGAGCTCTTGGCTGAGGTTTCCAGCTGTGCTGCAGCATTTTAATGACGAGCACTTGGCTGCCTGTGTGTTTCATATGGATGTAGAATAATTACAAGGAAGCTGATCTAAGCTGCAGCCTTGCAGTTTTCTCCTTCGCAATGCAGCCCATCCTCCCCCACCCTGTGATGCCTTTGGCCTGGGACAGCCGTGCTGTGGTTCCTGTTGCAGCTCAAAGCCAGTTAACTTTTGGTTAAATTCAGGGAAATGGTTCCAAACTTTTCATTTCCTTAGATAACCTTTTTCATTTATTTTCTTCTAATGAGATTATCTTTTAGACCACTTATTTTCCAGCGTTTATTTTATCAGTATTTAGTAATTTTAAAATTAGTAATTCCCTGACATATCCCATTGTAGTTTTGTTTCTTCCAGGGAAATATAAACTAGCTTGTAGACTTTTTGCTGTTCAATATGGATTTTGTCAGAACCTTTTTGTCAGTAGACTTAAAGCACATGGGGACACCTAGACCTCTGCAGGGATCTGGCTGCCTGTGCCTTTGGAATGGGCATTCATGAGGCAAATCCAGGAAAAATGACAGAGTATTTAAGGATCAGGTGTATAAGAGAAGCACTGAGCAGCCAAAAGGTAGTGATTCTGAAAAGCAGTCTGGTTGTCTTTATACTTTTTGGCCTATTCCAGTTGATTTATGCCCTAGTAAACACCTTAACATGAAATTATCAGTCAGAATCTCCTCAGAGTATTGGATTTGTCAGTTTTATTTGAACTCTTTTGAACTCCTGAGGAATGAATTCATGAGCCGAGTGGATAGACAGGATGGGTCATTTAAAAAACCTTTGACAGGCAGCTTAAGGTCCAAATCAATCCTCTTCAAAAGTAGGTCAAAGATTGAAGTTGTCAGTATTGGAGACAAAGAGCTCTTCCATGCAAACTCCAAACCTCCCAGTGCAATTGAATTATTTTGCTGTAAATAAGGGATGTGCAAGGATAAGTCCAGCTCCTGGCATGAAGTGTAGCAAATTCTGTGTTCCTGATTCTGTGTATTTGTAAATAATGGGTTCATATTTTAAAACTCCCTGTCTTAACATGAAAAGGAATTTGAGTCACAGGGAAATATGAAATCAGGAACAAATATTTATGAATACAGATTATGTTTTCTCCCAGAAGTAGTATCACAAAAGACAAAACTAAAACTTGAAAAGGTTTATGTTAAATCTGTTTGGGATGCTTTCCTAGAGACTTAGTGGCAATTTTTTAAAAACCAGAAGTATGGTTGAGGAAAAAAGTCAAGATTTCTTTCTAATAATGAAAAATAATTGGGAAAATAGCTTGATTTGATCACTGTAGTTCTTAAAAATGCTACCTTCTGACTTTATATCAAAACAACTTCAGTGAAAAATGCAGATTGAAAATAAATAATTCAAATAATGAACATATAAGTGCAACTTGGATCGGTTGATCCAGATGCAAGCAAGAAAATGTCCAATGTTCTTGTTTCGCTCTGGGTTTTTTTTCTTCCTGAGAGGCAGGAAAACCACTGCCCTCCAAACTGTGTGCGGCTGCTGTCCCCAGGATCACCCTCAGACTGGAACTATGTCTTTCCTTTGGACTTGTTCCTCCTTTGTCTTATCTTCAAAATCAAACCATTAAATCGACAGTTTAACAAACTGTATAATCACCTGATCCCACAGGCTTTTTTTCCCTGTTAAACTAGGTTTAAATTAGACTGAACCTTTCAGATCAGACAGGTTGTTCTGCAGAGCTCAGCAGTTGGACTTGATGATCATGAAGGTCTTTTCCAACCTAAATGATTCCATGATTCTAAAGCTCCAGGTGAATTAGTGGCCCTTAAAAGGTTATAATTGTTTTTTTAAGCTGTTCCTGTTCACTGATATGCCCAGTCCTGTCCAGTGGATGTCAGGGTCCTGTTGCCAGTGGGAATTCAGCCCATTAATGAGTTGTCTTCCTCTGCCTTGTCCCCACAACATAGAAAAGCTACATTTTCAATTTCAAGGGGAAGTATTTGAGAAGACAGGACAGTTCTGTGTGTTAAAGCTTAAATCTCCAGCTTGACTTGCAATTCATGTGAAACGTATAAATGGCAGTGAGGTTAGATTGAAGTAACACTTTCCAGCATGATACTCGCAATCATTTCAGCTGCTGCTGGAGAGTCACAGCATCTGCTGAGCTGGAAGGGACCCATCCAGTCCAGCTCCTGGTCCTGCCCAGCACCATGCCCAGCAGTCCCACCCTGTCCCTGAGAGCGTTGTCCAAACACTGCTGAGCTCTGGCAGCCTTGGGACCATGACCATTCCCTGGCGAGCCGGTTCCAAGAGCACGAGGATCCTCTGCAGCTGGATGCTTTCCTTCCTGTGCAGTCGTGGTTTCTCTGGGGGCTCTGCAGGAGTTTCCTCCAAAGTTTGCGTACTCCAGACCTGGCTCTTTGTGGTGCACTCCAGGCTGGCTTTCACTTACTGGTGTCTTGGAGCAAGTCTTGGCTCCTTCCTCACATCACTGCCTTACCCAGGGTTGGAGCAGCCCTGTGATCCATCCCTAGCAGGGTATAGCCGTGCCTGCCTTGCAATCCCTGTTTGATGCCACGGTCCCACAGCTCCCAGCACACAGATTGCCTCTGCTGCTGCAGCCTCGCAGGGCTCAGTGCCTTTCACCAAAGCTGCTGCTGAGCTTCAAGGTTCCCTTTCAGCCCTGTGCTGTTTCCCTCAATCCCCAGGATGGGTGATGGGGAGGTGCTCCCAGCACTCAGCCAGAGGGTTGCTGCCAGGCAAGGCACTGTGGAGTGATGGAGCCATGTGATCCACATGTGTGTAATCACAAATGAGGGACAGCTGCATTCCAGGCAGCAGCTCCTGCAATTCCCAGTGCCCTGGCAACTCCCTGTGATGGGTCACTGGCACTGACGGGTTGCGAACTTGGAAGGGCAGGCAGAGAGAAGCAGTGGAGGGAAGGGAGGCATTTATTTACCACCCATTGAGGCAGATTTCATCTGTTTTCACTTGCTGCTTGTTTTAGAATATTAGTAGTAGTTAGAGAGCTATAAATAGATAAATTTAACATACTGGAAGTCTGGCCATGGGTTCCAGTAAACACTGTGTGGCTCCTGGCACGAGGTCTGGGGGAGTGCAGGGTGGAATGAAAATGAGGGAAATGGAGTGAGGGAAGCAGGTTGTGCTCCTGCCTGGGCAGGGAGCAGATTGACCTGAATCTGAACTTCTTACCTGTGTCCATCCATAATGTGTGGGCAGAACATACTGCAGTAAGGAGGAGTTTAATTTCTATGTCGCCAATGTCACTTTGAAACAAAACAGGAGTTAAGTTCTTTCAAAGGCTTTGGGAAAGGCCTGGCTGCAGAATAACATTTGCATTGACTTCTTGGTCCTAAAACTCTAATTAAATTATTGATTATGAAGCTGGCTGATTTCTTAATAGTTCCTAATGTAACAATTAAACCAAAGTAAGTAATTAAAAATGAAAAGATTGGTCCACAAGTACAATCTTCAAAAGGTCATTTTCAACTTAATCGCTTTTTTGAAAGAGGCAGGAATAAAACAAATGAGTCATTAGCAAAAAAGCAATTTGGTGTGTGCATGTGTGTAATAATGTGTCTACCAGATGACCACCACTGACCACACAATACCTAAATTAATTTAAAATAATGGCTGAATTTACTTAGTTGATATTATATTAACACGTCCCTTCCAGATCAGGCCTCTGGTGTGTGAAGTCCAGTAGAAGATACAAAGCTGTAGCATGTTTCTACTCTGGACAGCTGAGAGCCCAGGGCAGAAGCCAGAAACTTCAGCCAAAGAGCTCAATTTCACTGGAACTATTATGTTATTGTTTAATATCATAAACAATGCTTTGTACTACAATGAGCATTTATTTTTATTATTATTTTTATAGGCGTAAGAAGTAAAGGTTTAGAAGCCAGTTGGGTTGGTCCATGGATGTTTACAGGTGTAAAAGGTGGCAGGGAGGGGAGCACTAAGGCGTTTGTCAGAAAAATTTCAAAAGGCCACTTAACACTGTTGCTTTGGATAGTGATTGTTGTGCTGGCTGCAGTTGGATTCTGCTTCAACACATCTGCTCCAAACCAAATCCTCTTCTTGATGAGGCAGTGAGGGGGAAAATTCCTGTGCAGGTCAGGGTGTAAGAGAAATAGATAAATCTGTTAGTCTGTGAAGTTAAAGGCCGTGGTGACTGTGGCTACACATTCTCAAAAAGATCTATTAAAACCCAAACAAACTCCAAACCTTATGTATCAATTTCCTTTCTTCTAACAATAACGTGAAGTAAGATATTTTCAATGACTAAGTTTTCAGTTTGGTAAAAACTGAATCAAAATAGGGGTGCTGACTCAATGTGTTTGTATAGATTATTCCCTTCTAACTGCTTGTGGATACATTTATTCCCACTGTGGCTCCCCACGGCCTTATGGGGCGGCTGCTTTGGACTTCAAGTCGTTTTCATAAGAGCAACCAGATACTGCCTGGGAAATGGCTTGAAGCAGGAATGGGAAGCAGGCAGACCTTTGGGATGACTTCAGCTGTATTGTGTTCAGACAAATGGAATTTCAGACCTTGTAAGGTATTTGTGTAAAGATATTTTCTTGTTGCTTCAAGAAAGCTTAAGTAGTCAGTTTTGTCATGTGCAGAATACCTGAGGGCCCTGGTTTTGAAAGCTGTAGGCTGCCAAATTGGTTTGGGGTAGAACACCCCATGAGGCACTGATGGATGGGAAGGTTTGCAGTGGGAATTCACACTTCAGATGTTGCCCATAGGATGGAATTTTTGTGGTGCATATTTAATGTACAGGGCACTCACAGATGTTAAACAGTTCTGTGCTCTGACACCCTGAGGGCAACAACACGGGGAGGTGTTGTTCACATGCTATGGTCCAAGGCCAAAATGCAGCCCTTTGATTACAGCTGAGTTCACCTGCCACATTTAGAAGCGCGCTTAGTAGCTGAGGATATTTTATGTTAAGAGGCAGCCTGGTTGGTCTATTGCAATAACTGATATGGAATCTGGGAGGTGGTTTGTGTCTTCCTCTTCCTCACAGCCCCAGGGATTTGCGTGCGAGTGGTAGGCATAGCACTTCACCATATCACTTCACCTCTCTTCCATCTCCCCTTTCACCCTTGGACTGCAGTGTTGGGCATGAGAAAAGCACATTAAAAAGTGAGAGTCTTGCCTTGTCAGTGTGCTGTACTCACAACCTACAGATCATGGAATATGCCGAGTTGGAAGAGACCTCCAAGGATCATCAAGATGTTTCAACTGATATCCTAAAATACAGCATATTCAGTTCTCTCTTTCTGGAATCTTCTTCTCCACTCTTGTTTTTGGGTTGTTCTGTAGAAAGCATGAATTTGATGCAAATGAGAGACAGACCTGATTGCTAAAATGGTGGCGGTGGGATGAAGAATGTGACAGATGTCCTGAGAAGGAGCTTCAGGTGTTGAACAGTATCAGTGTGGACTGGGAGACATTGGCATGGGCTGCTGGAGAGGAGACCCAACGAAGAGCATTTGTGTTGTACAGTTGTATTTAAAAGTGCTCCAGGAGACAATCCTGATGGGATTTCATATCACCCATAGAAATGGGAGCACATGTCCGTTTGCTGCCTTGCAGATGAGGTGATGTCACGGCACTGGAACTGCAAGGTTGTCAGAACTGTAACTGACTCTGTGGAGAACTGTCCCTTCTGATATCCTGAGAGCCCCGAGTGTCCCTCACACAGCAGCAAAGCATCCGCTGCTAATTGCATGCTGAAATTTAAGTGAGGCAATGGAAGGACATCTGTCTCCATCGCTGGGCCCTTCTGGAATTTCCCATCAAGGAGACAGGGTTCCAGTCAGAGGTGTGACTTGCCGTGTCATTGCAGTTGACAGCCAGGTTTTCTTGCACCGTAACATTTACCAGGCTCTTCAGTTGAGGACAGGCTTCTCCTCTGAGTACCCTGGGATTGCTCACAGAATTTCTTCTGCATGTTTTCTCCTCCTATGTATACTGGCATCTCCTTTATTTTCTTGGAACAATTAGACTTACCTCAAAGACACTCATTTATCAAGGTAGTCAGCATGCAATTGCTCATCCCTGCCATAAATCCCAGTGTCCCACACTACCCCATGACAAATCCAACTGTGAGTGCACTAATCCCCTCACAAATGTTGTTTGGATGGTTTGTGTCCTGCTTTCCTGGCAGGCTGAGGTCTGTGAGCTTCTTTTCAGGAGAGCAGTCCCAGAGCCCCTCTTGATTGTGGGGAGATTTCAGACCTAGAGTAGAAAAATCGTCTTTAGCAGCAGCATCGTTGTCTCAAGTTCAGATTCCTGGCAATGGTTCACTGTGGCACTACTAAAATTAATTGTTTCAGGACTCAAAGTGTCCTGGCACCAACACAGGCAGAGTGAGATGCTGCCAAAAAGGTCCCACCAGTTGATCCCCTGGGAACTGGCTGTTCCCACTCTGCTCAGCGTGGTTTTCGGGACAGAAAGGATTTACCGGTAAAGACTGGTTATACAGTTTATTTAGCTTCTCATTTTCTCTAAAAATAAATATGTGATTATTGCATTCCTGTTTTCCCTCTTCTGTGGCTCAAGCCCAGCTTCTCTGCCTCCAAGTGGGTTTCAGGCCAGTGTTTTGCAAATGATAGTATTTTACATGCCAGTCCCTTGCTCAGCTGATTGTTTCTTTCCCCTCAGAAAACATTTTATAGAGAAGCAATAATCTTTCAGAAATAAGACATCACACTCAGATTGGAGGCACTGGGACAAAGCTGGTAGGCAAGAAGCAGAATTCAGCAGTGTGACAAAGCCTTTGTCTATGATCTTCCCCTGCTGGTGACAATGGTCCAGCATCAATGGCCCAATTCTGCACTGTGAACAAACCACAGGAAAGGAATGGTAGATGTTGATACAACTGTGCCACAGGCCTACTTTTGATTTAATTCTCTTCTGGTTTATATGAGATTTATGCAAAAGCAACAAAGAGTTGCTTGAGCAAAAAGTTACGGAAGCGCAGAAGTGGTCAGGACCTGTGCCAAAACTGTCCCACTTCCCAGCTCCATCCAGTAGTGCCATGCAACTGGTTTTACTGGTTGAGATGGAAAGTTAAGTTTGCAATTCATTGCATTTGGAAATGCAGGTAGAATTTATTTGACCCAGTAAAAGTGCAAATAAGTGTCAGTTGTATTTGTATGAGTGTAATTGGAGTTTATAAAAAGTCAGGCTCATAGGAAGTGGGATAGGCAATGCACATCACTGTGAGGGGGAAAAGTTAAGCAGTTTTATTCTGGGAAAAAATGTGTAACATATTTGAATAATTTTGCTTTAGGAGCAGATATGTTTGTGAAATTGGGTCCCTCTGAAACCTTTCTTTCCCTAATCTAGAGAATGGAGTTTGCAATAACTGCTGTGAATTTGCAGAGTATTCATTTTTTTTTTTTTCTTTTTTTTTTTTCTTTCTTTTTTTTTTTAATCCAAGAAGTACTTTTCTTCTGGAGGAAAATGCACATAGTGTTTTTAATTTAGACCCTAGTGTTTCTAGTGGAGTGTGACTTGCTGTAGAGTTAAATAACTGCTGAACACACACCTGCAAAAGTGTATGTCTATGAGTATGGGGCTGCACGCCTTTTCTAGATATGTTTTGCTACCCCAGAAACACTTATGAGTAGTCAAGAGTAAATATCTGTATTAAATCTAAAACAATAAAGACATTACTCGGCACTGATGGTAACTAAGAAGGCAGTAAATTGTGTGTACTGGTGTTATATTCAGAAATGGGCTGGGTTTGTGGTGACAGCCCCCATCTGCTGTCTGACTTACCACCTTTGAGCGTTTGGTTATTAAACAAATTAATGGAGCAATTTACATTTGTTTCTCACTCAGCATCAGCAAGTGGATTGCATTTCCTAATTGGTATGTAAGGAAATGGATAATAAAGCTTTTTCCAAAAGGTATGCATTGCCAGCTTTCACACCTTACTCCAAATTTTCTCATTTTTTAACCTGCCAAAATGAAATAAATGTCTGCTGGGGGTATGAAAAAAGTAATTCTTTCTTCTTTAACTTCCTCTTAATTAACTTTTAATGTATGCTGCTACTCAGGGATCATTCCTTAATACTAAATGTGTCTAAAACAGAAAAGACAGATTTAAATGATTTAGATAAACATCTGCTGAACACAGGGGCATAAAAAACATTCAGAAAAACAGTGGCTTTTTACTTGCATTCGCAGGCAAAAAAAAAAAAGCCACCAAAAAATTATTTTCCATTTCTGTAAATCTTCTTCCCTTGTGTATATGAGCTTAGAGGAAATGATCAATTCTTTAGGAGCGGGTAACATGGATTGCAAATGGTGCATATATTATATTTTTATACTTTCTGAATAGCACCAAACTGCTCTATGAGCATCATACCAAAGTAGCAGAGATTTTGATGGAGGACATCTTTCTGGTATAAAAGTCAATGTTTTGACTCCTGAGGCAGCCCTCTTTTCCTTAATTTAAGGCCAGGAAAGGAAAGAGTTCCATAGTTCCTGCCTACCTGACTATATAAAGTTAATCCATATTGGTGTTAAATAACTCTGTTTAGATAAATTGGTTCTGTCTTTAGCAGTGTAGAACAATCTTCATAAGTAATGTGCAGTATGAAGGTATTAAAATGATTGCCTGCTATTTATTTTTAGCAATATTCAACTTCAGAGATGGCATAATAAAAATAAATATTTCGTGGCAATCTCAAGATTTCCAATACTTGAATCAATACAGTAAACACCAATATAGTTTTCCAAATAATTATAGAAGCTAAGGATATGTTACAGATCTAAACACAAAATCACTCTAAACATTGTTTGAAAATTATCTGATGGAAGAGAATTTAATCATAAAAACCCAATTGATCCAATTATTTCTGTGGAAACATCTTTATTTTGCAAGCTTCTCTCACATGCAGGGTAGCATCCCAGTGGAAATTTTCTCCATGCTCTGGGGGGGAGCAGGGAGGGTCAGTGCAGGTACCCAGGAGGGATTTCTGGGGTGGGCAGAGCGCAGAGCTTGGGCTGTGCAGTGCCTGGCAGAGGAGCTGCTCTGCTGCTGAGGGCCGGGGCAGCCCAGGCATGTCTGACTGGAACTGGTTCTGTCAACAAAATTATCCTGTAATAGATGTACAAATAGAGCTTGGATCCCATATCTTGTATTTGATGTGTGAAATGGGTCACTCAGGCACTTGTACCCCGCCATGAGCTGTGTCCTGCCATCTGCAAGATCGGGATGATTGGATTAGCAGGAAAAATCAGGAGGTTTAAAACTTTCTGTGTATCAGTTCATGGAGGAAACCTCTGTTCTGCAAAACCAGACTGTAGTGTCTACAGAATTTTGGATATTCCCCTTTGACAATTTTGATCTATTTTTCAGTTTCTAACAATATACTTAAATCTTAACTTACTAATATTTTAGAACAGAAAGTTGCTTTGATTCAGTAAGTCTAAACTTTCTAAAAGGTGTTTTTCAGCACTGCTGATACTATTTTACCAGGTTTATGTCAGCTGATTTATTTAAACTGACCTGTTCCTTGACTAGGTTTATTGTTAGAAGAGGTCTATTTCCTACATTGTCAATACTTGTTGAAAACACTTCTGTTAATAACAGGACGCGAGTTAAATCACGAGAAAAAGCATAAATGTGAGTAAAATCAGAGCTGGCTGCTGGCTGCTCAGGGCTGTTCCCAGCTCTGGAGTAACAGTGTGTTCTCATTCCTCCTGGCTGCAGCCATGATGGCCCTTACAAAATTCCTGCCCTGATGAGAAGTGTCCCACAAGTGAGGGGTGTCCCATTCCATGCCCGAAATTTTTCCTTATTGCATGGATCCTACTGTGCCAAACCCTGCATAATGCCATTACCAAAAGCAGGCTGAGTGATCCAAGTGATGACTTCAGGACAAAATAAATTAGGTAGACCTTGCTCCATTCTCTGTCAGTGTTACTGTCCCATTTTGAAGAGGGATCTGGGATGGAACAAGAGGGAAGATGACAGTGTAGAGTAGAAATATCAGGTTATACTTCCCTCCCAGATAACTATGGATGGTGTAGGTTAAGAGGGAGAAAGATGATAGAAAGATAAAATCAAGGATAAATGAAAAATAAGTAGTAAGAAAGATGGATGTGAAAGCAAAGTAAGCAGTGGTGTCAAGAGAAAAACAGGCCATAAAAAAGCTTAAGGAAAGGAAACAGCTAACAAAAAATCGGGATGTATTATTTTTTTTGGTATCTGTTTTCTGCTCAGAAGCTTCTACCAAATAAAAGGCTCTATAATAGTGATTGATTTGTAATCTCTGGTGTCATTGCCCTTGCTTCCCCCAAAGCCTTCTGGAGGCTGGCTGTTGAAAAGTATGAATTGCAGCAAAGAAATGGTTCCTGGCAAAAAGACGGATTGGTAATCAATTCCCTTCCTGCCAGGCAGGGCTGCTCCCTCCCATCACATTTGCTGCCTGGTATCCTGTCTGCAAAAAGCCGCCAGCCCTGGTGCCCAGGGAGGACACAGGGATACCAGGATGGCAAATCAATCATTCCCATTGCTGCTGGAGCCCACTGGGGAACGCTGAGGACAGACAGCATGTCTTGAGTTCAGTAATTCAGTTGTTTTCCAGGATGAACCAAAAATTGGGCGGCTTTTCAGAGCTGTGTTCCCCCTGGGCTGGTGGTCGCTGAGGGGATGATGTCCAGCTGGAGGGTGTGTTGGCAGCAGGAGTTCCGGCCGGGCTGCCCGGGGCACATGCGTGGGGCGAGCTCCTGTGCCACTGCAGAACTCCCGAGGTTTTCTCTTTTCATGTCCCAAGGCACTGGGCAGGCAGCATTTTGAGGAGAAACGTGGTGTCTGCTTGGGAGGAGGAACAGCAGAGGCTGCTGGTCCCGAGGGAGGGCGGGACTGGGGGAGGTTTTGCAGCAGTTGTATCCTCAGGGAGCAGAGCGACGTTGTGGGAGGAGGAGAACACAGGCCCAGACTGAAATCACAAAGGGAAACGGCTTTGGGACAGCATGCCAGAGCACTTGCAGCAGAGGGAGCACATTCCCAGGTGTGAGCTTCTCCCTCCTCTTCTGGGGCCAAGGAGCCAGGCGAGGGCCTTCAGCAAGAGCTGAGGAAGAGCAGGTGCAGGCACTGGGTAGGAGCGCTGCCCTTGTACCCCACTGTGATGCTCCAAGGTGGGACACAGGTGCTCAGCAGGTGTCCATGGGACCTGGCCATGAGGCAGGGTGGGAGGCTGGGGATGAGCCCATCCCACTGCCACCTACCTTGGCAAAGGTCCTCTCAGGCCTCCTGCTGGGGATACAGAAGGAATAAATAAAAACGCAAAAGAGGAATCACTAAAACTGTCCCTTGATAACCAAATGGTTGATCATAAATTGGAGTGTCTATGCAAATGAAGTAAATAATTAAAAACTCCAAGAACAGCACTGACTAGGTGGTTGATGGCTGGCAATTATAAACGCTGAATTTTTAATATGCATACATCTAAGGAGCCAGTAAAAATTAGCTCCTAGACTAATGGACTTGCCTTTCTTCCAAGGCAGAATTTTAATGAGAGCATTATTTATAGCAGAGGCCGAGAATGAGCATTTCCTTGCTTAGTCTCATTTCTTCTTTGCTGGCACTTTATTCATTAACCTCTGAACTTCTCTAGAGAAGAATAATACCCTACACAGTAGAGGGCAAAGATCACCTTGACCCCTTGAAATTAGTCACGGGTCGGGTATTGTTAAGAGAGTTACGTCTTCTAACAAATAATATTCATAAAACCCTGTTGGTGATATGTCCTCATTTCCTGCTGGTTTCTGGGTCATTTATCTGCAGTTCAGTCCAATAAAGAGAAAATGAACAGAGTGTGGTGTCTTGTAGTGCAGAGCTTCTTGTGCCATCTTGTCTTGTACCATGCAACACCACGAGATTCTAGAATTTTATTTGAAAATTTGCAGATCTGGAATGCCAGTTATAGGTCATGTGCATTTTAAAGGGCTTTATGTGCTTTCCTTTTGAGCTTCTTTTTGTTAAATAAAGACTTATCTGTCTTTCAGTAATCAGGAAAGCTCTGGCTTAAATTGAAAAAGTATAAAACCAATAAAATTAATGAAAGAGCTTTACTTCTCAGATCAAGAGATAACTGTGTGTGCTGACCCTAGTGATGAGGGCGACAGGAAAGGAGAATGAGCAGAGATGAAAATAGTATGTTGGGGGGGTTGTAATCAAACTCAAATGAAAGCATTTTATCAAAGCAGGCACTTCTCATTTGAAAAAGATATATAATTTTTTGCCTTTGCCTTCTGAAAAGACAAAGCTCAGGTTGTACTTCATTCTTTGCTAATCAAAATCACGTGTTGAAAATGTTCAGCTGCAAAGCACGCATAAATAGTCCAAGAGTCGAGCCGAGTACTTGCTGTGTGAGGGATGGAATGAAATCTGGGGTTGCCCTGCCCTGCTTGAAGGCAGTGTCAGGGTTCCTCCCACAGCTTTCAGCCGTATATGCCAGCAGACTTCTTTGCTCCACATTGCAAAATGGGCACTGATTCCATTGTCCTTGGAGAGTCAGACTTCAAGAGAGACTTAACCTGTTCAGGCTGTAAATGCTGTTTAAGTAGTACTTTTTATTTATGACAGTTCTTGTAGCAATGTTCTAGAACTTGGATGTTCAAATGACTGAACCCAGAGAAGATCTCTGCATAAGAAGTATCATTTAATTTGGAAGATGCCTAAACATTGCTATGGAGCAGAGTTGTTGATATGCATGTCTAATGCAGATAATTTCTTTTCTGAATTAATTTTTAAAATGCTTTGGTTTTTGACAGTAATATCTACTTTGAGATATGTCTGTGTATCCTAGGAAGTTGCCAGATCCATGTCTGACTCAGGATCTGTTTCATCTTGCTGAGGTAGGAGGGGGTTTGGGAATGTTGTTAACTTTCCATCACCTTTAACAGGATACATAGTGGATGGACATCTGACTGCTTATAATGGGACCATACATGATGTCAAAATGCATTCCATGTATTTTTGATATGAATAGCAAGTTTAGACTGGAGAACATGACATAATAGTGGGGACAGCAGAGTAACTGTTCCATAAGAGAACTTTCCTCACTCCTAGCTGGTTTTGTGTGTAACTGGATGGGAAAACCAGAGCAGGTGTACCAGGGCACAGCACTTCCCATGGTCTGGGAAGTTGCAGCTGAGACAGAAAGGACAGTCTCTTGTCCAGTGTTACTGAGTAGCCTGAAGATGACCAAGAAAATGAGAACTCTCAGCTGTTAATCCCATCAGTTCCTGTGTGTTTGAAGCACATCAGGGCTGGTGATTCTTAGGGAAACATCCCCTGTACAAAACCAGCCAATGCAGCATTGCAGTGCTGAGTGAGTGTCTGAATGAACTGAACTTGTGAAGTGCTCCTCTGGTTTTCCCGTCCCTGCCCTTGTCCTGGTGGAATAGCTCCATGGTGTAAGTTTTCCGTGTCTGAGCACGGAACTTCTCCACTAAGCCCATTACATGTGCCCAAGCTTGCACTTGATTTCCAGTCTTTCTTCCCTGCTCTTGGATTTGCAGGTATTTCCTGAAAATGTACTTGTGTCACTCATTACACACAGTTCCACTGGAATTCCAGCTCTGAAAATCCTGGCCATTTTGTCTAATGAAGGAAGTGTCTAATGAAGAAAGTGTCAACATCTTTCATAAGAGCTGCTGGAGAACTTTAGAAGACTAAACTTTGCAGGCTCTCCCTCACATGATTCAGTTCAAATTCACGTGGTTTCCTCAGGTCCAGGTATTCACCAGAAGCACGCACAGCTCCCACCACTGTTGTTAGTCCGTGTGAGAGCCCCGTGTCCCTGCACAGTTCCCCATGGGAACACATTGGGAATGTAGGGAATTGGCACCTGCCTGTGTCTTGGAGCCCCTTCTCTAGCCTTGGCTCTTCAATGCCTGCAGTTCACACGGGCCAGGGGCTCTTCCTACTCAAGGGTTTGCTCCCCAGCACAAATTTGTGCCCTAGCCTGACCCAACTTCTCTGTGGACTTACTGTGTGGGCAATAACATGCCCACATTTTACTGGACGTGCCCTGTTCTCCAAGGCTGTCTGCAGAGAAGACCTTACAAAAAGAAGCTGGGAAGTGACTGCCTGACAGATCTCTACCCAGATGTACCCAAATGTGGTTCCTGTATGGAGCCCTTTCATCCACCAGTCAGTCCAGATGCTGGTGAAAGCCTCTCTGCACCCATTTGAACTGGGGGCTTTTCAAGTTGTCTCTTGTATTTCATTTCTCCTCTGATTATTACATTTTTATTCATTCTATCTTGAAAGACTCATGGCCTTTTGTAACTGCATGTCCTTTTTTTCCTTCCATGAGGACTTCTTTTCCTTAGAAATACTGAATATATTACAGAGGGTAGAAGTAGAAAGGTTTCCTTTTGCCCTCAACCAGCTGAGGGCTTGGCAGCTACAGGCTCCAAAGCGGTGGGAATGTGAGGAAAGAAAATGGCAAAGATAATGGCCAAGAAAAACAAAGAAGTGACTTTCTATATTGTGAAATGTTGCAAACAGGAACGTTTCATATTTCCCAGCTGTCAGTGTAAGCATCTCACAACAAATCAATAGTTCTCAGCAGGGAGTGGTTCCCTTCCTTCATTTTAATCTGTGCAGCTCATCATGGCATCAGGAGAGCAGCAATGCCAGGGAAAGGGAACGATTTCTACCAGGATTTTATTGCAGCTGCCCCACCCTTTTTCCCAAAACAAATTCCTGAAGGTTTTGAGGCTTTAATTTTACTTCTTTGAGAATCAGAACACAGACATTTGTTTTCTCCCTGGCTGCTCCTGCCATCACAATGTTGAAGGCTGTGCTGTTCTCTTGGTTGCTTCACACTTTTATTTCCAGGGGCTTTGCCATAGTGCTGTGGCTTCTTGGCATAGGAGGGTTATCATTCCCAGGGCAGAGGAAATAGGAAGGCGGAAAAGTCCCAATATCAGCTTCCAAGTGACAAAGGTCTGTGTTAGAAACCCACCCATTCAATCACTGCATGGAACAAGGGCAGATTTTCATCAAAAGAAGCTCCCAGAGGGGTTGGGGTAGGAAATACATTAATTAAAGCTCTCTGCAAAATAGTGGGTGAAGAAATGCATAACATTTCCACTCCATTTTATGCTACACTGAGCACTTTTTTGACCTTCAAGCAGTAGATGGAAATGTGGTGTTGAAAGCATTCATACACGCTGGGAGTGCAACTCAATCATTTCCTCTGCAGTTCTTCATAGGAGAAAAAAAGCAGGAGAAATATGATGGTGTTACCATATTTGCAACTGTAGTTGTTTAGAGCTCAGGCAGACTAACATTAACAAATGATGATAATTAGGCTTGATTTGCATATTAAAATTGTCTTAATTAAACACTGATTCAGTAGACGTTTAAAGGCTGTAATCGATCTTTTGCAGGCACTCTTGGTTATTTATATGATCTAATAAAGGCTGGAGGCTTTGTTAATGAGCCCTCTATTTCCTAACTTGTATGTGTCAATGAGATTATTTCACCAACAATTACAGAGCTGGCTGCTGTTAATAACTCACCAACCCCAAGGCTGGAATTCTTTTGTCTGAGGCTCCTTTAGTGGGACCCTGCTGTTTACATTTCCTTGCTGCTCAGACTAGGGCCTGTGCCACAGCCCTTCCTTTCTTTCCTGGGGAAAAAATCCCAGGGCAGAGATTTCATAGGGAGATTTTGTGACTTGTAAAATCAAGCTGGTGGTGTCCTGTGAACTGTTGGAATAATGGATCTAATATTTATACAGCATTGAGCTCAGTCATAATACATTTGGTCCCAGATCTAATCCTGGCAACTCTGACAGGCTGAACTTTGTGAGAAACTTTTTTTAATTTAAGAGGTAATGTAATCATGCTGTAATTTTACAAGAGGCCTCTGAAAAGGCTGCCAGGAGTTTTGCTTCTCTTCAGTGTCGCCGCAATCTTTTGCCAGGACGTGAATATCTTGGGAAAACAGTGCTAAAACAAGTGAAGAGCTCTTCCTTCTCAGTTGCTAAATGTTGTTATCACCCCTGACAGAAGCATTCTGGGAAAATTTCATCTTGCTTTGGAATGACTTTTTCAGTATTTTTTTATTATTTGACAGCTTCTTGCACATGAAGGATTATGTACTTATGTACATATGTGTAACTTTTTGATGACATCTCTTTTGTTGTGGGGTATTCCCAGTACAGATTTTCTAGTTTCAGCCCTCTACTCCTGCTTCTTTGAAGGTGACGTAAATAGCTGCATGCTCTGGTCCCAAAAGTCCAGTCACCAGTTCCAGTGCCAGTATTGATGGATTAAAAACTGTATTTATTCCTATGTCTTTTCAGTCATTACATTTACTAGGAAACATTAATAAACTTAACAAAGCTAAACCACTAGAGTATATCTTTAATGATTAAAATAATTATGCTGTGGAGTGATCAATAAACTCTTTAAAGCAGGTAGGAATTTCAAAATTGGTGTTTTGCCTAATTCCATTTGTATCAGAACTGAATACAGTTTTTTACTGGGAGCACCACTATAATGAAAAATAAAGCTTAGATGTCCAGCAGACGTACTAAAAAATAGAACTACTCCCCTCACTACCCAGACCTCCCTGCAATACTTTCTTTTTTCTTTAGAAAATTCTACTGTTGAAAATGTTGGCATGAATTTGATTTCAAATAGTTATAGCATTCTGAATTTGAAATTGCAGAAGGTTAGGGATATTTTTGATGGTCTTTTACAATCCTTTTTCTCCTTTCACTCAGAATCTGTAGATGCTGTAAGCAGGATCTGGTGTAGAGAATCTGTGGACAGTGTGTTTGTAAGAGCTGATTGTGCAATGTTTTCTCCTCTTCCACTGGTGATTTTTTCATTTTAATTTTGATATCTAAAGACCTTTTTAAAATTACCCAATCACTTTTTCCCTTAATTTTATTTTTCCTTGCAGTGACTTCTTTTTCCAATGAATAACTTCTTCAGTGTTTCTAGCCAAATGTCTGGATTCTCTTCTCTGATCCTGGTTATTCAGGTCAACAATCCTGTAATTCCCAAAGCAGCAGTAGTTTTGAAAAGCGGATCATGGTGAGGAAGTGGTGTGCTTTCCACTTCCATTCAGATTCTGATTTCTTTGCCAAGCCCCCTCTTTGGGAAGTCATTCCCTTGCTGTTGGTTAATGGAGAAATAGAGATCAAAGAAGAGCCTGCCTTTGCAGAGCAGGGTTGGTTGGTGGAGGAGAACTGCAGCCATTTTCTGTTAGGTTTGCCCTTTTTTGTTTTTCTTATTTTGGTATTTTTTGCTGTGTTTCTGCCATTTGGAATCTGGCTGAGATACATTTGATGCATTGTGACTGCCAGAACAAAATTCACACAGTGAATGCAGCAGGCTTACAAATTCCTTTATTCCAATAGAAGTAACCCCTCTCCCAGTGGCTGTCAGACAAGTAAGAACTTTGATCTTACTGGCTTACTCTTGATTTATGCTGACTCTTTGAAGGGAAGAAATTCTTTAACTTTTTCTTTTTCCTTTCTTTTGTTCCAAACGTTTGGGCCACCTCCCTTGTCTTACTTAATAAACACGGTTGCGTATGTACCTGCTTTTGTCTCTATACTGTCTTTTCCAGTTACTGCCACTTAGTTTTTTCTTTCTCCTGCTATGAAAAAGAAATCCATTGTTCTGCTAGGAATTCACAGAAGGCAACAGTTTGGCATTTTGGCCAAAATTTAGCTTCAGTTTTTAAGAGCACTAAAGCCCTTCAGACTCATACGCAGCTTCTCATAGTCAGATAAGGAGGAAATTATTTCCCACATGTAGTGCTCTCACTTCTTCATATATATAATAAATTATGTATTCATTGTTTTATTCTGCCTTCATATAATTTAATTTTCAATGCCAACAGAAATGATTTTGTATTTTTTCTATGCTTGCACTACACTTGTAACTTTTCCAGTTATATTCCACCAGAAACTTCCACTCATTTATAATTCATCTTTTTGATCTTTTTTTACATTAAAGTAATAGAGCTCATGGTGTTTAACGTTAGACAGCCCTACCAGGTTCCTGTCATTCAGCCGTTGCTCTCCTGAAAACTGCTGGTCTGTTTTGCAAAGCAATGGAATGCCAAGTTAATTGAAACTGCTGCAAAGTTCCTGGGTTAATCTGCAGCTAACGAGCTCCAGCACATTACTCACAGCAGGATTTCCCTGGCCATCCCTGCCCATGCACTGCTGATCCTTCCCTCCCTGGACCACTCAAAGTCCCCGAGTTACGCTGGATGGGAGGAATGCAGTTATGGAATTTGGCTTTTCTGATGCTGGCAGGGTGGTGTCTGTTCAGCTGCCTTACGGATCCTTAGGAGGACGCAGCAGCTTCTGCTAATGAACCCACCTGCCAGTACCAACCAGGGCAGCAATACACAGCTCTGCTCTCACTGAAAGAATTGCAGTGTCTTGGAGGAATTTCTTTTTACTGTTTATTTTCTTGTAGAGGAATGATGGGTCCAGCAAAGGCATTTTTCCCTGCCCTCCGTGCATGGCCATGTTGGGGCCCTGCAGGTGGGACTGTGCTCAGGTGTGATCTCTTCAACTGGAGGTGACATTTCTCTCTTTTTGTGGATGCAGGTACAGGAAAGCATCTACTTCCCATAAAACCTTTGTTCCTCCTTATGCAGCTGGAAGTTTGATGTCTCTTACAGGAGTTGAGTGAGGAGAGAATCCCACACGGTCATGTCGGTTTAAATACTGCCTGTGGTTACAGTTTTCCACAGACTGCAGTACAAAAATCCAAGTGTCAGTAGAAGACAAAAAGATAATTCACTTTCATCTCGAGAACAAAGCTGAACAGAGGAGCTTTTTTTCAACTTTTTTAATTCATGAAACATTTATCTTTGAGTCAGGTTATATTATGCTGGCAAGAATATAATCTGTCAGCATTTCTATTATAAACTCCTGTTTTTAAGGTTTTTTAGGAGAGCCTTAGAGGTTCACTTTGAACAGATTTAGCATACAAGGTCTTGGCCTAGAAACATACTTCTCATCCCAATTAAGAAAAATTAATATGCCTACATCATCAGTGCAAAAGGTATATTAATACTACATTGAGGTGAAAGTTCAGACCTACTCAAATGAGGTTATTAAGGGGTATTCCAAAGCAAGGTTAATTAAGGGTTTTTTATATATTTAATAGCAGATGTTACTAACTGTGAAGTGAAAGGAAGGCTGGTCTGTGATGAAAAGCATGATGTTGGGCTTAGCTGGCAGGCAGAGCTCTCTTTCTAGTTTTTTATTACCTACCAGATTTAGAAAAATGCTGCTTCTCGAGTTTTTAATGTTTCACAGTATGAAAGTTGTTGTAGATGCTCATGCATTTTAAAGAGGTTCAAAATTCTTTTTTGTTTCTTTGGGAAGATGTGGTGAATAAAGTTTTGTTTTTTTTAAAAAGAGCCCATCAGCTGATGTACTTCAGTTTTGGTGCACACGCCTGCCTCTGTGAATCCTCATGTAACAGAGCACACAAATGATGGCAAGTTAATTTTATTCCCCAAAGAAGGGATTACAAAACATCTGAGTAATGCCCTGGCCTTACCCCTGGTCTAATATCCAGAAACCTTCTCTGCATGATTCTTCCCTCCAGAGTCTATTCCAAGCGAGAACAGAAACAAACTTTGCACTGAAGGTTCTGTGCTTGAGTTTCTCGAGTAAACCCTGTGGTGACAGATGGTAGAAGTGTTCTCCAGATTTGCTCACTGCTCAGACACTGCACTGCCCTGCCTGTGAAGCCTCCGAGCACAACTGGGGGGACGGAGGCAGTTCTGCCCTGCTGGGAGTGGAGCCCTCTGGATGGGACAGGATGGGACAGATGGAGAGCAGCTCTGGCTGCGAGCAGGGCTGGCTTGGGGGGAACACACAGAGCCTGAGGTATGCAGCGGGCTGCTGGAATGAGTTATTAACAGAATCACAGAATATCCTGAGCTGGAAGGAACCCACAAGGATCATGGATTCCAACTCCTGGCGCTGCACAGACACCCCAACAATCCCACCCTGTGCATCCCTGGGAGCGGTATCCAAACGCTCCTGGAGCTCCAGCAGCCCCGGGGGCCATGACTGTTCCCTGGGGAGCCTGTGCCAGTGCCCAGCCACCCTGTGGGGGAGGAACCTTCCCCAGATATCCAACCCAAATCTCCCCTGGCACAACTTCAGGCCATTCCGTTGGGTCCTGTCACTGGTCCCCACAGAGCAGAGATCAGTGTCTGCCCCTCCTCTTCCCCTCACAAGGAAGTTGCAGACCCCAGTGAGTCTCCCCTCAGTCTTCTGCAGCTGAACTGACCAAGTGCCCTCAGCTATTCCTCACACAGCTTCCCCTCACGGCCCTTGATCATCTTTGTTCCCCTCCTTTGAATGCTTTCTGACAGCTTAATATCTTTCTTACATTGTGGCACCCAAAACTGCCCCCAGCACTAGAGGTGAGGCTGCCCCAGCCCAGAGCCGAGCGGGACAATCCCTGCTCTGGCCTGGCTGGCCATGCTGGGCCTAATGCTCCCAGGACAGGGGTGTGTCCCTCCTGGCTCCAGGGCACTGCTGACTCAGATCCAACTGGCCATGGACCAGGTCCCTTTCGGTGGCGCTGCTTTCCAGCATCTCATTCCCCAGTCTGTCCATACACCCAGGGCTGTCCCATACTGGGGGCACTTTCCCTTGGTGAACCTCGTATGGTTGGTGTGGGCTGGGAAAGAAAGGAGCCATCTTGCAAAGGTAGAAGGGGCAGACGTATTTACGCTCTTTCCTCCAGTTTTTGTGCTTACCCATCATATCTCATGAAAATGAGTTTTCTCTTTCTCTCATGAAGAGATCGAAGTCCCTTTTTGGTGTCTCCATGCACTCACTTCATGGCTGACACATGCGATTCCCTGTGGCGTGGAGGCACGGTGGGGCTGCAGCTCTGTTGGATCTGCCACATTCCCTGTGGAGCTCCCCAGTGCTGGCTGAGGCAGACAGGCCATGTTGTGAATAAGGCATGGGAATGAGAAGGATGCACGCTTTTAATTTTGCACTTTGCCATGAAAACAGAAGCCCTTGGATGAAATCCAGCAAGGAAGATTGAGAGGAGGATTAGGTTTTCTCAGTGAGACGGTAGCCAGAAATCATGGTACACTGAACATTCCTTGCTTTAGGAAAAGTTCAGGTCCAGACAATGGAGTGTCCAAAGCATTACACTGATTTGCTGGGAAAATTCTACCTATGTAAGCTCAGAATTTTCATTTTCCCCCAAATACTATCAAACCTTCCATGAACAACTGTTGGGAGGTTTTGTTTGTTTTTAATAAAGAGATTGAGGTGAACATTTCCACAGCTGAGTGCTTCATGGTTTGAACACTTTTCTTAGTTTAGTCCTTCTCAATGAACATTATTTCTTAGAGTTAATTTCTAAATGAACCAAGAAATTACAAATAAATCTCCTATTTGAACAGTGTTTGGATAAGTCTCATACTCAAATGTTGTTATCCAGATGCTCATATCAAACATTATATATAAAGATAATTACCTATCGTGACTAGGATATTACACCCAGCTTGATCTAATGGATTTGTAATCTTGATTCTGCTCTTGCAAAGTAAGTTTGTTCGTGTCAGATGTTCATGTATAGCAAGGCATTCAAAATCCAGAAAGAAAACCAAAAGAGCAGAGTTTGAGAAACACGAGTAGCTTTCAAATGACACTGCTGCTTTTGGCTGCGTGTTTTCTCCAGAGGTGCTTACAGTATGGCTTGTTAAGTTTGGGAGTTTCATTTTGTTGCTGCTGAAATGGTAATTAAAATAAGTATAGGAAGATTCAGCTGCTGTGTTACATAGTTAAAGGTTGAATTTAATTATTGCAATGCAAAGAAGCAAAGAAGCAAATTAATTATGATTGTCTTCAGCCTGTCTTGTCTTACCCTGGTATTGCTATATCTATGTGGATACACAATAGGGAGAATTTACAGCAGAATTTCACTATTGATTTCCAAATCTTGGGGTTTTATCCTGTGAAAGTAGGAACAAAAAAATAATTTTAATTTAGAAACCTTGTTTAACTACTTTTGCAGCAGGAGATTACTGCTTACAGATCCATAGCTCCAAAGATCAGGCTGCTTTTCCACAATACCAGATTCCATTTTAACAAAGGAGTGTTTTCTCTCTCGGGAATCTTTTAGGTAGCTCTAGTCCAAGGCAGGCAATGAATGCCTGTGTTCAGTGGAAGCTGAGAGGTTGATAGGCTCCATTGTATAATGCCAGGGTCTTTCTAACCACTGATTCTAATGTTAATGTCTGGATTTCAGACTGGAAAATTATGTGTGTGCATGTGTGAATAATAATTAGAAAACCCCAGAACCTCAACGATGCAAAACACTTCATATTTTGTTTTCTTTGAATGTTGCTGTTATCTGTGTATTTCCTGCAGAGGAAGAATGTTTGATTATTAATGTAATTGGGCAATAGCTCAAGGAGGGAATGGAACTCAGACTTCCTCCATTAATGTTTCAGTCAAGACTCAGCTGACAATAATAATGTATTTCCCATGATTTATACTGCTGGAGTGTCCCATGCAATGAGACTGGATAGACCCCATGGGTGAAATGGGGGGGAAATGGGCCTTTTTGCAGCTTCGGAGTTCTGCTCTGACATTTTGTTGCTTCTCCTGCTCCCAGTTTGTGATTGTTCCCTCTGTAAGGGGTGATGGTCAGTGAGACCTTCAGGGTACAGCAAAGGACTGTAATTTCCCCCAAGAACTGCCCTAATGTCAATCTCCTTCTTTTTCCCCTGCCCTTTTCCCTGTGGTACAAGTCCCAAATGTTTGCTTTTGCTCAACTTGAACCTTAAAGAAATTCACTGAAATGGCAGATGCACCCAGGTGGTTGTGGGCACCCTGTTCAGTTCCACACTGCGTGAAGCACTGCTGGTACTATAGTGGAATATTTTATAATTACAGCCTGAAAAGCAGAATGCATGCACGAAAGGGATTTCATTAACTTACTGCTGAGCTCTTGGTGCTGAAAACTCAGTGCTAACTTGAATCGTGATCCACAGAATATCTATTATTATTTGTTTTTTTCCTGAGCTGTTACAGCTAAGTAGTAGCTTTTGAGTTTTGTTTTTATGTCTGCAAAACTCAGATTTCCTGGTGTTGGTAAAGAAAACCTGAGCTGTGCATTGAATAAAAATAAAGTGGCACTTAGAAAATTAGGTTTCGATAGTATTGAGAAACACTTTGCAGAACCATTGCCTTTGTCTCACTTTTATTATCATTATTATTACTTTTATTAAAATCCTTTTCAGAGGGCTTATACTGAATTGACTTATGGAGGGAAAGCTGAAAGTTAACATCCATTTTGTGCAGCATCCATGTGGTTTTCTTTTTTCCACTGGTTTGTGAGAGCATGCTTTTTCTGTGTTTGTGGGAAAGTTACTGTGCGTGTATTGATATCTGAGAGTGTCTGAGGGTAAATACTACACCTTGCTGAGCAGCAGCAGTTATTTTACAAAGGCTACTTTTTACATGCAAAACATGCACTGACACTTGGTTTGTTACCATGGGCTGGGTGCAATCGATATTGCTGCTGGGCCACAGGGTACATCTTATGTCCTTGACATTTTTTGTTGCTAGACTGCTTATGTGCGTTTGGTTATCTTTGTCTCCTATCCTCTTACCTTTATCAAGTTAATTTGCCTGTCAGTCGTAGGGAATTTTGTGTAAGCACATTTCTATTCCAGCAGTGAATATTTAAGTTTTCCTTCTATCAGCATTTATTAGTTTATATTTTACTACTTAGAAATCATAGAATCACAGAATCTGCTGAGCTGGAAGGGACCCACAAGGATCATCAGTCCAGCTCCTGGCCCTGCACAGACACCCAGCACTCCCACCCTGTCCCTGAGGGCGGTGTCCAGACACTCCTTGGGCTCTGGCAGCCTCGGGGCCGCGCCATTCCCTGGGGAGCCTGGGCAGTGCCCCAGCACCCTCTGGGGGAAGAACCTTTCCCTGATATCCAGCCTATATCGAATATCTAACTTATAAATATACAGAGGTTTGGAGTGGGTTTTTTCGCACTATTTCCCCTTGTAACTGTTGGAAACTGTGGAGGACTCAAGAACTGTGCTTTGGCAACGTTTTTATGCTTAAAGTGTGTTATAAATGCATTTGTATTGTTGGCTTTTCGCAGGTATAATGAATATTATATAGTGTTATAATAAATATTATATAGTGTTATGATAAACATTATATAGTATTAAGATGAATATTATATAGTGTTAGAAATGCTTTTGCTGTAGCAAAAGGTTCAGCAAGTATGTTTCAGCTACCTGAATGGGTAAGATAACCTCCAAGAAGACAGGAGGATGGGGCCCACAAAACTCCTATCAACACCCTGTGTGAAGAACAAGAGAGGCCCACAGCTATTATCCGTTCTCTTCGTAGAAGACGAAGAGGCCAAGACTACTATCACTTCTCTTCGTAAAGGACGAAGAGGCCTGAACCCTGTTATCAACACTATGCATGAAGTATGAAGAAACTCAAAGCTGTTATCAACCCCCACTGTCTGGAGAATTAAGGGACCCAAACCCAAAAATCAAAAGAAATAAAATCGCAAAGCCAAGAAATGCGCATGCTCTAAAAAGGCGGACCCAAGGCGTGTCCATGCAAAACTGTTCCTGGAAAAGTTTGAATATGCATAAAAAATAGACAGCAAAAACTGTATAAAAAAGAGACGACCCCAGGTCTCAGGTGTGCTCTTGGCTGGGAGCCAAGAGTACCCAGCGCTGTAACTTTTGCTTTATTGTTCATGTCTCTTATTGTCTTTTTATTAAAACTTTTAAATTCTCACAGGAAAGTGAACCTCGTTTTTCACAAGTGGATGGTGTGGTCTTTAAATATAGAGCTTTTAATAGTTCAGAGTCTTTTTTTTCTCTTGATGCCTTGCAATCCTTTTATGGGAGTAATACCAATTTCCTAGTAGTATGATTACAAGAGCATATGTGGCCTTGGAGCAGAAATTACTTTAGCACAGAAGGGTAAATGAAAAATACAATGAGATACAAAAAGGCACTTGCCAAAGTTGCCTGCTCCCTTTTTGGGTGACATTTTTTTAAACAAAAAGGAATTCTATGCAGCATTAAATGCTGGGCTTTATCAGAGATTTGTATTCTAATGCCATATGAGCAAGGCTGGAAAGAGCCTCCTTGGTCTCCAAATGCAGGCAAAAGATCACATTCAGGAGAAGGTCATTTATTTCCAGGCTTTTCAAGCAGCTTCTTACAGTAATGAGAATTTTTTTATCCCCACTACTTCGAGTGGAGTAAGTTTTTGCATCTCACTGTTTGAGAACTGTCTTCTAATTTTCCACTGGAATTTATCTGCAGATAATGAATCCCCATATGTTTCTGTGTCAACACTGCTCTTCAGCCTCAATAGCTCCTTTCCCTCCTTGCTCTTAACCCCTGAGATATTTACAACAACAATGTAATCCCCTTCAACTGCTGCTTTGTTGGGCTGAGTTCTCCTAAGTGGTTCAGAGATATAATATGAAGTGCAGAGCATTATCGAGGAGTGTCCCTCCAGAACTACTTTGTGGTCAAACCTCATTAACTACTTTCTGAAAGGGCTTGTGGCAAACAGTGAGAATATGCTGCTAAACATGCTGATGATAAAATGTAGGAGGCTTTGTCAGTGAAGAAGAGAATTCAAATTTCTTATATCAGAGTAGGAGTGATTTTTTTTTTCCTCTGGGAAAATAAAAATGGGATTAAGCTGATGATAGAAACTCTAAAAGCATGACAGAGGTATGATTAACCTGTGTTACCCTTGCTCCTGTGAGATTGATTCAAGACCAGGGCGAGTAGTGGAATTTCAGATCTTGTGTTTGGCGTTTTTCAACTCTTCAGAAAAATGCAACAAACTGCCTTTCAATTGCAGTGTTAATAAAATGCTTTCTTAGAGGGCACATTTGTTCTTCAGCATATGATTACACTGCTCCAAGCTGGGCTTCACTTTTAATAGGAAGTATTTTTTAACCCATGAAGCCAGTGGTTTCTGTGAAAACAGAGAAGGGCATCTCTTTTCAATACCCGTGTCTTGCCATCCTGAAGATTTCGGGTTTTTAGCAGGAGATACTGTGGCTGGATGGCTCCTGTACTGGGAGAACAAGCCAGATATCAGTGATGACATCTGACATATGTTACTGCACTATGTAGGTCACTTATGGCCTAATGTGGGAGATGACAAAAGATGCTTTATTTTGATTTCATGCTTGAGATTCCTTAAGGAAGCCTTTAATGGTGTGTGTGGAATATCAAGAGATGTCCTGACTCACTGCCTGAGAGCAAGAGCTCAGTCTTTTGGAAGGAGCAATTACACCTTCTAATTCCAGCCCTCCAGCCAGGGAGATGGCTTTGCCTGGTTGTATTTGAATGCACCTTTTCTGCTGACTATTATGTGAAGTGAGGAGATACATCCTTAGTAATGGTGAAAATTGTGTTCCTGTTCTAGCAGCCAGGAGCTGGCTTTTTAGCACACAATGTGTCTTGATTTTCACACAGCCATAAAATCAAGATTCTTCTGTTTACACCAAGGCTACAGAATAATCTATATTGCTATAACTCATTTAAATGCTCTCTTTTTGTTTCTTTCCTAGGGTCTCCGTGTTTACACATTCCAGGGTCATGTGCATTCCTGTAATCATGCTACATTCAACAAGAAGGTGAGTTCTGCATGCGAATTTTCTCTTTTTCTTCCCTTTAACCATCATGTTCCTTGCTCTGGCCCATACTGTCCTGCTCCTTGATGACACAGAGACCTCTGGGGCTGGATTCAAAATCAGTGGTGGCTCAGAGTGGCCCCACGTGCCAGCCAGACCAGAGCCCCAGTGCCTGTCACAATAGAGCTGCCCCCTCCTTGCTGCTCCCTTCTGCCTCCTCTGATCAGTGCATGATGTCTAAGCCATTCTCCTCTGTTGGGTTCATTTAGGTACTTTATTTAAATGAAATTTGCTGTTAGTTTTTTTTCCCTGGCTGGTTAATTTGTAGTTGTTGTCTAAAAGGAACCATTTTGACGGGAATTGCTGACAGACTGCTGTCTGAATGACTGAAAACTTTGGAAGGGGCGGAATTTCTCTGGAATGGTTCTTAGAGGCCATATGAAATACTCTGAAATGACCCAGACATTTGGGATGTATGATTCCTGCAGCTCTCCTGGCCACACTGCTCTTTAAAAATGGTGTGCAAGTGCTGAAGCATGTGCTGGTTTCTGCCGCCACTAGCAGCCTTTTCTCTCAGAGACCATCTTTCCTGAAAAATAACTTTGTGGTGTTCCTGCTCCCTGTGCTCCCACTGACACTTTCATTACAGGCAGAGCAAGGTACTAATTTTTCCTGCAGGGAATCCTGAGTATTCTCCTCTTGCTCAGTATCAGCTGCTGCTTTGCGAACTGCTCTGCCAGCCTTGTGTGTTTGTAGGGCAAACCCCAGGGGCTGGCACAGCAGAAGGTGTGGGATAAGCTGATGTCAGAGAGGGGAATAGGAATTCCCAAGGCATCTTAATTCTTTCTTAGCCATGTGCATCTATGTCTGTTTGACAGGCACAGCCTGCCTCTCAGTGCTCTGAGACGCTGTGGTGGGGAACAAAGAGTGTTTAACAGGAGCAAGAGTGGTGAGGCAAATACTGTAGAGATGCCACAGCACTGTCTTTAATGTGGTATTAATTCACAAAGGGCCTCGTGTGACCTATAATGATTAACAGGAAGCTGAAAGACCACGTGCTGATAACCTTCCAGATAAGGTTGTTTCAGTAAGGAATATTACAGTTGGCATTAACTCTAGACTAAAATCATTGGTTGACATTCTCAGTGATTGAATTAGTAAAAATGGAAATATTTGGTGCAGCACTGATCAAAGTGAGTGAGGAATATAACTTCAGAAGCTGTGATTGCAGTTGTATAAGTTAACTCTACTACTGAAAAGCTAAGTAGTGGCCCTGAGTTGTACAAGTAACAGTTGTCCCACTGGCTGGCTAGCAAAGCAAGTGCTATATTTCAGCCAAGTATAGCACTTGAGAACTATTTTTTTACCCTCTAGTGCTTGTGGACCAAAAAATCAAAGTATTCCACCCTAAGCAAGCTGATTAAGGTGTTTTGAGTGTCAATATTTTTGTTTAAAAAAGCATATTTTATGAGGAAAAAATGTTTTTATAGAAACAGTGATATTTTTAACAATACTTTCATGGAAAAGATTTTGGGCATTGATCCTGGACTGTTTGGACAAAGTGCAACATTACTTCCAGAGTGTCCAACCTAATGATTATACCTGGCCCTGCAAGTCTGCAGTGACAAAATTGAAGGCTGATTGCTGAAAAAAACCCTACTTAGATTTTTGTTTTTAGTTATATTTTTTAATATCCTAATGTCATGGGTCTGCACATCCCACGCTTTGCCAGAAGTGTTGCCTACAGAATCAGACTCTGTTGATGCAGATCTGTAATGGTGAGAGATCCCAAGGGATTCACTCGGTTTTCTGCTTGGGCCTAGGTCAGTTTGAGTGGTTCCTACGTCACTTCAGTGGGCTTGTGGTAATCCTACCCCAGACACTCCTTTTGGTGCCAAAAGGAGTTCAGAAAGAGCATGAAATTGCAATTATTACACAAGAACAAAGAATAAATTTTCTAGTTAGATCCGAAAGCCATCCAGGCAGGGTGTCCAAATATTAAGGGGTACTTTTGGGGAAGAGTATTGTGTGAAGAAGTTAAAAAGAAGAATGCATTTATACAAATTGAATAAATCCTCATTAAACTCTGTGAAACTGATTAAATCTGAGTTATTTACTACACCATGCTTCTGAAATTGTAGTTAATAGTTTTTTTGTTAAGTGGGCAAGGTTTGCAGCCAGAACTCTTATTAGTGCTGAGATTCCCTAATTAGGTGTTCTCTCTGGAACAGAACTGCCAGCTTGGCACCTGGAATGTGCCCATTTGTTGGGTCCTGCCTTGCTGGGACACAGGAGTCACAGTGCTCTGGAGAAATTTCTGCACTTGGGGTTATGTCAGGACTTAACAGATAACACTTCCATTATCATTTAAATCCTGCAGTTTTCCAAGTTGGTTCTCTGCTTTTGGAACAGTTGGGAAAATTTGAGCAAAACTCACATAGCTGCTTTTGAATTGAGGACATAGAAAAATGCATCTTTCCTCCTAAAAGTTACTGTTACCATCCCTTTTAGTTCCACGTTTCCATAACACAGTAACTTTATAGAGAAAAATGTTTCAGATATTTATTTGTACTGGGGTATGGCCCAAACAGCATTTCAGGTAAGCTCTGTACCTCCTTTGCAATGGTAAATCACCTATGCTAATGAAGTATAAAGACTAGAGATGCTTGGTTGAGTAATGAATTTAAAGTAGAGCAAGGTTTGCTCCCTTATGTATGTGTATATATGTGTTTGTGTCCAAATGAAAGTATGCCAAGTGTCTGCCATGCTGTGTTTGTATCGTGTCTGCAGGTTTAGGGATCATTACAGTGGTTACTAAGTCTCCCTAGAGCCAAAAAAGTATTTTTAGAATTACTGGTTATATTAGGAAAACTTAAAAGACTATAAAAAATATGCTTGAGAACAACTGCCCAATTTTACCTCCCCAAGCCAAAATGCAAACAGCATCTCGGTCATTCTTCCATTGATTTACTGAAGGGCAAATAATGTCAGACAGTTTTTAAACAAAAACGAAATTTCAATTTTGTTTACCTCCTCAGCAGTCCAGTTGCATGTCAGCTACCATTTAGCTGGGCCAATAATATTGATATTTGATGTCAGTTCTTATTCATTACTGCACCCAAATGATGCAAAAGTCAGATCTCTCAGATGTTTCTATGGATAGCCAGATAAAGTCAGGGATGTCTGACTGCATCTAACAGACACAAACAAGAAAAGAACAGAATACAAAATCAAAAACCTATCTGCTCTTATTGTTATTTATGTATTCACAGTGTTCACCTCTTTGCATAAACTCAAAGCCAGTTGCTTACAAAGGTTACCCAGTAGTATCAAGTGTGTTCAATTATACATGCAAAAGGGCTAATAGGTTCTTCCTCTGGTTTATTTCTGTCTCCATGCATAAGAAATATAATTACACAACTGAATTACATTTTAAGTACAGATTTTATTATCATTAGTTAACCATTTTCAGGCCATCAAACATTGTTAGAAGTAAAAAAAAAAAAACGAAAAACAAAACAAAACAAAAAAACACAACAAAACAACTATTCCATCTCTCGGTCATGGCAAGGAACAAAATCTGTGTCAAAATACCCCCATTTCATTTGTTGGCAAACAACTCTTTCCAATAATAGGGAAACTCTCTGAAAATTGTGCTGGAATTTACTTCTACAGCCATTCTCTGATATAGTCATGTGTTCCCTATTTTTGGAAGTAAGTTTCCTGGAATGCTCCCTTCCCTTGGCCATCCTCCCTGTGTTACCCAGAGACCCTGCAGTTAGCACTGGGCCTGCTGTACATATTTTGTACAGACCAGATAGCACACTCTGAGGCCACTCGAGTACAGTTGAGGAGATCCATCTTTATTTTGATCAGTTTGAATATTTTTGCTCTCCAACTCTCATACTCTTAATGTAGAAGTCTGGATAAATATGTCTAGCAGGTAGCCTAGAACTAAAAATATTCCTCCAGATCTTACTGTGAGGAAGCTGCAATATGTAGGGACTTATTTAACTGTTGAAGGCCAAGGAAATTCAGGATGCGCTGGTTTGGAAAGAGGTGGCTCCCCTGAGCTGCTGTATCCCTGTGCCCTTGAGAAAAGAGACAGTATCGCAGCCAAGGCCTTTGCGTGGGTTTAAAAAAAAACAAATCCAGGACTGATTTTTAAATGTCACACCTTGTTTGTGTCATTCAGTTTCCCATCACCATTTCAGGTTTCCCATCAGAGATCATTTGCAAAGAAAAACTTTGTAATAGGTGTCACACACCTCAGTAAGCCAGGGGCAGAGAAAAGCTATGTGCAGCAGATGATGGTGACTGAGAAACCTTGGGTGTCAGTAAATGCACCAGCTGCTCCTGGAGTTTGCCTCTGCACTCCTAATTCAGACAAAATGCAGTTCCTTCACTCTCTGTTTCTTTTTTCTTCCTGGGTTATTTTTGGATCAAAATCCCAGTTATCATTTCTTCTGGGGTGAAAAATCATTAAAAAATCTCTTAGTCTAGCAATTTGCTTAATCAGGGCACAAGCTGCCTTCAAAAACTTGGCATTACCTGTTTTTTCTATTCTCTCTAACATATATAAATACATTATATATACATAAACATAAACCTGTTTGAAGATTTTGAACCCAATCCTGTCAAGTTTACTAACTCTAAAAATAATCACAGCTCAAGAAAATCCACCTTCCTTTGTCTCAAACCTTTGCATTCTGAGATGTGAGATGAGCTCATTCTGCCACAGGACCTCTCTCCTCCAGCCTCAGGAGGAGCCTCAGTATCCCTCTTTTGTTTGGACAACGCTCTCAGGCACAGGGTGGGATTTGAGGCTGTCTTGTGCAGGCCAGGAGTTGAACTTTGATGAGCCTTGTGGGTCCCTTCCAACCCAGGATATTCTGTGATTCTATGATTTACCACATTTACCAGAGTTGTTTTTTAGTTCCTTTTTTACAGTCCCTTCTGGTGCTCTTTGTTGTCACCATGCAGGGACTCACAGTAAACCCCGAAGTATCTTGTAAAATTCACCCAAACAAACGTGGGGAAGCTTAGATTTTAGAAGACCTTCTTTTGCTCTTCTTCATGGCAGGTTCTAGGAGAGTATTTCAAACCCATCAAGAAATTAATTCAGTACCCATCAAGAAATTCAGTGCCTGAAGGGAGACTACAGGAAGGGTGGAGAGAGACAAAGGCCTGGAGTGACAGGACAAGGGGGAATGGCTGCAAACTAACAGAGTAGGGCTAGACTGGCTATTGGGAAGAAATCCACATGATGATGGTGTAGATGAGGAATGTGAGGTAGGAAGCAAGACAGGTGTCTGCCATCACGCTGTCTCATTCATTTGTTTTGAACGAGCAGTAAATGAAATATTTAAATATTTAACTTTTCTAATTGAAGCTTTTAATCAGATTTTGCTCTCGTTTAAATATTTGCGTATAATGAAGCTTTGTCTCAACTCTTCATGATAAAAATTTGGGGTAATGCACTGACATTTGGATTCAGATGGCTCTGTAAAGCCCAAGAAGAAAAAATGTGGCATCATTTTTAGATGGCTTTGACATAACTTGGGTTGGGTTTAAGTAACGTTAAAAGCCCTGTATATTCTACGTCAGATTGGCCCTTGAAAGATCCTCAGCAGAAACCAATAATATCTGACTATACAGTATTTTCTTTTATGTTTTCAGACTTTATATTTACAAATATGTACACTTTGTTATGTCCATTTGCTGCTAACTAAAAGAAACAGAGATTATCTCCTTTAATGTGATTTTGTTTGCTTACTTCTGTGTTCTGCAGTGAATGTGACCCTCTGTGTATACAGTACATGAAGCAAGCACTGTTTAGCATGCAGAACCAGAAGCACTGTGGAAAACTTTGCCCTTCTTTCTTAGAGGAGAAGAATTAATTTGTGTATCCTAAGGAATGAAGATTTTTTTAAAATTGCATCTCCTGGCCCAGCACGCCAGCCTTTCCTGTGGCAGATGTACACCATGGGTCCAGACCCCTGCATAACTCATTTTTTACCAGCTGTTTCTTAAAGTCATCTTTTGCAAAACAAACAAAATCAGAATGCAAAGATCCAGCTGGATTCTCTAAAATTCAGCTTCCCTTGTGCAGTAGTGTCCAACCTGCCTCTCTTTGTGGCATTTCATGGGAAATTATGTTCTAAAACACATGAGAAAGCAGCACAGCATCCCCATTCCACCTTGTGACTCATGTGACAGTCACGTTTTTGACAAACTGTGAGACTGTTACCTGCTCTGCCATTGCTGTCAGTGCTGGACTGGGAACCACTGAGTTGTGAGGCCAGGGCTCCAGACATCGCTGCTCACACTGGGTCTGCTCCCTGCCAGCTCTCCCAGTCCTCCCAGTTTATTCTGGGCAGGTATTGGTGGGGGCTCACATTGCATTAGCCTGGACGCCTCTTAAAATAGGTGCTATTGGATTTGCAGTGGTTACCAACAGACAGGGAACAGCTCTTCCAACAATGTTTGTGCAAAGGTGTCTCTTCAAAAGGGCTGAAACTAAACTTGGAGTATAGAAATGGGATTAGTTTAGACCAGTGGTTTGTATTTGGTAAGACGACTCTTGAACCTTTACTGCTTGTCAAATCGTGGCCAAAGGGAAGCAGTGTGCCTAGAACAGTACTGTATCTGTGGTGCAAAGGATGTGACTTTATATAAAATACTAAGCTGCATTTAAAATTAATCTATGCAAGCATGGAAGTAGGACCAACTTTGGAAAGGCTTCTCTGTTATGAAAATGCAATTAATCTGTGGTTGAATAAATATCACTGTTAGAAGGTACTTGAATATCAGACTGATTTAATCTGAAAATAATTGAGAACGCACAGCTGAAGGCCATCAGGGGTAGGAATGCAGATTGTTATGATGCTGTATTGGGTTTGCCATGGGCAAGGTTTTCCATGTGGACAGACAGCGCCAGTTCAGGGCGGGCCACGGGTCAGTCATGGCTGTTCCATCAGCTACTGCCATTTCAGGCCAGGCCATGGGTCAGTCACTGCCTTTTGGGACAGGCCATAGGTTGGCCGCCACCATTCTGATGTGACCCAGAGCCTGACTAAGATTCAAGGGGACGGGGGGATGAGCAATGGCCATCCTTGTTGTTCTGAGCCAGTCAGCCATATCTGTGGTCTCCTACAGAAGGCTGTGGGGTCTGTGAGAACTCTGAGGTTAGTGAAGGCCATGAGGGCTGCGAGGGCTGTGTGGTCTGTGAGGGCTATGGGGGCTGTGAGGGCTGTAGGGGCTGTGGGGTCTGTGAGGGCTCTGAAGGCTTTGTGGGCTGTGAGGGCTGTGGGGCTGTGAGGGCTGTGCGGGGTGTGGGGCCTGTAGGGCCTGTGGGGGCTGTGAGGGCTGTGTGGGCTGTGAGGGCTGTGAGGGCTGTGGGGGCTGTGAGGGCTGTGCTGGGTGTGGGGCCTGTAGGGGCTGTGGGGGCTGTGAGGACTGTGAGGGCTATGTGGGCTGTGAGGGCTGTGAGGACTGTCAGGGCTGTGGGAACTGTGGGGTCTGTCAGGGCTGTGGGAACTGTGGGGTCTGTGAGGGCTCTGAAGGCTTTGAGGACTGTGAGGGCTGTGGGATCTTTGAGGGCTGTGAGGGCTGTGGGATGGTGAAGGTTGTGGGGGCTGTGAGAGGAATGGGGACCATGAGGGCTTTGAGGGCAATGAGAATGGTGAGGTCAGTGAGGGTGTAGTGGCTTTTTCTGCTCAGTGGCCTCAGTGAAAGGTGGTTTGATTTAATCCGGGCCGTGCATGGGAAAAACAACAAAATTCTCAGGAGGTTCAGTAACAAACTTTGACTCAGAAACTTTAGACCATTAAAGTAGAATAAGGTACATAGCAAATTTTATAACAACATCCAGACTGAGTAAGGCACTTCACAAGCTTTAACTTACCCAGTCACAGCAAGGCACTTAAGAAGGCATTGACTGGAATTTTTCAGTCTGGCTTACAGTATATCTTGAGAAGAAGGAGAAGAAAGACAGAGCTCATACTGTTTCCCCTCCACTCCCTACCTGGTTGTTTTGAGCCTGTTAACCATTCCTTCAGTCTCCTACATAAATTTTTTTTTTTTCCCCAGTCAAGTCTGCTTTGTCCATGACAGTGCTTGGTGAGTGGTATCTGCCTGTCTTTATCACAACCCACAAACCTTTTGATCTATTTCTCTCTGTCCTGTCTAGCTACGCAGGGAATCATAGAGGGTTTGGGGGACACCTGGCACCCAGCAGGGTCAGCCCACCACAGGTATTTAGCTGTTTTTTTGTGAAGTAGTTCTCAAAATAATGGGGTGAGATTTGTTGAACTGATCATGCTTTCACCTGACATACATTGCAACTGTGAGAAAGATTCATACACTTACTGGAGTTCAGAATTGGGTAAGCCTCTATGAATAAATTTCTAATATTGTTGATATTTTTTTCTTTATGCATTTAGTTCCCCTTACTGAATACCCAAAGACAAGATAAAGAGCCAAATATTATGTTGGACTTGATGATCTTGGTGGTCTGTTTCAACCTAAATGATTCCATGATTTTACGTGTTCCTTTGGTGGTTTCTCTTTTAAAAAAGCACATATACTTTATCGACACTCATTTTCTTTCCGTGACTTAGATGTTCTGCATTTAAAATGAAGGATTTTGCATTTCAGCAATAGATCTCTTGCCGCTAATTCTAATTTATGAATTTAAGAAAGTATGTATTACATCTGTATTTTAACATTACTGCAGTGAATAGTACCCAGTTTTTCACATTTGGAACTGAAGGATGATAAAATCCCTGTGCAGAAACCTGGTGTAGCCCAGGAATTTTTTATGCTTATTGCTCTCAGGAGTGTCTAATCAGGTAATGATGGCACCTAACTTTACTTTAGTCATGCTATGTCTCAAAAATACAGAGAAAAGCTGGTAATGGCAATTATCATTCACCTCCTCTCACTGCACAGCTCCCAGAATTCAGACCCTTCTTTGATGGTTAGAAAGGAAAAACAAAATTGATTATTTTAAACCTCTCTCTAAAAGCTATTGCTCCCTTTGCAGCACTGTTTCAAGTGCAGTGTCAACTACTGTGAGCAGTAACTCTGCAGGGAGTACAGTGGTTTCTTATGTAAATTTATGCAAAGGGTTTCTGCAATCCTAGCATGTGTTGTGCTCCTCAAACACACCACCAGGCACTTCCTGCTACTTGATATGACAAAGGGAAGAGATTCCCCCATTTCATGCAGCAAGAGGAAAGCCTGCAGAGTGCATGTACCCAAACTAGAGACCCGTGGTCCGTGATTATTTTGAAAGCCAGTAGAATTGGGAACTCTGCTGCAACAAAGTTATGCCATTACCATGGATTACTTTTAGTGGAGCTCCTCCTTTGGAGGACACAAGGGGTGTTTCTGAGTCTCCATATGCTCTGAAAGCAACAATAGCCACCTTCTTGGGTCATGTTTTACCAGTTCTACTCAGTGCAAAATCAGGAGCTATTCATTGACAACTGCTAAGAAAGTTGGAGGGGTTCTGTAGGAACCAACAGTGAAGCTTTGAGATTATTGGTTTTGCATCAATACCTTAGATTCTCCTCTCCCCCATAAGAGCTGGTGTCTCACCAGTTCCCGTTTCTTCAAAGCTGTAAAAAATGTCACTGGGACTGAGGGCCAGACCCCAATTTCATGAGTTCTGGGGTTTCAGTTGCTTTGAAATATAAATGGTCCTTTGCAACTTTGTTCACAATGCAGAACTCGAAACTATAATAGGACAAAGGTAGGAAAAAAGCAGGTGGGAAAACACTGGCTCTGCCTGTTAATAACCCTTAATCATCGCTTTCCCTCACTCTTGATGAAAATAATTTTTAGAAATAGACCACTGCACTTTGAAAGTGTAGTCAGTGTAGCTCTGTACTTTTGCCAGGCTAAGTAATTCCATGTCTTTCTAAGAAGATGCTATTTTCATTTGAAACTGGGATGATTTAAGCATGATATTTCAAAAATGGGTGGTGATTGATTAGTCATTAGTCTAATAATGGACTGCATCTGCATTTTTTTTCCTCCATCTTTATCATATTTTACATAATTCATCTGGATTAATTGGACATTAAAATCTTTTTCCCTGTAACCACTACAGCAGATTCACCAGCCTCTGCTTGGATTCTCTTGGGATCCCTCTGCCCTTGCTCACTGCTGCTCCAAAGTGGGATGCAGGGGCACAGGGACGGGGCTCTGAATGCCTTGCCTGTGTGTCTCATTTTTATTCAGTGTATTTTGGTTTTGCATTGTAACGAGGCCTGAGGTAATAACTCTGCTCAGGTTTCTGATGTGCTTCATGCTGTAAATGTGGTAATGAAACCTCTTAAAAACATTCACTCAAACATGTATAAAATGGGGGTACAGTTAAATGATTTAGGATGTGTCCCACAGGGAGCACCTTAGCAATGCAGATTATTGGAGCCACTGCATTTGAGGCAGCTGTTCCTACTGGCGCTTAACGGCAAGGAAATGCCCACCAGCTTTGTGTACACAGAACAAGCTCCTTTTGCTGGGTTCAGAGACTGGGAATGAGACTGCTAAGACCAGTAAGAAACTCATCAGCCCTTTGGCATGCCAAAGCTCAGCCAGATTCCCAGGAGTAATGGAAAAGGTAAGTAATTATCAAGCTTCTTTCTAGCTGGGAAGGGGCCTACCTTGGATCTGTTGCCACTGGGGTTGATGAAAATGTCAAAGTCATTGTAGGAGTCCCCTGAAATACACCTCATCCAGCTGCATCTGTCCTGAAAACAAAGGACTGCAAAGCAGTGAACTTGTCATAGTGAAAATCAGCTGCTGCTCAGTTGCTATTTTGCCTGTTTAAAAATATGTGCAAGAGGTTATGAAACTGCTACTGACCTGCCTTCAGAAATAAACTGTAAGGACAGTGCTCCTGGGAGGGGTTTACTGACGTCTAGTTAGATAAAGCAACTTGATGCGGTTCATGTATTATTGATCTTTCAGCAATAAATCCAGGGGTGTGTTTATAAGTAAGAGACATAATTATGCAGATTTTTATCCCTCTCACTGGTGTGAAACAGCAGTTTTCAGGGAATATTTACCTAAAGTGTACCTGATGATTAGTCCCACTGCTAATCATTAATATTAAGAAGAAAAAATGTATTTTTTAAAAGAAGGGAAGAAGGAAATAGATTTTAAAAACTTCCTGGAAACTAAATAAATCTGTTAATTCCTGATGTAACAGTTATTTGGTTTGTTTGCAAGTGCCAGTTGAGATTTGGATTGTGATGTATATGGAGCTGAGCACGTCCATTTTAATGGGAGGTATTCTGGAATATAAAGATGTTCATTAAGTTGGCAGGAAGGTAAAGAGTTGAGGGTAGAACTGTGAAGGTAGTTAAAGGACTTGCAAAGTCCTTTAAGTAGAGCCTGGAACAGAGCCAGTCTTTGAATGCAAACTAATTGAATCCTTGTATAAATTCTTTAATTACTCCAGCGTGCACACACGAAACAGTACCAGCTTGATTCTATAGACTAGGCAGTTTTATAGAATCATTCTACATGCTCTCTGATTAAAGGAGCTAATGGAACTGGGCTGAGCAGCAGCAAATGTGGTGTAAATGGAAATCAGAACAAGGGGAAGCTCCTTGTGCAGATTCTACTTTTCTTCTCCTTGGAATTCATTGTCTCCTCCTTTTACGTGTTGGAAATCAGTGAAGCCCTGATGGTCCACCATGCTGTTCAGTAAAATACAGCATCCAAAACACATCATAAAAACGTCTTTAGCGTGGCCAGAAACAAGAAGAAAACCATGAGCAAGGCAGGGGGTTCTTCCATGAATGACTAAAATGGTAACTGTAACTGGGATGAAAAAGCCAAAAGCTCACAGGAGAATTCAAAGTGATTCCACCTTAAAAGCTTTTGAAAATGGCCCATGGCCAGATGGAAATGAGTTCATTTAACATATGACTTATCCTTTTCTTTTTCTTTCAGTGGTGTGTAGCTCCAAATAATCTTTCAGCTTGATTGCATTCCTGGTTTATTTCTTCCTATTGAAAAGTTGTTATCCCCCATCTCCAGCTCACTTGATTTAGATAAGGTGTAGAATGGAGCGAAGAAGTTGTGAAGTATAATAGCCAGCTCACTAACAAAATCATTATGTGATGTTCTTAGTGTAGCAGCTGCCTCAGGATTGGTGATAATTAATGCATTTAGTAATAAGTCTGTGGGCAGAGTGTGTCGAAGCTGATCCAATACCTGTTAGTGTGTTGACACGTTGCCACCAGAACCCTGTGTTTTTTTACTTCTGTTTCCTGATGAGGTGTGCTGACTAATCACAGAAATCAGGCCAAATACACTGCTGGGTGTTACATTTTACACGCACTTTGTTTCTACCAGGCCTCTGGGAGGAAATTGTTAAAATGTCTGCAGATTTGCGACAGCAAGAACTGGTTGATGTTTGCCACTAAGACAGTGTGGAAACCCTTTGGAGCAGGACCATCTTCTCTAGGTCACCCAGCACGTGGCACATGGCGTGGTGCTCCCAGAGCCAGTTTCTCCAGCACTGCTGCTATACAAGGATCAGGGGGTTCATCCTTTCTGGTGTGACCACACATCACAGAATCACAGAATGGTCTGAGTGGGAAGCAACCCACGAGGCTCGAGTCCAGCTCTTCAGTGAGTGGCCCATGCAGGGATTGAGCCCACAGTCTGGGTGTTATTAGCACCAGGCTCTGACCAACTGAGCCCAGAACGAGTTAGGGTGGTGCAGTGTATCTGGCACCTACAAGCAGTTGGATTTTACACAAATTCCCGCCAGAGAGGAGTTTTGTTTACCTTAGTGGCAATGGGGGAAAATAAACATGGCAGAGAATGGGATGGCAAGATTGCGAGAAAGCGGGGAATGGGTCTTCTCTTGTGTTGTGCCAGCTACTGTAGCAAAATTAATTAATAGAAGGGAAAACCTGTAATACAAGTAAATTAGAGTGTTTTCCTGATAATTATACCACTAGTAACGATCCCTGAGTCAGGGCCAGTGGGAAGGTCAAAGTCAGCTCTACAGTCGCAGCCACTTTGCAGCAGGGACTGTCTCTGATCAATGCTTGCATAATACCTGTTCCAGGGACGCATTCTCGGTGCTGTTATGATCTAACGGCTGGGCCATGCTGTTACTTAAAAGAGAAATGTCATATTGAAAATCCATGGGTGCAGCTGTAGATGGCACAAGGAGGAGTTGCAGAGCACCCACTGGAGTGTCTTGTGCAACTACCCTGAGTGGATTATGTGCAGTCTCACCCAGGTGGGCTGGCCATTGATCTGGGTCAGAGTTGCTGAGCTACTAAAGCTGTAATTAAGCAGCATTTATTGAACTCAAGTATACTGGACACATACAAAACAAGTGTGAAGACACACATGTTCTAAACCAAACCAAAACTACCACTCACACACACATACCTCGAAGTAATTTTTTGTTAAAATGTCTCCCTGGATAGAAAAAAATCCAAATTAAATGCAATCATATGTCAAAGTCATATTAAAGGATATGAAATAACGGGTATAAAGGATACTGGTGATTTCCAAAGTGGGCCATTGATAGAGATGGATATAATCTTTTCAGAAGAAGGTGAAAAGAGAGGGGCTGGTGAAGTGTGAAGAGCTGGTCCAGAAGCCAAGTATATATGCTGGGGAATGGAGGGATCTTTGTACACACATAGTCATTTCCTCTTCCCTTTACTGGAGTGATGGGTCATGACCTAAGGAAAGAAGACATCCCACTCTGTAATTACAAAGCCAGCTCCACCAACACCTCTGCTCAGCTGAGATGTGCATCTCTAACCCCTCTGAAAGTCAGATCATTCCAAAATTGGTGATCGGTTTGGCAGGAGCTGCTTTATCAACATCAGCAGTGGGTACATGCCTAATTAATCCATGTTCAATGCTATCTGGAAAGGCTGGGGAGGAGGGAAGGAAGAGCTAATTTTTTATAGTCCAAGAAAATAGTGTCCAGGTGGGATGTGGATGACACAGTAATTGAAATGCATCAGGGACAGGCAAGAAGGGAGGAGTTTTGCTGCAAAAACCCACTTGTATTTAACCTAAAGGATACAGATTGCTTGTGAACAGGTGTTGATGCTGACAGCTGGTGTGAAGGCTTCACAGATCTCAATTTGGACATGGCTAACTTCTATTAATGAGAAAAGCCCATGAGAAGAAAATAATCAGCTTTACCTGGGAAAATGTAGTATCAACAGAAGTACGGAATCCAAAACAATAGGAAGCAAAAACAGCAACACACCCGCACCTGTTATTTTTCTGAATGCTTGAATGCTTATGTTACAGGTAACCAATAGTATTATATTGTAGTTAAATGATAGCCAACGAATCAATTGGTGTAATTTAGTAGCCAGAACTTGTAACATGAATGATAACCTAGAATAGTCTATAAATATGCAGTCATCCCGAAGTGTAAATGCTTTATGCCTTTAACCGGGTGCAGTGTCTGTGTGTGTGTCGTGGCCGCCCCAGCAGCGACAAACAAGCACTTTTATACTCCTGTTATACTCACGGGCCGCTTTAGATCAGCAGCATGGGGTGGATGGGNTAGTTAAATGATAGCCAACGAATCAATTGGTGTAATTTAGTAGCCAGAACTTGTAACATGAATGATAACCTAGAATAGTCTATAAATATGCAGTCATCCCGAAATGTAAATGCTTTATGCCTTTAACCGGGTGCAGTGTCTGTGTGTGTGTCGTGGCCGCCCCAGCAGCGACAAACAAGCACTTTTATACTCCTGTTATACTCACGGGCCGCTTTAGATCAGCAGCATGGGGTGGATGGGGGAATTGCTGCTAATGTGGAATTAGTAGTCGTAACACAGCAAGTGTATGAAAACACTGCTTGTAAGAATAAGGGACTGGATTTGATGATTCTTCAAGTCTCATATCCATGATGGTGGGGTTCCCCTCCCCCCCCCCGCCGTTAAAAATTTGCTTTATTGAGATGCAGTTCAAGCCATAAAACAATTTGAAGTGTAGTCGTTGGATTTTGGAGTCTTTTGTTGTTTGTTTCCCAACCAGCCTGCTTGCCCTCATCCTTTGTACAGGCTGAACTTGCTGGGAGGAGCCAGATGAAATGAAGGGGAATTCAGTGGGCACAGCTGATGAGACAGTTCAACAGAGCTATGATGCTCAGCACCACTGTATTGGGTGGGGTACAGTTATGGTTACTGACATTTTGTTGCAAAACAGCAGGTGCTGAGAGCCTGGCTGCTAAATTCTCCCAGCAATGATTACTTTGTTTCTTGGTGTTAACTCTGTATTAGTCCCTGTAACAAGCCAGAATGGAGTTTTGACATTTCGATCTCCTCCAAATGAACCTAAAGATTTCATTATACTTACACCACGGTGGTGTTTTGCAAGCCATTAGTTTCTAGTTGAGAAGCTGATGGATATTTTAAGATCTTAAATCCTCTATTTGCTAGAAAACACCACACATTTTATTGCAGGTACTGTTTATGTGGAGGATGTAAAAAAAAATTAATTTTTTTTTAAATTATTGATGCAGTATCTGACCCGTGTTTCACCTAATTTTCAGTCCTGTACCATTGTGATTCCCCTTCCAAACTTTATTTAATCTAATCTTGCACTTGCATAAATTGGAAAAGACATTGATAACTGTGAGTGCACACCAGCTGAGCTGCTTTAGGGATTTGAATCTTTATTTAGGAGGTTAAAATGAAAAGTAAATGTTTCTACATGGGTAGCTGGGCGGTTCTTTCTGTTCTAGTGGGAGGAATTAGCTAAACAAAGTTATATTGGGCATCTTTTACCCTGCCTTCTTTAATTTTTGCATTTATTTATATGGTACATGTTCAAAAGACTCTTTTCAGGGTAGGGTTTTTTTCGGTTTTTTTTTTGGTTTTAGTTAATATTGAACAGAGGCATGGGGGACATGGTCCTGCTGTCTTTCCTTGCATAGTCCCTGTGTGCTTCTGGCTCACTGAAAGGAGGGAGTTTCTTACAGAATCACAGAATATTCTGAGCTGGAAGGGACCCAGAAGGATCATCCAGTGCACCTCTTAAGTGAATGGGGAATTGCCCTTAGGGTGGCTGTGGAACACACGGCAGGGAAGGAGTGTCTGCTCTCACCTTACGCTTCACATGGAAAACAGGAGTAGACAAAATCAGGGCTAAAAGGCCAATCCTGTGGCTGTGTGAGAAGGAAAGGCCCACAAGGCATGTTCTTAGGGGACACTGGTATCAGAATTCAAGATGATGTCTTTTGTCTTTTTGTACTTGCAGTTTCTCCTGAGCTGGTCTCTTTAGAGGTCATGTTGTCTTGTTGCTATTCAAGCCAACAGAGCTGATAAGAGGCTGCAATAACCCCACATATAACAGCTTATTCATTTATTTATTTAAATACAGTTGCTGTGTCTGGCTGCCCAGCCCTGTGCCAGAGGCTTTGATGTTGGCAGAAGTACAGAAGCAATGCCTTGATTTTATTTCCATCTTTGGCAGGGGGATACGATTGCTTCCTGTGACTCCTCCGGCGTGATGAAGCTCTGGGACATGCGGAAGTTGGTCCCTACTCTATCCATCGATGCAGGTCCCCATCCTGCCAACCAGGTCGCCTTTCATCGCTCTGGTAGGGTTCTAAAACAATTTTTTCCCTCTAAGACAAGATTTGTTTTGAAACCTCAAATCTCTTTCTAGTTCTGAAGCCAGATAACATGTGAGAAGCAGCACAGATGTGTTAATTTTGAAGAAGAAATGCCTGGTTGTGCCAATGATCAATACATTTGTTTTTCTGTGGGCTAAACTGCCAAATTGGACTACTGCTCCATTTATATAAAATGAAAAAGGCACAATAACAAAGAGTACAATTAATTGCAACAGTATTACGTAAAATACAGAACTGATCAATGGGGGTAAAAAGCTTAGTGAGATTACCTGTGTTCCAGTGATGTTTATTCTCCATTACTGTTTGTTCTTTTATTTGCTAATTCTGGAGTTGTATTTCATAACCAGTCTTACAAAGTCCTCTTACAATTGCCTCAGAACTTCATCGTGCTGACAGGGCTGCTTACTAGGCACAAGGAATTGAATTAACCAGTTATTTTTCATCATCAACCATATACTACCGTGTCAGCAATACTGTGAGTGCACATTGCATTTTCATTTGAAGAGGGGCTCTTCTAAAACATTTTTGTTTTAAAACAATCTCCAATTCCAAAGCACAGACAAGCATTCATAGTGCAGCACAGAATTAGATCCTAGCTTAGGAAATGGTTTTATTCAAAGCTCATGCAACATGATATAATACAGTAATATATAATATTATATATATATTTATATAGGCACATTGAAAAATAAGTATACATTTGCAATATATGTTCATAAAACATAAAGCTTTGATAGAATATGAGAGATAATAAGGAATCATTAAAGAAAAATAATAGAATGGTGTTTTGTCATAATGACCCAAATACTGTGGAATGCATATAATCAATATATTGAGTCACTTGGCAGAAAACTTTGACATCAAATTCCACATTATTTGTGTAGCAATTTCATGGATCTCTCTGCTGTATCATTAAATAAGGTACTTTCATTTTCCAAGGGAGAAGAAATGCATTGACACAGTCCATTTTTGGACAGTTTCCCAAAGACAAGTTTAACCACTATTATATTTTTGTGTGTAATTTGGAATAAGAGCTCATTTTTTTGTTCAGGAGGTTTTGAAGACGTTTTGCATGTTAGTTTCTGGTACATAATGCTGGGTCATTTGCAGAGGAACCACATCGCTGAAAAATTCAGTTGCAATATTTTTGCCAGATTGGAACTTTCCATTAGAAAGGTTATCAGCTTCAGGTAATATAAATGGGCACATTTTTCCATGATTTGGACAAAATCCAAAATTTTCTCTGCAGGAGAAACCATGCAACAGAGATATCAAATTGGGGTGGATGGTCACAGAGAGGCAGAATGCAACAGGATGGAATTCCAGCTGGTTGAAGATAGGCAAATACCTGGCTGAGAGATGCTGTACCTGCTGCAAGAGGGACAGACTAGATAAAATATATCCTGTGTTTAACAGCCTGTTGGGACTGGGACATCTGCCTCAGTCAGGACCTCTGCCCGTGGAGCAGCTTGGGTTGATTTTCCTTATCAAAACATGGCTCAGTTTCCTGCTGTATCTCTCAGTCTCTCCAGCTGATGTTATACCACCCCATGCAAAATACTTGACTGCGTTAATAGTCAGAGACAAATTGTTCAGCTGTTACAGGTGGATTTAATTACTAGATTAGAGAGCCATAGTTGAGCTGTTTTTTTTTCTTCTGCCCAATAATTATTTAAATTAAAGCTAAAAATGATTGAAGAGGTTTATGAAAAGTTTGGTGGTATCAGCAAACCAGATTGAGGTCAGAGATAGGAAGGCCCCAGCTAATGGAAGAATTTGTTTTGCTTTCCTTTGTATTCTTTTCAAGTAATTATCTTTGCAAATGTAGTGTAGACAAGCACATCTTACCTTTTGTTTTTAAGTGGTGTTACCTTTGTGGGTATGACATGCACCAGGTGGGAGGTGCTTCCCGAAGGAGGAGTTTGTGAGTTACTGGGGTTCTCCCGGGGATATTTTTGGGGATGGGCCTTGCTGGCTCCAGTGATCCGATTGCTATTAGAGGCCTAAATGCCTGACCAGCATTGTTAGTTAAATAGCAGTCTAAAGCCATTTCCTGCTTTATCAGAGCCATACTCAGATGTTAGTGACAAAAGTTGTGTATAAATCTTTCTGCTTTAGCTGCACTCTGCCTCAGCTTTTCTTTAGCTCAGCTTAAAGGTGGACTTTTCCATACTTGTGAATGAGGAGAAAATAACTACATTAGTAATTACCATTGCACTTCATGGCGATTTTCTGCTTTGCCCTGCTCTTTCTGAAGCAAGCTTATGGTCCTTCAGTGAGAGGTGGTGATGGAGCTGCCTGGGACTCAGCCTACTGGTGGTAGTGCTCTTCAATATTGTACTTAATATCAGAAATTTTTCTGATATTATACACAAATAACACGTCCTTGGAATTCTGCATGCTGTGGCTGACCAGAGTTAATGTGCAACATGGACCACAGCATAACTGATTTTTTAACTAAATTCACTTTTACTTTTTTATGTGCAAGTTAACTGCCATCTCCATGTGCATATATTCTTGTGTAGCACTCATGCATCCCTGCAGCACTCTCGTCATCACCTTTTGTGTTTCCAGTTGCTGTTTAGCAAATGTAAATAAGATTAATCACAACACAGCATTGCATATGTAAGAGAAGGTGCAGAAGATTCCAGCTTATGTGCTATGATGTATTTATTTATTATCACAGCACGTTAAAACAAACAAACCAAACAAGCCCCACTTCTCAGCAACAATCCAAAATCAAGAGCAGTTACAGTAAGGCCGAGGGCAAGCAAATAATATTTGGAAAAATGCACTGCTTTATTTTGAGCTCTGAAGATACAGTGAGGTGTTAACATTTAACCTGCTTCCATGCAGGCTGGGCCGTGTTGCACTCACCTTGAACAAATAACCTTACCATGCTTCTGACCATCCCCCAGGGCTATAGGTGCCTGTCTTACTCTGAGGAAAAGTAGATGAAAAGAATGTAAAATCTGTAAATGAATGTGAAAGCTGAGAAATGGCAGGATCAAGATTATCTTGTGTTACAAGTGGTTTGTTTTAGGAGACAACAATTCTAGGGATGCAGGAGACACATTGGCAGTGAACAGATGGTACCACTGTCAGCCATGGTGGGGTCAGGGCAACTGCTCAGTTCGCTCTCTAGAAGCAAGTTTAATTTGCCTAATTACACATCACATGGCATCACCCAGGACCATTACCACAGGACAGACATTGGTCCAGTGGGTGGCAATTGTTTGCTGTTCCTCTGCAGTTGTTTTTGGTGTTAAATAGCAGAGACGAGTTGTCTTCTCTATATTACCCCTCCTTTTACTGAACACAGAATTATTGACAGGATTTCTGGGATGTCATCACTGGAGCATTTTCAGTATTTGCACTTGACATTATTTGGGCTGTTACTGATAATGTTAAAGCCACAAGCGATCCACACAGGGCTGGGGGCATGGAGATTAGAGCTCAGATGGTTAGAATTTCCACTGATATTGAGACATCAGGTAAAGTTCCAAAATTAGTTTTCACATCCCTAATCTGGTAACAATTTGTGTGCTCAGAACAGAACTGGCAGGTGTAGTCCTTGCAAATTGATCTTGCAGTGAGGTGTCCTCTCAATTTTCTCTTTGATTTCCTCAGTTTTTGGTTGGTGTATTGACTGCAAAGACAAGCTGGTGTTGAGGTGACAGAGCCACGTGTCTGTCCTTTCTCCTTCTTTCCTCCTTTCCTTCACATTTTTGGTTAATGGGTACCCCTTGAGTGGCACTGAGGAGGTAAAGCTTCATCTTGGTAGGGTGGAGAGTTTTCTAGGATGGAGGAGCCTCTCCTTTACTGGGAAGCCTGCAGTGGATTTTGGAGTTAGAGGCTGAATCAGCCATGGGTACACCTGCAACTTGCAGATCTCAGGAGGTGACTGTGGCCACATATAAAGAGAGCTGGAGCAGGACAAGATCTTTACCCTTTATCCCACTTGTTTTGCAGTTGCTGGAACTTGCTGTTTGTATTTGTCTCCCTTTTGATTACAGTTAAAGTCACGCTTGATGGGAGAAGAATCCTCTAGCTCAGAATTTAGCAGTAATCTTTTTAGAGGCATCTGATTTTGTCCACATAGAGCAATTATGGGCTGACATTAATGTGTGTTTTTCCCTATGCCTCCCATTTCTGACTCAAAAGCTTTTTTCATTACAACACTTTATTGCTCTGTGTTGTTTAATCTCCAAGGCAGATTACTTGATAACATCAATTGATTCCTTAGGGTGCTTTTTCTCATGTGGTTCAATGCCTGAGTTCCTGCCTCAATTCGGACTATGTATATGCTGTCACAGGCAATGCAGCCTCAACCTGGGTAATTTTTACTTGATTGAAGTTCTTGCCAATTAACACAACCTTCTGATCACTGATTCTGGCTATTGAGAAAAAACAAAATATGAAGAATTAAACAGTTGTTGAAGTAAGTGTTTTTTCTCCCCCTTCCCCAGTCTCAGCATGAGCCAAACATCTCTCCTTCTCCCTTCCTGGTTTCTTCTTGCCTCGTTTTCGCTGCAGGCTGTGCCCCATCATCCCAACTCCTTTGGTTCAGCAACAGGGGACGCAGGAGGAGTATAATTCTTTGGATTTGTCCTGGCACTTGCCTTTTCAGTCAGACAAATCCCAGTTCTGGTTACTAATCAGTTCAGACTTGCCGTGGTGCTATAGCTCCTCCTGACAGGGCAGCAAGGTGATCAAGCCATGGTTTTGGAGCACTTCTTTCGAATCTTTGAGAAGTTTGCTCTTTACACAGAGAACTGAGACTTATTTTGCCTCCTGTTTGCTTCTCAAGTCCATTTGTAATTGTACATCACTTGTTCCTCTCCTTGTTCCCATCAGGAATTGCTTAATGTCTGTCTCTTCAGAACCATGTGCTTTGCTATGGTCAGCACTCCAAGATCTGTGTGTTTTCCCTGCATCCCTACACACCCTTTTCTGTACAAACTAAGGATCCACATGGTCTGTTTCTTTTAAATATAATTGATCCACATTCTCACAGGTTTTGCTTAATGAGCACAAATGCAGCCACCTACATATCTTAGTTTGCCATTTATTATTTGGTGATCAGCACTTTTAGTTCGTCTTCACTTTCTTCTTGGCTTCAGCTCATGTCCAAGTGCTGTGTCAGGGCTGTGTGTCTGATCGGTGTGTGCCTCCTCTGTCCCCTGCAGAAACTGGCCAAGTAGTCAGGGAGCCCTCCCTTCCTTCCTTCCAAAAGGGGATAGGGCTGAACACCAAAGTCAGGCCTTTTGCTTCATGCTGGCAAGTTTCAAGCAGTGGTGGCTCTCCATTTCTCCTTTGGCTTGTCCATCCCTCTTTTTTTTTCTAGTTCTCTTCAGTCTAAACTTGAGTATCCCTTTATAAAACTTCTCCTTAAAGCCTGTGATATATGTTTGGTCCATGTCTGAATGTGGATCCCTACTTTAAACTGAGGGGTGGGAGATAAACTTCCAGGCCCATTTGTTGACCAAGCTGTTTTTATACAAGCCAAAGATTTTCAAAAGTGATACCTTGGATAGAGGGAGTACTGGTGGGCTCATTCACCTCAGCCACACTGGGAAAAATGTTTTGTCCTTTGTGCCTCAAGCTGAAATCTCTGCCTTGGCAGAGCAAATGCTGTTGCCCCAACTGTGTGCTCTTCGACACTGTCCCAGTGTTGATGTTTTGTCCCTAGGTAGCCTGCCCAGCCCATGTGTTTGCAGTGGTGAATCCATTAGTGAGCTCCCTGGAGAGATTCTGGCGTGGTATGAGTTGGTTTACACAACCCATGACCTATTTTCCAGCCCCGATCATGCTGCTTAGCCTGAGAAGTCAGATCAACAAGACGTCCCTGTCAGCCTCTTTCCCTGAGGATTGCTTACAGTGTCTGTTGACCATCCTTAATTACTCCTATGGTCAGCATGGAAATAAAAGGATGTGCTGGAAGACTGAATTATTCAACAGTAAATCCTTGTCTCATAATTCTCACTCCTTCCGTCTCTGCTGCTGTATGCCGTTTTTTCTCATTCATAACATCTGTTTTCCTGACCATAAAAATTCTTTAATTTGGAGGCAGTGGGTAGATTGGACTTACACAAATATGAGCTGATTGACAGGTCGTTTTGTCTCCTTGTTTCGTGGGGGTATAAAACTATCACTCCTTATTTCTGACTGTTGCAGTTTGCCAAAGGGAAAAAGCTGGCAGTGAATTTTCCCCCTTTGTTGATCAGGAGAAGAGTTGTGCTGTGCAGTATTTCTGTTGTGTCATGACCATTTTTCAATACGAGCAAACGCCACAATATTTAAATATGCTGGAAGGGAAAGAAAAGAGATTCCTAAAATATATGACTTTAGTTTCAGTACAGACATAATTTAAAATGTATGAAATAATTTGTCCTTTGGAAAGGAAAGGGAGGTGGCTTGGAACCCCTGTATTTTACATTTTTTGCCCTGGTTGCAGATAGTGTTTTGTCTCTGGCTGTGTTTGCTGAGCTAATGAGGGTGGGGACTGTGCTACTGCAGGCGATTGCTTTGAGCACTGAGCACTTTGAAGAGATTAGCCCCATTGATATTCCCTTCATCTTTGTTAGAGGGGCATGCTTCCTTCCCTGGAGTGCCAGGAGATGGACAGCTATTTAATAGAGCCAGCCTTTTTCAAGTACAGGCTGTAGTCCTGAATATTCCCATCTCCCTTGCCTGCCGACACCCCATGTAAAAACAATGTTCTGGAAGCCAGGGTTGTTCCTCATTAGACCAATACACTGACCTGATAGGGGTTTTGTTTGAGGACCCCAGGTTGACTGGGTTATTATCTGACTGGTTAAATGTTATTCTTCAAGGAGATGCAACAGTTTTCAGCAGTTCAGGCAGACAGCCAAAACATGGTGATGAGCAAATTGTTTGTTCCAAGAGTAAATGAAGGGAATGTCCACATGATTTTTGCCATCCTTGTATTAAACTAACAGAAGCTGAAAACTGGAGCTTTATGCGTCCCCAGTGGGGCGTAACTGATCAAAATTTTGATTCTCCAGCAGCTGTCCACAAACTGAATTATAATGGCTTGCAAGAAGTTGGCTTTTTTTCTAATCTCATTTTAACTAGGCACAAGTCTTAAAATAACAGTGTATTCAGCCTCTCATCCCTAGCATTGACTGCTTTTGTAACTTTACCGGGTTCATGGATTCTATTTTATATTTATTTTTTATATTAATTCCAGCTCACAGAGTGCTGCAATTAGCAAATTCCTCCTTTGAATGTATTTACAGTGATGGAATAGAACTCCTTACTTTCAATCAGACTGCACAGCTCCATCCCAAGCCTGGCTAAGATACAAGAGCTTCATCTCCTGATTAACTTACTCCTGCAGACAGGGACAAAGGACCTCTGAAAGTCATCACAGCCTTTCTTCCATGAAAGCTCCTCTTAGATATCGACAGCTCTCCAGGTCCTGTGTATTGAGTACAGCATCTGTATATACAGAGTGGGACAATACTGCATTCATCATTCAAATCCTGTAAAAAAAGAAAGGGCTTTTCGAAGTACTGGTTTAGTATTTGCATGTCCTTTCTATGTGGTAAATAGAGAAGATGGAATGGCTGTGGCATTCTCTGCCAAGGACTGGATAGGTCAGGGAATCTGCAAGGGGACAGCCATTTGCATCTTTGTCACTGCCAAAATTAAACACAAGTTCATCAGTAATCAAGAGTCATTAGTTAGCTGTGAGCTTTGTGGGCTGACCCAGGCTTGTGTTGGGAGTGTAGAAAATGCACTAGGAAAACAAAGAACTGGACAATTTTTTTTAAGGGAAGCAAACCCTTCGAGAGGAGAAAGAGTCCATAGGGGCTGGGATGTTTTAGAGAAAGAAGTAATTCTTGTGACTGCCCAAATAACTCAAATATATTGTTTCAAACTTAAGAATAATTTAGGGAATTTGGTCTGTTCACCCACTGTTCTTTTCCCTCTTAAAAAGCAAAGTATTTCATATTTTGGATTAAAACTTGGAAATGAAATGTCAGACAGTTTCATAAAAAAAGAAATCTTTAAAACTGTCCATAACCAGCATTTCTCTTTCTCCTTTGTGGAGGTAAAAACTATGCCAGTCTGTGCTGAGTTTGAATAACACACTTGCAGTAACTCAAAACTTACCTTTTTAGCAAAGTTGCTCTTTTTCCAACATTCATCTTTAAAAGTAACCAAAGTCTAAAAGAAAATTATTCACCTCCAGATAACTGCATTGTGATTACCAAGAAAGTTTTGATTCCTTGAACAGCTCTTCCACTTGGTAAATGGAATATATTCATGAGCTAGGTCTTTTCAGAGCTTGGAAAGTGGCAGCTCTTTGCAAGAAAGAGATCATCTTTAAATTAAAAGTATGCTGTCCTTAGCCTTGTTTTATTTTTGTTTTATTGACAAATTGTCACAGGAGCTAAAATGCGTAATCATCAGTAACAGGTGATCCATGGGACTATGCAAAATATATTGATTAACAATATAATCTCCATACAGATGTCCTAGCAGTGCTTGTTATTTTTTATGGGCCAATCTGGGAGTCCTGCTTGCATTTCAAGGGGCAGGGGGAGGAAGGTGAGTGAGACAAAGTTCAGGGTGTCTCTGCAGTTGCCTGGCAGCATCTTTGCTGAAATGGAAAAACGCTACCAATTGCTCCCACCACAGGATGTGCAGCCTCCTTTGGTCAAGCCTGCATGGCTACAAAATAAACCCATTTCCTTGAAAGGAATCCGAAGCCTGAGACAAAATCCCCTTTGTCATGAAAGCATGATTTAAATTTGTTTTAAGGCTGTTCCTCTACTAAGAAAATCCTGATTTAGATGCCTTTGAGGCATTTAACTTACACTTATGCAGAGCTATTCCTCAGAGAAAATTGGATGTAATTTTAGGATTAGATAACTGACCTAGGAATGAGAGAGACAGAGAGAGTGCAAAGCTTGCATATCCACTTTGTCCAGATGGATATTCACTAGGAAACCTGCAAACGGCTCATAAATATTGCCTGTCCTTTTGTAAAGGCTCCCACCAGCAAGCCCATGGTCATTTCCTGGGCAGAAAGAGTTTCTGTATTGAAACTTTTGGGACACTAAAGAAAGTATTTTAACTCTCTTTCTTTTTCTGTGACAAAATATTATACATAATGATGAATGGGAAAATAAGCATAGAAAGAAGTTCTATAAACAGCCTCCAATGCCTGACTTGCATATTTGAGCTGTTTGTTTGTCTTGGGGTTTTTTCCTCTGGAATGAACTTCCTTTATTTCTTTGTCTTTCAACTCATGAAAATAGCTTTTATATAGAGCTGTTATCTCTCAGATTATCACATGCTCTTGGGGAGTAGAGTAAAACCTACTTACTTTCAGTCTTCCTGAACTAAATTGAGTGAAAAAAGGAAATATCTTAGTCCCTTTTTTTCCCTTCTAGAATAAAGCCAAAGAGGTGATGATGACAGCAAGTTCTTTAATGTCGGGTTCACGTCAAACATCATTTCTTCCTTTCACATTTTATATTGCAAGTGAATATGTGTGCCATACCTCAGTGACCTGCCTGGAAACACAGAAGATCAAAAGCAGAGCATATCTGGTCTGCTGTGGCAGTGTCCCAGCTCTGGCACTGGGCAGGAGCTGATGCTGAGGGCAGACAGATAAACTCAGAGTGAGGAAATGCTGCAGTTTCCCTGCCCCTCTCCTGTGAATCAGGGCTCCCAGAACTCAGTCCTCATGCACTTCAGTGTTCATGGATCTCTGCTCTGGAAAACTTCTGCTTTGGCACTTCTTTGTATTTCCAACAGATCCCATAGCCATGAGAAAGTACCTCCCTGCCTGTGCTTTAAATCTCTTAATGATACATTCTGATTCTCATACTGGGGGAATTATTGAATAATTGTTCCTTGTTCAGCCTCTTCCTGCTGGCACATCTTCCCTGCTCTCTTTGCAGAGCTGAAGGGTCTGTGTCTATTTAATCTCCTGAATACATGAGCCATTCCTTCTCTTTCTTCAATTTTTGCCCTTCTGTAAATCTTATTTTGGGTATTTCTTTTAAAGGTGGAGAAGAGGGATGAGTCGTGTATGATGTTTTCAAGATGTGCTTAAATCAGGGTTCTAAATAGAGGCCTAATGAGGTTTTTTGATTTTCTTCTGTAGCTTTTGTGGTTTTTCCCCCCAGTCTTAAATCTTGACATTATAACAAGCTGATGTTTTCAAAGAAGTATCCATGGTGGCTGTGAGATCTCTGTCCTGAATGACAATGGCTAGTTTACTGTCTGTCACTGGATTTGTAGAATTAAGAATACTTTTGTTTATTTGAATCATTTAATGTTTCTCAGAATTCAGTTTCATCTGCCTTTTTATTACTTAATGTAGTAGCATCTTGGGATTCTTCAATCATTCTATGAAATGTGCTGTTGTCTTGAAAAACATGAGTAATGTTATATTCTCAGTATTCACTTTCACATCCTTTACGAAAAAGAAATTTTTGATGTGCTGACAAGCACAGCTCCCAGAAAAAATGCCACATTCTTTTGGTAACCTGTATTTTCTCACTATGTCCTATTGGAAAGATTCCATTATTCCCCCTCCCAACTTTGGTCATCAAAACTGTTGGGAATTCAAGTATCTTATGTCATTCAGGTCACCCTTACTCCTGTGCTTCTCGGCACCACCAAAGAGCCAATTCCTGATCTGTGGTTTGTGCTGTAGCAGCTATGATAACTCCTCACTGTGCTATTGCATTTCTGCATGCATCAGCTAAATCTGTTCCTTATTATACAACTGACTTTATTAGACCTGTAAATAAATCCCAGGTACCAGCTGGCAGTTTCTCAGGCCCTTTTCAGAAGCTGCTGTCACATTTTCCACCTTCCATTCCTCTGCTCCTTGGACCAGGTTAAGCAGTTGCTTCAGGAGCAGTTTAAGTTAATTTCATATTTAACGTTTTATTAAACTCCTGTTTGAATACTTTCTGCTTCTGGCAAATATTTAATCACCTCATTCTAAGATTTTGGACTTCTGTTTCCTGTTAAGAAGCCAAGCCAGCCTGTCCAGGGTGTATCTCAGGAGTTACAAAAGCAGTCAGCTCTCTGCACTGCTCTGCCTGGAGGGATTGCAGCCGCTTGGAGAAGGCTGGAATAATGCACAGGTGGCTTTGGAATCCATCACAGAGGAGAGGGATTTAAGGTATTGCTATATGGGTCACCTGGCTTACTTCGCATGACCTCATCTTTAAAGGAATGGATTGCTATTCCCACTAAAGGAATGAGTCAGCAATTCCTTCAGACAAAGACATCTATCTATATAATAGAAAGTGTTGTGGTTGCTCAGCTGATGCACATCTGAAGTTGGATGTTAAAATTAGGAGTTAAATTGTTAACACTGTCCCTGGAGTGCAAGGTTCACTGAATTTGAGAATTTTACTCTGCAGATCATGAAAAAAAGAGTAACTTAAAACATAGTGTGTTAAATCCATTGCCTTCCCTGGCTTCCTTTCCATAACTGTAGTAGTAGTAGTTGATAACAGCCTTTTATTCAGGATCATCCTTTTCTGTGTTCCAGACTGCAATCACAGCTGTCTGCTTAGAACTCTGATACATAATTATGTGTATTTGGCCAAACAGGTCTTTCCTTGCATCAGTGGAATTAGTTCTCTCCATTTTGTGTCCAATATTGAGGGGCTTTATTTTCTACTGTGTATTCTTTTTCCTTCAATTCCTTGCCCTAGCCAGTCAGCCTGAGTGGCATTTGAAACATATGTGATAGCATAACAGGCCTTTGTAAGTGACTGAAATTAATGAATAGTATTTTAGCTGTGCTTGCAAGCCAAGTTTAGGCACTGGCACAATTAGGAGTCATTGGCTGATGGACCAGCAAAATACTGGGCTTCATTTAAGCAGATGAAGCTTCTGAGTCAGACCCCAAGCAGGGCAGATCTGTGCCAGTGCTGGCCTCGCTCAGCACTGTGGCTGAGGGGGCTCCTCCACCTTCTTCCCCTCCAAATGCCAGGAATGAGTGAGCAACCTGGCCTGAGAAACTCACAGCCTTCCTGTTCCAGCTCCTGCATTGGATATGGAATTGTTGAATCTGGTTCTGCTGAACCTTATCATGCAGGTATTGTGATTGATGTAATATTCTACTAGTTTTTATTTATTAATTAACACATTTATTTGAGTAAATTAGTAGACAACTCTCATGCTTGATGGGATATTGCAGGCATAGTAAACACAAGGTTATTGAGTATAACCAACACTTCTTCCCTGGCATCAGAGCAAATCATAGGGAAAAGAAATGGGAAACAAAATCAGCAAGAGCCAAGCCCATAGGAATTATTGAGTGTCACTTCATTCAGAACCCCTCAGCTAATGAAAAAAAGCTGCTCTCCCGAAATATTGCCCAAGCCTTAGCTGGCAGGTACACATGATATTGGGAGAGAAGGCCAACACTCTTTGCTGGGAAGTGCTGAGCATCCTTATGGCATTGTGTACCTTGTGCAGCAGGTTCTCCGTGGCAACCTTGGACTTCGTGGGCCAAGGTGGAGGAAGTCTTGAGTCTCAGTGTCGGTCCTTTCAAGGGAAGAAAGGTCTAAGCCTGTGACCTCCCCTTCTTGACTTCTGTGAAACTGCAGCATGTTCTGGGTGGCTGTTCTGTAATCTAACCAAGGCAGCCCCTGCCAGCAGGCACCGTGCTGAGTGTGCAGGGCATCTCCTGCACACTGCAGGGCACCCAGCTGGGGAGGTACAGTCTGAACCTGCAGCAGGCGGCTCTGCCTGGTAGTGGTTGGTTCGTTCACTCATCCCAGCTCTGTGAAGATTTCCAAACACAGCTTCACTGAGAGCCTTGAGAATTTAAATCTCTGCACGTGCCTGCTGCTGGCCCAAGGGCTCCTGGGGCTGCTCACTTCAAACTCTTACACTAATCAAGGCTCTGGTACATATTTTATAATAATTCCTTTTCATTCCTTGCTCATTTGTTTTCTGTTGTTACTTTCTTTTTGCTGCTCTAAAAGCTCTTCTGTTCTTACGTTTGATGTTCACTTCAGTGATTTGTCCTGATGTTCTCTGCGATTATAAGTTTGAGTAGTACTGAGGTGAATGAATAATTCAGGGGATCCAAAATGACACAGACTGGGTTGCTCCATAGCTGAAAGCACAATCACTCCCATAACACAGAGCTGACACCCACCTTGTGTACAAGTACATGTGGATTATGGTCCTGTGGCTCTGCACAGTTTTGCTCTTAACATCCATCTTCACAGTCTGTTTGGGCTCTTTGGAATGATGTACTAAAGGCTGGACAACGAGGTTTTGTTTCCAGAAATTTTATTTCCAGAAATTACCCCGTAGGTGTGTGGGGATGGTCTTTGTGTCAAGATTTGGCAGAGTGGCCATTAGGATCCTGCCCCTGGGAAATGGCAGATCCCATGCTCCCGGTCACATTACTTGTGTGATTCTGTCACCTGTGCTGTTGTACCATGTGTGCATGAATTCAAAGTGTCCTGCACTGGACTTCTCCCTTGTGTGATCTGAATTGTTCTTCTCTTACCACTGGTGGAGGAGAGGAGAGCTGTACCCCAGTACAGCGTGGCCATCACCATGGAAACCCGCCCATGGGTACAGCCTCCCCGGAAGAGGAACACAGAATCACCGAATCACAGACTGGATTGGGTTGCGACCTTAAAGGTCACCTCATTCCAAGCTCTGCCATGGGCAGGGACACCTTGCACTATCCCAGGTTGCTCCAAGCCCCATCCAACCTGGCCTTGAACACTTCCAGGGATGGGGCAGCCACAGCTTCTCTGGGCAACCTGTGCCAGGGCCTCACCATCCTCAAAGGGAAGAATTTCTTCCTAATATCCAATCTAAACCTACTCTCTGTCGGTTTGAGCTCATCCCTCCTTGTCCTGTGACTCCAGTTCCTGACACAGAGTCCTTATCCAGCTTCCCTGTAGCCCCTTCAGATACTGAAAGGGCCTCTGAGGTCTCCACACAACCTTCTCTTCTGAATAGCCCCAAATTTCTCAGCCTGATTTCACAGATGAGGTGCTCTAGTCTGGGATTCAAGCATTTCATGTCTTCTGTTGTCCCTGCCCAACAAAAGTAAAAACACCTTCATATGCTTAGTGATTTAAAAGCAGCAAACACAGCTCAGCCCATCTACTGCCACATACATAATCAGTTTGGGTATTTCTAAGCAAAACAAATACTTCCAAAGGAGCTATTGCGAACAGATGGACTAACATTCATAAAATAGGCAGTTCCCTCTTTAAGTGTTTTGTTGGAATAAAATGTATTGTTTTTATTGAGATTTAAACTGCAGTTTGCTTAACTTATTTTTATATTTGCCGATTATATTGGGAGCATATGAAATGGGCAAAATGTTAAGAATAATTAAGCAGAGTGGTCTTGAATACCCTGGCGTGTCTGAAAAATCATATAGAAAAGAAAGCAGCTATCTGTGGAGCTGCCAGTTCTACTTATATAAGCCCATCTGTTTACATCTACACCTGTTCCCTAAAGAGGAATACATCTTATGTGAAGAATTCCCACCAGATCCCTCAGACATTTTATCATTCAAGAATGTTCTTCCTTGTTTGTTCTCTCTCCTTCCTTTATAAGAAACTATAGAATGATTGTTTTCAGTGTGGTCTCATAGAACGTTTGCAAGACAAATGCTGGACTAAGCATTAAAATTAAAAGAGTTTGTTCTCTTCTGATTTCATAATGAATACAAATGCTTGCAAGCCATGTGCACATACCTTTGACTCACAGTGCCTCAGAGTCTTGTCTCCTGTTTGTCTTTCCCCTCCCACTTCTTTATTTTCATCTGGAGACCCTCAGACCATCTCTTGTCAAACCTAAGGTATAGGTTATTTTATATCTAATTGATCATGTGGAAAGGCTGTTTGCTTTTTGTGGGGTGTAAACTTCTTTTATTGTAAAACTTATTTTTAAAAGAAAAAGACTAATTCAGGAGCTCCAAACTTTGTGCTTCCCTGTGTCCCCCAGTCCCAGGAGCTCTGCAAATGTAGAGCTGATGATGTACATTCCCTGGCTGAGGTTTCATCCTCAGAATTACTTCAACAACAATATTGCCTGAATAACGTCAGATATAAGCGTGTGGACTTTTTTGATCTTTTTATTAAATCCTAGTATCAAAGTGGATTTATCCACTCTCAAAGATAAGATGGGGAGAGGCCAGCTTTTGAAGATCATTTGCATTTCTTTCATTTGGTGGCCTAATCTTCTTCCTACTCTATTGAACTTTTGAAAATTATTTTAGAATTCTTAGAGAAAAAAAAAATCTCTAGAGAGTTCTAACTTCTGATTTAATTATCAAAGTGTAAATGGTTTACATAAACTTTAGTGACACAGCAAATAAAAAATAAAATTAGGTCAAGTCAAAAAAGGAGCAAATTCAATTAGCCCCTTTAAAAGAAATCTGGACTTGATTTCAAGTTTCGAATTACAGATTTACAATGAGGGTGGTTTGCTCCTTGTCAGCTTCTGTGGAACTGAAATTTGTGAATTCATCTCACTTCTAACAGTGACTTCCCAACCAACTTCAGTGGTTCAGGTGCTTGGAAGAGTGCCGCTCTCTTCCCACATAGGTAATTCCATTCTGACTACCAAAACTTTCCTTACACTTCAGGCTTCCCACCACAGCATTTCCTAGCAGGGACTTTCCATGAACTTCCAGCCTTCAATGCCAAGGTGAAACCAGAATTTTTGTGTCAGTTGCAAGGATGAGCTTTTTGCCTAATATTTATTCTCTTTGTTGTAAACAGTGGCTAGCTGTGTTTTAGGTAAGAATTTCTTCCCAGATGGGGTTGTCAGGCATTGGAAGGGGCTGCCCAGGAAGTGTTGGAGTCCCCACCCCTGGTGGTGTTCAAGGATCTCCTGGATGTGACACTCAGTGCTCTGGGCTGGGGGACAAGGTGGGGATCAGTCACAGGTTGGACTCAGTGACCTTGGAGGGCTTTTCCAACCTTAATGATTCTGGGATTCTGGGATTTTACACAGAATTCTCCATATCTTTCTAGGAATTTGGGCACAGTATTCTTCAGCTGTTTAGCTGTAACAAAATACCTTTCCCAACCCATCCAGTGATTCCAGCAGTCCAAAGCATAGATTAAAGGAAAGGTTTATATTTAAGAATAGATCACAGCTAAAGAAATTTAGAGTATTATGGGATTCTCTGTCAAGGCCTTTGAAGATACCGTCTAAAACACTTTTTAACTGCTTGGCTCTATCAGCTATGGGGAGTTATCGTCTCTATTTCCAAACAGTTAGCAGATAAAGCTTTAAAGGCTTGGAGCAATCCCAATTGTACGGTGAGTCAATTTATGGGGAAAATATCTCTGGGATCAGTAGTTAAAACTTTATTACAGATGGCTCAGATATTGGGCTTGATTTATTTTTTATATCTTCTCTAGTGACATGAGTGAATTGTCTACAGAAAGGCCACATCATACCTATTACAGAGTAAAGGCATATTGGAAAGGGAGTTGCTTCTTCATTGGCCCAAAACATTTCTTCCATTTGCAGCAGAACAGAGAATGCAGAAATAAAAGGAGATTCTTTTTAGGTCGTTGCAAAAACTTATCAACACAGTTATTTATGCTTAGGATGTGCTTGAAGATAGTTTACATAAATGGCTTTATACATGCCAAAGAAAGTTGTTTCATCTGATGATAGTGTTTGATTTTATTTGATGCCTTCCTAAAATTATAAGGCATTAATTTATACCAAACATTAATTTATATCACGCAAGGCAAGGAGAAGGAAGATCTTAAAGATTTTAGTTTAGTTATATCTTAGCAAATTTGCACTTTTGGAAACTGAAAATTTTTATTTTACTGTGACACCCTGAATATTTGCTCTAGATATATACCTTATGAAAAAAACCCCCGTATTTCCAAAAATGTCTTAAAATCATATATAAAAGAATTCCTACAGCCATCATCATTTTTTCACACTTCTGTGAGAAGGATGCATGGCATTCTTCTGAGAACACATTCTTTATTTTAAATTAAAGTGAGTAATGCACTGGGATTATAAGTGTCCTGCAGTGTTTTATTTCCGATTTTATTTTCATGGTCTGCATAATACAGGCCATAATTTATGATTATATTTTTTGAAGGACAGTGTTGCTTTCAAAGTTTTAGGTAACGGTGTAAAATTCATGAAAAAAACCCCACCATAACTGAGGAAATTCTCATTGTGTATACTTTTTGTTTGAAATAAGATGCAATTTGTGAAATATCATTGAATTAGAACTGCTTAAAATATTCCTCTTGTGCACACATGGCATAAATGAGAAGTATTGCAGAAATGATTTCTCAAAGTCTTTTCCAGTTTCTTTTGACATTTGATAGAGTTCTCTTGACTTTTGGATTGCGATAGCTGGGGATCCTTCGATCAAGTCTATTTTCTATCTTGACCTTTTAAAAATATCTGTGCTTTAAAGTTGGTAACATCAGCTCCTGCAAAGGAAGGTAAGAAAAAACTCACTGGATGATTATGGTGAGATCTACCCACTGGATATTTTTGGGGTTGACTGATGAGCTGATGCATGAAGGTGTGTAAGGGATATAATTTTTTAACCAGTTGTATTTTTAGAAAGGAATAAAATGTTTGAATGGCATAATGAGACATTAATGGCCGTATCAGTTAATAAAATAAATGCCATGCTGTTATTCATGGTATATTAAGAGTAAGAATCATTGACATTGTATGCATAAAACAGACACGAATAATGGCAGAACCTATTAGGCTCTAACTTCAAAAATACCCAGCAATTATGAAACTTTAATTAACAATCTTAACTTACACATATATTTACATATTAATGGTCCTAAGTGGTAATTGTAATTGTCTCTCATCATTGCTTCCTTTGACCCTCATTTTTCAAATAAGAAATATGAAATTCCATTAAGTAACATTAATAGTAGAAAATTAATTTAAGGCAATATATCATCAATTAGCAAACCCTTAACACATCTCACTTTTTTCACCTGATGCTTACTTGAAGAAAAAGAAGTTAATTATTTTATGTATGTATGAATTCAAGGATATCATCCTATGCACACGATGGAAATGAGAAGTAAAGTATATTAGATTTCCTGGCCTTGATCCAGTAAAGCATCAAAATTCATGTTGACTTCTCCAGACTATTCACATGTGGCTGATGAAGGGCAAAGAGCTCCTCAGCACACGGAGCCAAAGCCAGTGCCAGCACCTTCTGACTGGGAAACCCTGCACTTCTGCCAGGCCTAATCTTGCACCTGGGGTACTTTGGTTGGGTTTTTCACTGCAACTAAATGTTCTCAGAAGGGGACCAGAACTTCCTCCAGGTAATGAATGCATCTGGTTTATCTCTGCACCTTCCCTTACGGAACGGCTCTCCTGATTCATCCTCCTTTGTGGGGAATGACATCCCACGGCTGCTGTGCCTGATGGATCAAGATTAGAAAGCAGCATTTGCATCTGGCCAGTAGGTCTTTAGTCATCAAATTGACAAATGAAGCTAATGTAGAATAATAATGTGTGAACTTGCTTCCAAGTACTGAAGACTAAAATACATTTTAGTCTTACATTTACACAGAGTGGTGCTCTCAGAAGGAAAAAAGAAATTACGAAAGCCATTAAAAACTAAATGCCTCGTATTTATCATGTCAGTGAGGTGATCATCATCTGTTACAGGACATTTATGGTTTCTTGGACGGCAAATGTTACTGTTGTCCATAAAAGCGAGAATTATTGTTGTTATTTCTTTAAATGCCAGCCATGTAGATAATGTCTCTTAGGGTTTTTACCTCTTTTTTAAAGGCAATGTATATTAGCGTTCTTTGAAAAGGATTCCCTTTGTGACAATTAGTTAATCATGGAATCACAGAAGGGTTTGGATTGAAAGGGACCTTAAAGATCATCCAGCTCCACCCCCAGCCATGGGCAGGGGCACCTTCCACTATCCCAGGTTGCTCCAAGCCCCATCCAGTCAGGCCTTGGACACTTCCAGGGATGAGGCAAACACAGCTTCTCTGGGCACCCTGTGCCAGGGCCTCCCCACCCTCACAGGGAAGTCCTTATCAATATCCAATCTATACCTCCTCTCTTGCTATGTTGTCAACTATGGAAGATAGTGTAAAGATAGTTTGAAGAAAACAGGTATATTTTTTCTCCCCTTTTTATATGAATTTTCCCTGGTTATCCATGTAAATGTCAGACTGGGAGAGTTTTTGGCTCTGTGAGATGTGTGTGAAAGACTAGTAAGTGTAACCTGGAATTACTTCTGACAGAAGCTTCAAATCTTCATGCTCGCAGGTTGTAAAGATGAGTTATGCATGAGCACAGTCTGAGTGCTGGCGTCAATAACAGGCTAACTTGGTAGAGTTTCAAGGTGTAATTAATAAATTCCTATGTGGAAATTAGCTCCTTCATAGCCTGAGAGCTGTCTGAAAGCTGAGGATGCCACGCTCTCCTGCTCTGCAAGTGTGTGAGAGCCCATCCACCGCTCCATAAATGGTGTCCTTGTAGGCTCTGAGGCTTCTCAGTTCTGTTTGTAGGAGGATTTTGGTTTTCCTCTGCTGGATGCTAATTAATTCAGATTCCATTGTCCTTTGAAAAAACTTAGAATCCTGTTTATGGCTATGATTTAAACTGGCTGTAATCAACAGATTGATTGGTGAAAAGAATATCAGGTAGCAAGATTAGTTCAACATAATGGGCCAACGGACGGCTGCTGCCACCATGAATGATGGACACGTGCAGGGAGTACAGTATTCCAGCAAAGACTTCCTTTATTTTGGAGCGTGTAACATGTCCAAAATTACCCCTACTGGGTAGAAAGCTGAGGAAAGCTGGAGGCAGACTAAAGGAAGTTTGCTAGCAGCTTTTATCTTTACTTGCAGATCTAGCAGCCAAAATGAATTAGAGTTATCCATTGAAATAGCTCTGGGATACACAACCAGCAGAAGAATGGTGTGACTGTCAGTGCAGGGCTCTGCAACATTATTCATAGTGACTTAGAGGCAATTAACCTGACTTCACTCAGCTGAGTTTTCAGCAAGGAAATAAATAGCCCAACTTGAGAATGAGAATTTCTGATTGTTTTTTATATATTGCATATTCACTGTGGAAAGTATTTGCACAATAAAGATAGCTGTAAAACGTTAAATTACGCAAATAGGCTTTATACATGGGGGAAAACTAAAAGTAAATTTAAGCCTATCAAGTCATAGTCACAGTCCCTTACCTGGATCCTACTGAATCCTTTGGAAATCTTTTGGGGATGCTGTTTCTTTAGCAAAGGGAGCAGTAGGTGCCTCTGTGTCAGACAGACAGAGCTGCTGCTCTTTCTCTGCTTGGAGAGAGCAAAAGCAGGGTCTGGGCAAAAGGAGAGCGAGCTGAAGATTTAGGATAGAAAACAGGGACCAGCACAGAATCAACAGAATCCATAAAAAGAATTGGGCAAAGGCATTTCTGCAGGGGGACGTGGCAATATTTATTGACTTACAGGAAAGCAAAGTAATATAGGGTCTGAAATGGATTGTTTTAGGAAAGGGGATGTATTGATTGTGGGGGAGTAGGTAATTGATGCTGGAAGAAGGGAATTTGCATGTACAGCCATCGCATGCCAAAATAAAACATGTTTGCAGGCAACAGCAGACATTTGGAGTATGCAAATGTGAGTTTGCATATACATGTGCAAGTGTTCTGCACGCAGCAAATCTCTGAGTAAATTTTTCAGGTTCATTTTGTGCCTCTGCTGATACAAAACTCTGCTGAGCAGAGCGTGGCTGGGGACAGAGCAGTGAGGGGGATCCTTATGGGGCTGAAAACAAGGAACATACTGTAATTATGCTAGAGCCAAGCATTACGAGCAGGAAATGCAAAATTATCTTTACTATTAAAAGAGACCCAGGCATGTTACTTTGTGGAAATTAGCAGTTTAAGGCATCTAAAAAAATATGTACTGACATAAAATTCTGCTGTAAAATTACGATTAAGACATTTTCCTGTTTGTGGCCTCAAATTGGTGGAATTTTTAAAGATGCTTTTTCTCCTATTAATGCCACTTCAGTGAAGGAAGTGAGATGCTCAGGCTGCATTTAGAACTTGACAGGGGTGGCCCAGAGCAGAGGGATTACGATGGTGAACTTGGTCTCTGTGTTTTCCTTTGCTCATGATTTGAGGGCTGATCATTTGTGATGCTGATTTCTATCTTTTAACCTTTACATTGCATTATTTTCTCTATGTTTGAGTGTAAAATACTCAATGCAATAAGTTTAAGTATATCGATTAAGAGATCCAGAACTGAGGGTAGAACTGTTAGAAATGAACTCTGTCACTATTTTCTCCGTTCATTTGCTTAAAACAAAGTAATTCAAAATTTTAATTGAGCAACTTCGTTTTCTACAGAGTAAATCCTCAATCCCCTGCATAGGTTTTTGTGTTTGTACTTTAAGATGGAAAGCAATTTCACGATCAGTGCTTTAGTGTTCAACACCACAACATGTGTGTTAAGTGCTCTTCAACTTCTCCTTACAGTTATTCCAGGAAATACAACAAAAGTGGTAATGTTTTTCTTTTTTAACCATTAAAGAAGAAACATAGACACATTTTTGCTCTTGCTTCTCTTTGTGACATAGTTATCATGATGTCAACTGGAAGAATGACTTATTCTGCATTTAGTGGTAACAAAAACATGGCACTTGAGCTGTTCTCTAGAAGGAACTATTGGAAGGAGCTCAAAAGAAGACTGAAATTTTGCTTGTAGGAAGACTTAAAAAGATGATCATTTATCATGCTATAGATATGGAAATATTCATGTTGGAATAAGTAATAGAAAATTAATAAGTATAAAAAATCTGTGTATCTTTTTAGTATTAATTTATGTTTTTAAGTTTGGAGTTGGATCTACGACCATACCTGACTGGTGCATAATTCTAATTTCTCATCAGTGGAACTTCATTCCTAAGCCATTCCCCGGGCTGGATGCATGTTGTGCTGTGTGCTGTGGGCAAAGTTAGAAGGCCGCCTTTCCTTTCCCAGTTTGGAAGGGCCAGCTTTCAGCTCTTGGATCCCAGCTGCAGCTCCATGGACAGCCCTGCAAGAAGTCCACAGTGCTGCTCCGAGGGACAGACACGTCTCTCCCCATCCCTGCTCCTGCCAGGGGTGGAGTGTAGCTGCTTTGGGAGCCAGACCAGGGAACCGCTTCAGACAAACCCGCTCTGAGAAATGGAAGGTACTTTTCAGCTGCATTTGTTCCTCACTTCAGCTCTCAGCACAGTCACAGGCATGTTAGAGCTGGCAGAAAGGAGCGGAGCAGCAGCGTATTCCTGGGAGCGAGCAGGAGAGCAGAACCAACACTTGTGTTGGCAGCATGCTTGCTTCTGGGATAAATAATCTGGAGTATAAACTACACCATGAGAGGTGAGGGAAAGCTTAATCCTGTGCAGCCACAGGCAGCACGTGGTCTGACCGGAAAGTGAAGTTTAGTGGCTAATTGTAACTGCGGGAGGCAATTCTGCCCTCCTGTTTCCTCTGCTCCCCTGGAACCTTGCCACGTTTCCCTTCTGCCTCCTCGATCTGTCTCTGCTCTTACCTGACATCTCAATGAAGTTCAGCGAGCTAATTCGACAGGAAACTAGCCCTACAAACAAAAAAAAAGTGTGTGTGGGGAGCTTATGTTCCTCAGCTTTTGGCCCCCTAAGAATGGATGTGGTGTAAGAGAAGGAGCAGGAACAGTGGGGTGTACGGTGGGCTGGGCACTGCCTTGTTGGATGGGCACAAAGACTGTGTTATCTGTATCACCTGACAGCAGCCATAGCCAGGGGAAACAATTTGAATTGAAAATAAAAACTGGAAAATCTGATGATGCTAAATTCAGAAATCAGCTGTAGGGTAAGGCAGGGATTTCCTGAGGATGTTCAGTGTGAAGCCTCTCACTGAAAATCTCACGAGCTCCAGCATCTTCTTCCCACAAGCTCTTTTGAAAAGTTTGAGATTAAATTCTTTAACTCTTTTGTTATAACTCCTAAAAGCTTAATAACACATCATGTGTTTGGCATGAAACTCTGGCCTCACTAAAGACAAAATTGAAAGTTTAACTTCTCCAAGGCGGCCTTTACTGTGCTGGCTTTGAGGAATCCATCAGATCTCTTACATGCTATGAGACTCAGGTGTACTTCAGAAGAAAACTCCACAGCTTTCATTAGAGCAGACTGAGTGTGTTTAGCACTCTTCATGAAATCAGAATCACACTTTTGCAATAACAAATGCAGGATGTCAATTGGTTTAATGGACAATAAGAGGCAACATTTGCAATTGTGAGCCTTTAGGAATCCAATTATTTCTATTAATATGCTTGCATTAAAAAGCCATATTTCAGTGCTGTCCCATGCCTCGCTTGTCTTGCTGCCTGTTATTGAACTGAAGCCTTTAAAATCTCCTGTTTGCATTTTAATTGGCTTTGGGAATAAGTAGGAAGAGAATAATAGAAATAAGTGGCAAAATTGAAGTAATGCTTTTGAGAAGCTGGAAGCATATAACAGGCATGTAACAGACTCCTTCTCAGTGCCATAAGCCCCTGCTTCTAGTACACTCGTGTCTGAGGCAGCTGAATCCTTCTCATCTCATCATTTAAATGAGGGGGAAGCAGCCTTTTTAATTCTGGATGTGCTCTGTGCATGTCGCAGTGCTAATGTCACAGTTGGAGTCTGGAATTACAGTCACTAACCCATGCCTGTATTCCAAGCCAGCGTGCTAAAGTGGAGAATTTAATTAATATCAGGCCAGAGGACCAGAGGCGACAGCAGAGGGAAGCTGCCAGCAGGGGTGAGGCCATCAGTGCTAAGCAGATTTCCCTGGCACCTGGGACACTGCTGAGATGTTAAACTTTCACCACTGAGGTGCTAAACCTTCAGCACTGAGGGTTAAACCTTCACCTCAGAGGGTTAAACCCTCACCACTGAGGTGCTAAACCTTCACCACAGAGGGTTAAACCTTCACCACAGAGGGTTAAACCCTCACCAGTGAGGTGCTAAACCTTCACCAGTGAGGTGCTAAACCTTCACCACAGAGGGTTAAACCCTCACCAGTGAGGTGCTAAACCTTCAGCACTGAGGGTTAAGCCCTCCGGGGTGCATAGGTTTAACCTCCACAATTGTTCTTGTGCCTGTGTAATAAAACACCGCGGTTTGCAACTTTTGAGCCCCAGCTCTTAGGCAATTGACCTGGCAATATATGGATCACCAGTATAGGGCTTGAGTTTCCTACACTGATGTGCCCTACAGAAACATTTTGTCCTTCTTTCCCTTTTCTTGTCCCTTTCATTTACTGTAAATCCTGATTGCAAGACATAGTGTTGACCCCTGTAAATGTTGGATCCTGGCACAGACTTGGATGAATCTCTTAAATGCAGAATTCCCAGACATGGTGATCCTGTCAGGATACTGCGTTGCCTGACAGCAGCATCGTGATTGTAGATCTTCCCGAAAGGCTGACAGCAGGTCAGAGCCCGGAGACTGTTTATGTAACCTGGCAGTACGAGAAGTCCCAGGGCAGCTCCACGGAGCTGCAGAAGCCATGGACATGCTCTTTCTCTGGGCATCCCTTTCCCTGTGGATATAGTCTCATGCAAGTCAACATAACAAGTTAAACCCGAACTCCTAAACTGAAGTTAATGCTGAGTGGGCTGCAGCTGCCTTCCCAAAGTCCCAAACGCTTGAGATGGGTGAGTTATTTGGCACTGAGCCTCAAAAGCCTTCCAGCAATTTAAGTGTGGGTATGAATGGTTATTGTTTTATTCAGAAGTTACCACTCATGTGGCCTACAGTATGACTAGACTAAATTATTAATTTCTGGATATTCTAATGGAAAAAGGGGAAGGGAATATTTTTCAAAGAACTCATTCGGAAACCAAAATGCCATTAGGGCGTGTAGGCTTTCAATTTGGACTGAGCAAAGTGTAATACATCAGCTCTTTTCTTCCATCCCTGTCATATTTTGTTCTCAAAGTACCAGTGGGAGGCTCTCCAATTCCGGGTGAAGGGAATAGATTTATTTTATGCTAAAAATAATGAGCTTGTATGGGTTTGTGTGTTGGGTCGAATGGGAGACTTTTGCATCAAAAGGCTGTTTATATTCACAGATCTCTGCTGAAAGGGAGAGTTATAGATGAACTGACAGAGGGTCTTCAAATGTAATACACTTTCCTCATATTGTCCAAGTCTGGGGAGTAGAAGTGACTGGAGCAAAATACACAGTTATGCTTAGAAAAAGAAAAGCCTGGTGTTATTCAGGCAGGGGAGGCCAAGTTGGATCACTGGAGGCTCAGCGAATGGGGTGCATGGGGAGCTCCCCACCTCCTGTGGCAGGGCTTTCTGTGCATTCCCTGGTGGACTGGGGCTCCAGTCTCCATTTGCTTTCACAAACATGGAGAGGGTGTGGAATCCAAACAAAGCCTGGCTGGTCAGCACAAGGAACAGCGGTGCCGTGATATAGATTAACGCTGTCCGGTCGTACCCTGGTCTAGCCCGCAAGCCAGAGGCAGCGCGGCAGCGTCTCCAAAGCGTCCTTGCCACACGGCGGGCAGCAGAGGAAACGCAGCGGAGAATCACACAGCCGGGTGAAAGATGCGCTTTTTCCCCTCTTCGGGAGGCTCGCGCCAGGTGGCCTGATTTCAGGCAGAAGTGTTCCCAAGGACAAAGGAGGCGGGAAGGGCCAATAGTATGAGTTCCAAGAGCTTTTAATCCGGAGGATTCAGGGACTAGAATGGCACCGAGAGGGGCGGGGAGCCCCTTTTTCAAGGGGGGTGGTAACAGAAGGGGAACAATGGGGAACAGGTAAAGGGGAGGGCACAGCAGGGATACAATCCAAGGAGGGAGTTTGGGAGGCAGGAGCTGTAACACAGAACCGATGAAGAACCGAACTTAACAGAACTTTCCAGACCAAGGGGAAGAACAATCTTCAGGGTGCCACCCAGTGGGCTGCGGCTTATACCTCGGTGCCGCTCGTGGAACCCCCCTCAGACCCACTGTCTAAGGCGGGAAAGTCCCCCACTCTATGGCCAGGGTTTGGTTGGCAGTGCGGGGCTGCAGCCTAGAAGCAGGCTGAGCCACCGCCACAATAGATAGGGTATCAGGAAATATTCTTTCACTGAAAGGGTGGTCAAGCAATGGAACAGGCTGCCCAGGGAAGTGGTGTGGTCATCAGTCCTGGAAGTGTTTGAAAAATGTGTACATGTGGTGCTTAAGGAAGTGGCTCAGTGGTGGGCTTGGCAGTGTTAAGTTAAGAGTTGGACTCGATGATCTGAGAGGGCTTTTACAACCTAAAGGATTCTATGATTCTATATATTGATGCAACAGCTCATGAAATAAATAGAGACACAGGCAGAGCTTCCTGATTGACTTGCATCATTTTGATAAGTAGCTTTTGCTTTGCTTCTAAAAGAAGTTAACAAGTCCACCCCACTTTTTAAGTAGAATTCAGGATAACTTCAGAATATTGCTGTTTAAGTGAATTCCATAGGAAGAATTTACTTCCATTTTATTTATTCCTTTGCTGCTGCATTACTATTAGAGAGCAATAATGCTTGAAATCATCAAAACAATTTTCTGTTTAGCACTTGAATCTATCAGGAAGAAAGTGTCTGTCTTAAATGAACATAAAATTCATTAATGTATTTTCCTAAAGGAGCCAACATCTGAATTTTATATAAATTGCTTCAAAAGTTTAAATACACATCCAAAGATATATTTCAGATGGCTTAATAAGCATTGTTTCATGTTATTTTTAAAATGTTTTGAGTCTTAGAGTGATTGAACTTCAGCAAGAATAATTGAACTGCTATGTTTTATTTAGATGATATATATCTATGTAGCTATAAATTTGTTCAGTTTGCTTTTAAATTTTAAGTGCATCTTACTAGATGGCATTACATCTTTTCTTGCTAAAAATCTCCAGCTGTTATCTTTTTTTTTTGGTTCACTCTCTGATTTGCTTAGTTTTCCTCTGCGACAGGAATGGATGACAACAGGTAGCAAACCAGAGAAATGCTATTAAAAAAGTGTGAAAAAGAGCACCAAAAAAGGAACTCACACTTATCAGTAACTGAATAGTAACTCCAAAGGGAAACCTTTCAGGTGGTTTCTTTTTTCTTAGCCCAGGTGTTAGCGTATGTCTGCCCTGCAAAGTTTAAATATTCTCTAAGCCACTGTGGGGTGAGAGTGGATTTGGGCTCTGAACTTGCAGCTCAAAGTGGTTCCTCTGCTCTATTAATAGTACACAGCAGAAGCTTATCCTGGGCAGGTTACCTCCCTCTAATTCCTTATTCAGGAAACATGGAGGTCAGCTGGGTAAAAGCACAGAATTAAAAGGTCTGGTATATATAAAAAGGAAGAAGTGGTGGAAATTCCTCTGAACCCCCTGCTTACCTCGTGTGCCACGGCAGCCCCTGGGCCTGGCACGGACACCTGGTGTCCTGCACTGAGCTGTGCCAAGTGGTACCCCTTGCCTTGGCCCACAGGTTCCTCCCAGGCCCCTGAGGGCAAAATAAAAGAGATTACTACCTTTTGGGAAAATCCAGCCTGTTCCCTGCAGGAGTTCAGATCCTCCAGCAATCATTGTAATTTGCTATTAGATTGATTCAGCGCCATGCTGGGCTTTTCTCTTACTTTCCACCAATTATGGAGGCTGGCAGAAAGCAGAAGTATGCTGCAATAAATGGGAAAGAAACGGAGGAAAATATTGACATTTCCCAAGATTTAGGACACACTCACAGTAAATCCAAAGACTTAATAGGAACCTGACTTTAAGATAAGAAAAACACCAGAATCAGTCTCCAAAGGCAAATAATTTCTCTAACTTCTTCTTTCTGACAGAAATGCTGGTTCTTCCTGTAATTTGTCTGGAGATATCAGTGAGTCTTAATCTGTGCAATATGATACAAGCCTTGTTCTTAAATGTTCTAGTAACCATTTTTCCATATTTAAACTAGAATGTATTCTGAATTCCCACAATATTCTTTCATAACCATAATTTTATACACTGCAAATGTGTACCTTGATAGAAAGAAAAGTGGAAAATCATCTCAAGAACTGTGAATAAGTTTTTTCATCCTCAAGTTTGTATAACAAGCGTGAAGGCAGATTTCTATTCAGGTATTTATTAATACAGATAGATTTTGTTCTGCCAGCTGACTTCCCCTTTCCACACTCACTAGTATTAAATATCTCTGTACTAAGTGCAGAGGACAGGGATTTTTATATGTTAAGATTTTTTCTCTATGCTAGCACTTTTGTAGGTTAGATTTCTTAGAGACATTGTGCAGACATAGATTGTGGGACACATCAGGGATGGAAACCCCTCAGCTGTGATACTGCAGTTTATGTCTTTCCACTGTTTTAAATTCTGTTTGTTCTCCTAAAACCTGACTTAATCACAGCCCTTTGCTCTCTCTCTTCCCAGACTGAAGTACCCTTCCTGCAGCTCGATGTATCCCCCAAAAAGCTATTTCTCCAAACAGCCTGTGTCTCTGCCTCGGGCCCGCAGGGATGGGCACACAGATCTCTTCAACTTCCATTTACTTTGAAATCTCTGTGCCTGAAACTGAGATTTCCTCCTGGTGAAGGCCTTTTCTAAATGTAGGGCAAAGCATAAGCTCCCGTGGATTTTGGAAACTTCTGAAGTGAGAGAGAAAATGAAGTTTTGATGTGAGGATTGCAACAATCAGCTTGCAGTAATTAGAGAATCCAGCCACAGCATCATTTCAAGGCTGCAGGAGTAGTTCCATCAATTGAATCTGTTGCTGTGCCTGTTTGATGTCAGGGTCTCTGATGGTTTGTGTTATTGGTGTGGGTTTGTACAAGATGGGAGTCTGCCTTCAGATGGAGATGCCTTCATTTGAAGTGATCTCTCCAAATGTCGTTTTTTTTTCTTGAATCTGAAGTCTTATTTCAATCCAGTGTTTTTCCTGCTCTCAAAGACAACCCTACCAGAATCATAAATTGTCTCTACATCAGGGAATACAGAGAATTTTAAAAGAACCTCCATGTATTCGCCAAGTTTCTCTGTGCCTCTTAATTCTCTGAATTAAACATGAATTACCTCCTCCTAAAATTGAGTTCCTTGAGGACAGTCTCAAATAAATTATTGGAACAGTACCTTCACCATTGGAAAGGTGCAAATCTGACTGAGCCACTTCAAAATCCTTGAAGTTTTCTTTTTTCATTTCATCCTGTTCAGGAAGGGATTAGAGTCTCATTGGAACAGCTCTTGGGATACAGTGCCTGAGGTTTTGGAGCTTCTTGTTTTCTGTTTAGAGAACTCAACACTGCAAGACCAGCACCAGAGAATGTTTGCTCTTTTACCTGATGCTTGGAGACCTAAAGTTTCATATCCACCTCTTCCTACGTTCCTTTCAACTGTAGCACCTGTTTCTATGTGAATGAGGTGTTTGCTTTGGGAAAGCAGTTTTACCACATCCTTTTTTCCCCAGTTTACACTGTAAACTGTTCCGCTTTCATAGTAGACAATGTCCAAAATTTTACATATGAAACTGTGTAAGGGTCACCTTGAAGATTGTCAGGGAAAGATTTCTCATCACTCTTTCTTCTTCTCTACTAGCACATATACCTGGTTGCTTTCCTGTTTTCCTCAAAATTCCCTTGCCTTGAGCATTGTAGGGAAAGTAGGATCATAAAGTAGATCAGGTTGGGAGGAGTGCAGGAGGTCTCTAGTCATCCTCCTGCCCAAAGCGAGGGCAGATATGACATCAGACCACTAGGGGCTTTATCCAAGCTTGCTCCTGAAAACCTCCAAGCATGGAGACTGTGCATCCTCTCTGGGCAGCCACTTCCACTGCTCAGCTCTCCTCACTGTGCAAAAGTTTCCTCTTAGCCAGTGTAAACCTCTTTTGTTTCAGTTTATGCCTGTTGTTCTTCTGTCTCCCAGCCCCCATCCACCACCTCCCAGAGCAAGTGCTCCAGCCCTTGGACCATCGTGGTGACCCTTCACTGATCTTGCTGCAGATTATCAACATCTTTTATTTCAAAGATCTGCTTTTAATTACTACATTTACTGCTCATTTTGATCTTTTTTTTCCTAAATGTACAACAAGTATAAAAATAACCCCAAATACAGGATTTGAATTTTTTCCTGAAATTCTTTAAGGTGAGCAATGAAAACATATGTCTGGGTACTTTTTTCCTTGCTGCATGTAATAGAAAAATTACCTGAAGGATGTAAGTGCTTAAAAAGACATGAGCATTTCAATCCCTATAGAACTTACACTATAGCATGTAATAATTTGAAATCTTACAGTGCCTTTCCTCCTGATCTCCCCGAAGTTTTAAAACATAGTGCACAATGTTACTGCTGTTTTATCCTTGTTCTTCCTGGGAGCTAGAGAGATAACCTCTCTTTCTGTTCCAAGGCTTCTTTTAAAATGCAGAGTTGTGCTTTTATTATTTATTGCTGGGTTTTGTCAGTGCTTTAGTACACAGTTTATCAGTTAATATGGTGAGTTTGGCTCATTTTTGTAAGAAGGAGTGGGGAGGGGCCTTTTAAAAACGCACTTGTTTACACTTGAGAAAGCACTTGCCAAATGGGGCATGTTATTCACTGGCCTCTGTTCGGGGATGGGATAAGGACACTGCAGCAGCGCTCAGCTAGGGCAGATTCCATCTTCTGAGGCCAGAAAAGCCCCTATAGAAACACAGAAATAATAAAAAGTTGTAACATTTTTAAAGAGGTCTTGAGGAGATAGATCATCCTGTGCCCAGCCTGTGAGCAGATCAGTGTATCACAGACACAAAGGGGTTTTTTCCCAGCAGTTCTTCTGCAAAGCATTTAAAAAATTCAGGTGGTGCACCACCAGCATTTAAGAACACACCACCATGAGACTGCAGCTTTTAGAGAACCAAGTTTCTCCAGCTTCCAGAGGATGGAGTTGATGATACTTTTATTTATTAAGGCTGAGGAGTTCCTTTGGCTGCTGTGTGTAAGCTTACACATACACTAAGGTCACCTTTCAGCCTTTGTTTTCATAAGAAAAATTTATATTTTGGGACTCTGAGTGTGTTTGCAGCTGCCCAGCTCCTGGTCCAACTTGATGCATCCTTTTAACCATCCAGAATTTCCCCTTGGTCCCCTTACTCTGGACATGGCCACATGAGGCTGCTAAAGCTCAGGAAAGTCAAGGTGTCCTGAGCCCACTCTGCTGAGCAGCAAATACTGGGGGAGGTTTCTGTTCTCAGAATAACTGATGTTTCCATACATTTTCTTCTGTGTGAAATTTACAGTTAAAGTCAAGCTGTCATTGTTGTGGATATGACTTCGTATGGTGGTTTTGTGGCATGGATCCTCAATCTGCTCTTCCTTCTGTTTGAATCCTTATCCCAACATTTGTGAATATATAAAAGAAGTGAATTCACTTGTTAACTCCTGCAGGGCCTTGTGGTTGATGTTCATATGTAGAACAGAAGAGCTCAGAGCTGAGCTGTGATGATAATTTTGGGATCAGGAGTGAGGTGTGGCAAGTGAGATCAAAGCTGGGCTGTGCATGGTGTGAGAGACAGTACCTGACATGGTGGGCTTCAAAATGTGTCCACGGAGGCATTAGGTGTCCAAGTGCCTTTAGGAACCTAAACTGCATAATCTAAGTAAACAATACAAAGGAGGGTGGTCAGAGAAACAGGAACAGGTGACTTGGCCAAGGTTATACACCACCACCTGTAACAGAGCTAATGAACCGGCTGGGTGTCCCTCCCTGGCTGGCAGGGGCCTGAGGGCATGAGATCACACCTCCCCTTTTGTTTGTGAAGGTTATCTTTTCGGGTAAGACAGAAAAATGAAAAATGTGGACATGAATTTTGGTTGCTATGTTTCTCCTTTCCCCGTCCCAGAGTGCCCTATTTTTAGAAGTAGAGCGTGGTGCTGGCACACGCTGCTGCAGCCGGGCACTCCCGGCCCTTCCCCGGTAACTCCTTACGGATTGCTCACACCCAGCCAGGGGATTCGAATGTTTCCCTGCATTGTGCTTTCTGCAGCTCTTCTCTACAGCAACAGGTCAGGTAATTGTAATGTAAATTATTCCAGTCTGCATTGTAACCCTACGCAACACAAAAAATATGTTTCCAGTGATTCTTCTGTTAGATATTGATATGACTTTATCAGAGAAAGATCTTTCTTTTTAACAGTTTAAGAAGCAGGAAGACCATGAATGAAAAAGTCACCTGGGGCTTTTTACCATCAGAAAGAGTGGGAATTATAGCTGTAAGGGTCAGGATAGTGATGGCTTTCAGACATCTCAAGCTCAAGTTTCCCTCATCAGCTTTGTCTGCAGTATTTGTGTTGTTGCAAATTAAGTAGCTGGGTCTTTTCCTAAGTCTTCGGAGGTGCAAGCTTCTTCATGTAAGTGAATTTCTAAGAAGAGTTCCTTAACTATTGCTCAAAAACAGTGCTGAGAAGAGTTGTGGGAGGGAGCTCCAGCCTTTTACAGCTCCAAGAACAAAGATCTGTCATGAAGAGTTGCAGTAAAGTTGATCTTGCCTTGACATGGCAGAAAGAGGGATGACCTCTTAAGCATCCCTCCAGCCCTGCATTCTGAGGATCTGAAATGCCCACTGGCTTTCCAGCAGCTATTGAAAAGGCATCTTGAGTGGCTAGATCACTTCAGCTCCCAGAACTCTGGCTGGAGGGCTGCTGTCTTGTATTAATGCTGCATAGCCCCACACTCATCTGCAGCCAGTGGAAACTCATGATTCATGGCAGCAGATGGAACATGCTGTGTTAGTTCTCTTTGTGCTAAAGAGATGGCAAATGAGGCCAATGAGATGAGGCGTTTGTGTCACATCACCTTCCCTGAAATTACAGAAAAAGCAAAGTGCTCGGAGTGAATTGTGACTGCAGTGCAGGGTGATGCTGTTTTCCCGGGAGAGGATTGGGAGCCCAGCCCATTAGTCCAGCACTCCCAGGCCAGCACTTCCTGAAAGCTGGGCACCGAAGGAGGTACTGCAGATTGGTTCAGAGCTCCAGAGCTGTGCCACCAGGTACCAGCTGGGTTTTACGCTGGATACACCCAGGTCTCTGTGGGTTCTGCAGCTGCAGCACTTGTGGAGAGGAACAGGCACTGAAAGATTCAAAATAAGGAGCTGGCAGAAGCAGAGGTTTGCCTGCTGGGTTCCCATCAGTGAGTAGTTGTAACAGTGCTTTTGTCCGAGCCTTTTGCAGTCCATTTTCCTAGGCGAGACAACACAATCATGGCAGGAACTCCAGCCATGAAACCTGCAGTGCCTCGGGCCACTCCCGATCAGGCGGGGCCAGGGCTCAAACAGCTCCATGTCAGTGACGATGCTGGGCCTGTATCACTGCCTGGTGCAATGGCAAGAGAGCTTGGATTGTGTATCCTTGCATAGATACGGAAGGACTAGACACTTCTGCATGTGCCAGTTCAAATACACAAACACTGGCAAATACCCAGTGAGATTTATACTTTGCCCTAACCTCTCTACAGCTTTCTGCATTTTCTCCTTGCTGCTGCTTTCCCTTTTTAAGCATTATGTGGAAATATTTGCAGAAATACTGCGTTGTGGAAATACTGTGCAGAACAACGTCCCTGTTGCAGCAGGAGAGTCCTTGAGGCTCGTCAGCCCCATTAAAATCTGGTGACTGCACAGGAGCACAAGCTGCCAGTCTCCCTTCTCTCAGTCACCTCGTAATTGCTGTATGTGGCATGGAAATGTGGTGGAGTAAAAAGTTAATATTTTGACAGAGTAAAAGATCGATGGACTAAAGGCATTACTCAGCATTTTGAAGATTTGCCTTGCTCTCTTCTGATATATAAAAGCAAAGTTTGGAATATTTTAGAGTAATTTTAGGGAATATCCATTCATAAGTAGGGAAATAAGGTCAGGACAATTTTAATAATTTTGTCTACATAACAGATCAGTGAACACGCACTGCTTAGTGGCAAATAAGGCAAAAATTCTTGATAAATCAATGGAAAAGCTAAAATGATAATGTTTAATTGTTATTATTAAACACTATTTCATGCCTTTCATTTTTCCTTCCTGCAACAGCTTATGAACACCAAGAATTGACAAGAATGAATGAATGATGAAAGCTAAGCTTTCCTTAAGAATTTCTGCTAGAGAGAGGCTAAAACTAGACCACTTAAAATTCACGGTTACATCACCAAAATGTATATTTGAAACACTGCATCTGAAATCTTTTTTGAAAAGCTCCACACTTGGGTAGGCTTCTTTCCAAGCCATACAACAAAACTGCTGTTGGATTCCAGTCACTAAACCATCAGGGAACCTGTGGAGCTGGGAATGGCTCAGAGGCTGCTGTGTAACGTGTTCTGGTGACATGGGTAACCTTCTCCACTGCCCAGAATGCAGAGCAGCCTCTGTGAGAACAGCAAGTGCTGAGCAAGGGCTCACTTCTCAAAGTCAGAGAAAAAAATCCACTCCTGTACACTAATATATTCCAGAGCAAGACACAGCTTTGCTGGATTTATATGTGTGGCAGCATTTCTGCTGCAATCAGAAGAAAAATTGTCTTTTTAAAAGTTACATTAATACATAATTACATGACAATGTCAGGTCGTAAACTTAGTCATTTCTTGTAATGCATGCTTGGATTTTATGAAGGCTTCAAAAAACCTTCACTCAAATATTGTGGGAAATCATATGAAAACAATTGCCAAAATACTCAGAAAACAGAAAAATAGAAGATTCTTGCCTTTTTTGACCAGTTTCTGAGAGGTTGCAGAGCTCTCACAAGAGAGTTACAACCCACAGTGCTGCTGGAGATGAATTAGTGCGCAGTGGGACAGGCCATGGGCTGCAGTTCTTTTGTCCCTGACTGAGATCTCCGAGATCTGTAAGTTCAGATCAAGGCTTGGCAGGAGAAATGAAGCTCCATCTGTGTTGCTGAGCTGGTTATGGCCATTAGGAACAGGGAATGTAGAAGCAAAAGGCAGCTCTCCTGGGTGAGCATGTTCACTGCTGTGTAACTGCAGGCAAACATGGCAGCTAATCCTGTTTTATAAAATTGGCCTTAAAAACGACTAACTTTTGAAAGATTGATTTGGAACTTTACTCTTTGAAAAGCTGAAAACTTTATTCTGAATTCCAACCCCAAAGCACCTCTTCTTCTCCTGTGTGTATTGGCCCTTCTCTCCTCATTGGTCTTGAATGTTCAGCAGAATTTCACTGAGCAGTGGTACCCTCTGCCAGCTTTGCTCTGTGGGGATGCAGAACGAGGGTGTTGAAATCCCGCTCATAAGGTCATCTCTCCACTTCCCTGATGCCCCTCACACTAAAGAACCAATTTTCCAGCTCCCTGCAAGATCTGCTTGGGTTCCATCCCACTGCCATGTCCAACACACCTCCCATGCCCTCAGTTTATAGCAGAAATTTGTATTAATCTCCAGGACAAGACCTTGCACTTCTTACTTTCATAATTTATATAATTTTTGTTTCTCCAGTCCTTAATGCCATCCAGCTCATTTTGTTTTTGATTGGGATCCTCATTAGGATGGTCACTGCCATCTAACTTTGTGCCATTCATGTTTAATTAGTTTGGTTCTTCCATTTCGTGCCAAGATAACTGATGAAAATGCTAAATAAAATGAGTCTCGGGACCAGTCCTGGAGGTTTGGCGTTAATAAGTTTCTCCCCATTTGATCATTTCTCTTTTACCACATCTTATTTCATTCCCTTCAGCCAGTTTGTTTGGGGTTTTTTTTCCGAAGTATGTTTTGGTGCTAATTCCAGTATTTTTGAGCTTAATAATTTCCCCCTGTAGCAGTTAATTTGGTACCTTACAGGAATACAGATAAGGTTTATGTTCAGTCAAAGTTTTCTTTTGGTCAAAAAAAAAAAAGGCAGCAGTAGTCTTTTCACATAAGGATGGAGTCTCTCTTGTGATAGTAAAGCCACTCCATCCACTGTTCAGTTTTCCCTGCACCCCAGGTTTTTGGGGCTTTTTTGAACTCATACCATGTGTGATGAGGGGCTGATTCACTCCTGCTCCATTTTTATTTTAGGTGATGTCAAGTATATGGGTGGAAATGTTATTTCTAAGGTTTGTGCTTTCAAAAACAAAACACAAATCCCCAATTAAAAATATTTTGTTTGCTGTGGTTCCTACAGCAGGATGGCAGAGCCCCTCATTGTGTGGTAACAGTGACCTTATAACCTACTGTTTCTGTCCAAATACACTTTCAAAAGTGTTTAACCAGCTTATTTCACCTGTTTAATCCAGATACATTCCAGTTCCCTTCCAGTGTATCAAAGCTTTTAATGATAAACCTTTAATTGCCAATATATCTTTCTTGTGTAAGCTATCAGGAATTCTTTCTGAGGATACATCTGCACAGAAGGAGAGCTCACACCCCCCATTCCTTTTGGGAGCAGGATGTACATTGCTTAGAGCAGACAGGATCTTTTTGTGTCACTCTGCAAGGGCACCAGCCTCCCCAAATGCATGCAATTTGTCAGACTCTTCTAAGAGCAAACAAACAAACAAAAAGTGTGCTGCATTATAACCTAGTTCCCTGCTGGGCTAGGTTTTGTGTAAGTGGGTGGCTGAATGCAAAGCCTTGCTTGGAGAAAGAGCCTTGGCTTGTGGTGCTCACGAAGTGGCCTCTTCTGTTTATTCTGCCTGTTTTCCAGTTGGGTGTTGGCCTCTGCCTGTGCCATTCTCGTGGTGATTTTTCATTTTTTCATCCGATGTGTGCAATGTGTCCCGAGTCCAGCACCCCACTGTGTGAGCCTGGGAACCCCTTCCGTGTCCCCTTGCTGCTCCTGAGCCACTCGCTCTCCCAGGGTGCTGCTGTGCCCATGAGACTCCAGCTGGGAAACTTGATACCGTGCAAGATTCCTTCACTTGGATGCATCCAGGCAGTGCTTCCAGATGGAAGAGTCAGTCAGTATGGGATCTGTTTGAGTATTACAATTATCTAGTCTTACTTCAGTGGACGGAAATAATTAAATGTGCAAATTGCAGCTATTTTTCCCATCTCGTGAAAATTTGTTGAGGATCAGATGTCTTTTTCCAAAAGCTTGTCAAATTCAATGAAGCAAAAAATACTGCTTGTTTCCTAGTCAGCATTGTGTTTAACCAGTCTTGGTTTATCTTGAGAGATAAACTTCATTTAAAAATCTGTAGATTTGTTTGATTCCTATTGCATAAATATCATCATTATTCTGTCTTCTGCTCTCTCTCCCATAATGCTTTTCCTTTTTAAAAAAATAAACCATCAAGAAGTGTTTGAAAGTTTAATTTATATCACAAGAATCCCAAGAATTTCCCATTTTCTTTGCTTGTTTTATATCTACACAAAGTGAGCTTGGTGTAGGGAGCAAGGAGTTTGGTCAAGCTACAGTATTTTTTACCATTTACAAATTCTCTTTACAAAATAAAGCCTGACTTTGTAAATAGTCTGAAAAATTGTTTACGCAACTACTGTTTTGATACAAATTTAACGTGTGTTTCTGTTTATTATCAGAAAACAATTGTAGCTGTGGGTTACTACCCCAGGCTAGAGAGGCATTCTTTCTCTCATTTTGATCACTTAAGACTCCTGCATACCTACCTCTCTGTGTACACCGATTTTGCATAGGTGTAGTTTTAGCTCCTCCACAGCCTTTTTGCTCCAGATGTTGGTTATCTATTTTGAACTGAATTTGGCCTTTAGGGCCAGGCCACTGTCCCTTTATCTGCGAACCTCCAAGCACAGAACAATACACGCAGGCTGAGCAAAGCTCGAGAGCTGCCTTAAATCCCAGCCTGAGCTTGACGTACCTGTCAGGAGTGCCATAAACCCTCAGGAAGTGCTCAGAGGGAGCAGTGGTTCTCCTTGATTTCAGATAGATGCATCAGATAAAGGAAAAGGAGGAGTATTTTTTTTCTGTTTCATCTCTACAACAAGATTTGATAGGCGCTTACTTCGGATTTTATTCTGATAGGTCTTTAAGCGTATGAGCCTTCACTGAATCACAATTTAAAACTCTATTGTGAAGCTTTGATTAGGTTTTCTGAAAATTACAGGTGTTCTTCTGGATAACAGAACTGCAAATAACAGTGACTCTTCAAACCAGAATAAAATAATAGGTGTCCAGCATTAATTAATGCATTTCCATTAGCAACCCTGCTAGAAGGTGCTGATTAAGAGTTATTTGCATTTAATCAAAAAATGTAATGTAATGCAATGTAATACATTTTTCTTTTTGTTGAACAAATGTAAGCTTTATCAATACTGCTAGAATGAATCCTGCACAGGGTGTGTTGCATCTGTGTTCTGTACTGTTTGTGTCTGCTCAGCTGACCTTCTCATTTGTTACTCTCAGTGCCAGCTACTGCTTTTTCTATTTCAATGAACATTGTTTTTTTTAACTTGAAATGCCACTGTGTTTTCACTTTAGCAAGAGAATGTCACTGTCTGCAGAGTAAGAGCTGTTCAGGGCACTTGCTGGCAATCAGAGGTTTAATCATTATTATGCTTTGCTGCTCACTATAAAATCCTCTCTTTAAAAACATATCTTTGTAGTAAGATGGAGCGTGTAGTTTCAAAAGAGTCACATTGTGTCTCTGAGAGCTTGTATTTCAGGTCACTGAAATCCACAGAGCTGAAATTCATGTGCTTGGGGGGCTGATGCCTGTCCTTGAGGAGGGAGGCTGTTCCCTTTTTTCTTTAAAGGATAAAAGAGGCAACACCTTGTTCACTTGTGTTTGTTTGCTGAGCTCCTGGCACTGCCAAGCTGTGGATTCCTACAGATCAGGATGGATCCCCTGGGCTGCCCTGGGGAAACACCTTCAACCAGCATCTCCAGGGGCACCTCAGCCATCTTCAGTAAATCAGACTCTGCACACACCTCCCCTTCCCAACAGCCTCTCCAACCCTTGCGTTCCCACCAGTAACACACAGAGTTCCTTTCCTCTGGGGCACAGGGAAATCGTACGGCCTTGGACCTTGTGTGGGTTTGCGGAGACAGTTGGTATGGGTTGGGCAATTGGATCTCAGCTTTGGCACAGGAATACACCTGTGTAAATCCTCCTGAGTGTCAAAGCTTGGGGCTGCCTCACAATACAGTTCTGAACATCCTGTTTCGCTCTTCTGGCTGGTGTTGGGCTGAACCACCCTGTGTTTTCAGGGAGAACATAAATTCGTTATAAGGTACTTCTAAGTCATTTACTGTTCAAAGCTGCATGAGTTCAACCCATAGAAGCTGATTCACTTTTTTTGCCTTCACATATCTGATTAAGATTTTTTTCACAGTGTGCTCTATGTAAGTTATCATTCTATATGATTCTAGATGTGGTATTTTTTATTATTTACATTATGTCTGTATTATGTTTTTGTGTTGTTCATTACCTATTACCTATTCATTACCTGTTCAGAGTTCAGTAACATATCTAATATATTTCTCTGCCATCCATCTTTCTCACATCTTTTTTTCAGGAAACTTCCTTAGCTCCCTTTTAACACAAAAGCAAGATTAGAAGGCAAATTTTCATTATTTCTAGTGAAAACCCCTCATTTGTTGGCTCATTCCTTATCTTTGAGTGCTGAATAATGTTCACATCTTTGCCCAAAGCCTTATTTTTCAGGTCAGGTAATTCACTTCATGTTCTGTTTATGTTCGCTGCAGTTTCTTGGTATAGATGTTTTGCTCATTTGAGAAAACAGATGAAACCATATTATGCTTTCAATATGTTTAAGGTCAAACATTAAAAATTCCTTCTATCTACTCACTTGAGATGAGACACTTGGAGCATTTCTTTGTTCTGCTTTATACAACCCTGCAAATCTCTGTGAAGGGCACTGCTATAAATCAGTAAATAAACTACCAAATTCAAAAAGCATCTGCTGACAGAGCTGACTGCAGAGCTGAGCTGCAGAGCCTCACCTGTGGTTCCCTCCTGGCTCAGAGTTTGGGAGACATTGTGTAGATGACAACTCTCTTTCTAGGACAAGAGTTTGCCATCAGAAAACCAGCTTGGATGGAAAATGTCAGCCTGTCAGAGCCGCTCCCTTCTCGAGCGGGAGCTGACTGCTTTGGAGGAGAGGCAGGTTGGCTGGAGATGCAAAGGTGCCTCCTGTCTGTGACAGGGATGGCAAGAGCAGAGCCCTGCTGTCCCTCGCAGTACCTTTCAGTCTCTAAGCATTAAAGCAACCCCTTGGCCGGACAGAGAGTTCCCTCCAGTGCCTCCTGCTCTCTAGGAGTGAGGGCATGTGCAAACCAGAGAGGTGCCAGTACAAATGGAAAAAAACCTTGTCTCCAGTGGAGCTTTACTCCTTCATGATTCTTAAAAATGCCCATGACCATATTTTACAGAAATGTATTTCTGTTCTCTGTGCAGGTTCTTGGGGCACTTGATTCTTGGTTTGTAAGCAGTTCCTCTCTTCCTTCATGGCATCCACCAGCACTTTGCTTGGGAGCAGCTGTCCCCATGCTGAAAAGTTACAATTTGAACTTGTGAACTTGTGTCCTGAGAGTATTCAAGCTGCTTTTGAACTTGTTTTCGGGTTACTGTCAAATGTTTCTTTAAGGATTCTCAGCTGCATCTTGTACATTTTGGTAGTGTCTGTCTGTGTAAAATGCACAATAATGCCAGGAGGCTTCATTGCTGCATTTTAAAAAGTACCCTAAAATCTGTCTTTTACCTGCAGTCTCCATAACTTGACAGCCTGCTCACATTCCTCTGACTTTCAAAACCCTTGGATGAGAAGAAGGATTTTCCATTAATGCTGGTTTTCCTTCAGACTGGCAGAAATGATACAATATTGTGCTACTTGAAATTTGTTCATCTTCAGAAGATTTATATAGGAATTAAGTGGTACATTGACCCTGTGTGTTCAGGGAAGCAAATTTCAACCAGCAAGAAATTTCTTCTCCATGAATAAATCAGAATTTACTTGCTGTCCTTGAAAACAGAGTGTAATGGTTGTGCCTACGCAGTGTCCTGTAACATGACGTGTTCCTTACAGCAGGGCAAACTGGGTGTGAAATATCATCACTCTGTTTGACAGCTCTTTGTTTCCCTTTGCAGCAGCACTTGAGAATCTGACAACAGAGAATGAGGATCTTTTAATTTTAATGAAAAACTGACCCACGTTCTTACTCACAAAGTTATTCATCATGGTAATTTATAGATCACATCCTACCCACTTAGAAAACTAGGATATTTGATAGAGCAAGAAAAACTGACTTCGAATCCCCAAGTACTTCAGAGAACTTGTGGTGATAAATGGGTTTTAATTAATTTAAATATAGTTGGAAGATCAGATGAAGCATTATCTTAAAGTGATAGTGGAAGAAACGACAGAGATTTGTAATCTCTTTATTTCAGAGATTTGTGATCTCTTTATTTGTCATGTCTTCTGACATGATAACATGCAGTGGAGCATTCCTAAAGGATCTGATCGCCCCAAACCCACTTCAAACACGTTATATTTCAGACTTGCTAGTAATTTAATGGTTCCTGTCTGGTTCTAGCCTCTATTCAGCAGGTCACTGTTAGAGTTACGTACACAATTATATCACAGAGCTGCCTGGTGACTCAGGACCGTGCAGTACATGTAGACACTCCCTCCAGACATCCTTCTGAGTGTCATTCTCTGGAAACAGAGTGGAATTTTAAGCAAATGTAATGTTTCCATAAGCTCCATGGCACAGACTGCTCAGTGTAAGATGCCATAGCTGTGTTAGCAAAGGGTAATTTTACAGGCTCAGCTGTACAATTGCAGTTATATTTTACAGCTGACCTCAACCATTCTTTCAAATAGCTGTTATCAAAAAGGATTGATTATATTCCATTTCTAGTGGCTCCTTGTTCCTTCTGCTGACTTCTGAAATCATGACGGGCTCCTGAACAAGCAATTTGCCGTCTTGAATCAGATATTGTGGTCACTGGAGGTCTCATGTCTCTTCCAACTCCTCTGAAGTGTGTGGCCCTGGAGGTTCAGCAAGACAGGTTTGGGCTGTTGACTCCTCATCTGGTCGAGATGCACGAGGAGAGGAAGGCACCCAGAGCCCTACGGCTGGACTGGTTTGATTGGAGGATGGCAGTCCTCCTTCTGTTGTGCCGCTGGCACAGGAGTAACTGTGTAAACTTTGGCTCTGTCCTGGAGGAAGTCCCAGCACTAATCAGCCTAATTAGGCTGCTCTGCCATTGGTATGGTTTGGGTCTGTAGCCCAGTCACTGCCCCCATGTACAATTCAGCACCAAGTCAAGAAAGTACCTTTCATCACTGTTGTTTCACCAGGCCCTGCTTTGGATTCTCCTGCTTCCAGCGGCCGATTCCTGCATGGCCCTTGCTTTTCTTGGGCAAAGGAAATGGCACATCTAACTCGGCCCTGCTGCAGAATTTCCTCTCGCAGAAGGGATTCACCGTGCGCTGCTTGGTGAGATACCTCAGGGACCCACAGGCGGCTGGAACCTGGACCTCAGTCTGGACCTGGAAATATTACAAAGCCCATAGCAAATAGAGAAGCTAACTGATGGAGGAGCTAGCTAAATCTCTGTGAAAAATATGGAAAAATACTCGTAAGCAGAAGGCTTGGGGAACAAAGGGTCTATCAATTAATTAGCATGAAAGCTGACACATAATTATGACCCTTTTTTGTTTTTCCAGAGCTGTTCTTCAACTTGTTTTTACTCTTGCACGTCAAGAGTAATGATTTTAATTCAGTTTTACCATGTAAATGTTTTAATAGGACAAACAAAAATCTGTCTTAGGTACAGCTATTTATCTGATCTATAGATGACTTCATCTGGCTTCCTTTTATCACATCTGGTAGCCTGGGAGGTGGAAAGGAGAAACACCAGCCCATGAGTGGGAACAGGCAAGGGTGAAATGAATTAGCAGCTTGAAGGGGTTATTTTTCCAGTTTTTCACTACACTTCTATTAATGCTAGTGCAGTGTAGACAGCTACTACAAATATGAAGAGGGAGAAAGTGTTTCTTAAAAATACTTGGTAAAATACCCTGAAGGATGCTTTTCAATGCCACCATGAAATGAAGCACAGAGGCCATTTTAGTAGCTTCCTTTGTTAGATGAAAATAATTTCACAAAAAAATTCTTCTGAAATGCCAGCCATGAGATAAATTTAATGTATGGATGAGAAATATGCATGGAATTCAGAATGGTAATTTGCTATTAATTAGCTCCCAAACACAAGTAAGTAGATTTAATTGGCAGTGTGGCTGAGAGTTTACTTGTGAACGTGTCACTAATGAATAGAACAACTGTGATCAGTGGCAGCAAATACAGCTTCTCAAATGTTTCATTATGGATCTGCAAAAATGTGACTGGGGATGGCCATGCATCTGATTTCTAGTTTAGTCCCACTGTTCATGGAAGAATATAATCTAGTTATTTAAATCATAAATACTGAAAGTAGTTTGTGCCTGCAGGAAGAGAATTCATGGGATGAAATAATTTAGCACAACTGTTACTTCCCTGATTTGTGCAACAAACTTGGGAATGTGGCAGTATTTGTCTCTTACTCATAGCAGGGAAAAGGTTATTTTATTGGAAAATATGTTTGTTCTGTCTCGGGGTAGACAGTCTGTGTTCTGAGTAGAACATCACCCAGTCACTGCACAGCCAGGGCTGGGGCCACTGCTGTCACTTGTCTCTCTGGAAGGACAAGCCTTGGAGAAATCTGTTGTGGTTTTTACCGCTGCTGTTCAGAGGAGGAAGGAGAAACAGCTCCAGTTTTGTCTTCCACCCCCAGTGCTGTGCAGACTGAGTTAGTGGAGTGGCTCTTGATGTACTGTGAGGAAGGAGCCACCGCCTGAGAAAGCCCTTGGAAATCAAAGCCCTCTGGCATATTTGGCTGTCATTAAATTCAGACTATGTTTTTAGGGGAGATCAAAGAGTCAGAAATTAAGAAAGTCTGAATAGTGATGCAGAGGGAAAATTGCTGAGTGAAGCTGCCTGAGATCTGTCTCATGGTCATGAGTGCACCTCCAGGAGAGAAATTCCACATGGCTCCTGTTGCTTCTGGATTTAGGATAAGTGTTTTGATAGCCTCTTGTATGCATTCCTTAATCATCATTCCCTAATTATGGTAAGGGGAAAATGGAGCCTTGAAATTAGGGTAAAACATTAAATTTAAGACAGATTTCATACAGAATCCATTGTGAAATCAGCAAAACCAAAATTCAGGCTTGCTAGGATATAAGAAATACAGAAATAACTGCATAGGAGAGTAAATTTGCTAATTACAATATGGACTCACAATAACATTCTTGTATTAATCTAACTTCTATTGTCTCTTGGTAGGAAATGGAGATTTTTAAAATAACAGACAATTACATACCAGAGCTATGTAAAAGTGATATAAAAAGAGAAAAAATATGCTTTTTCATTTTGGGTGCCCTTTTCTGATCTACTTTGATATTGATGTGCCAATTCACAGCTTTATATCATACTTCTTCATGAAATAGAGGGAGTTTTTAACATCCTCTGGAAAGCCTAATGGTGGCTGTGCATATTTGAAATAATTGGATTGCTTTATCTTCGTATGCAAGTGAGTGAAAACCCATAGTTTGAATAAGTGGAAACAAATGAACAAGGGAGGATTCCCAGACCTGTGAAATTGTCAGTGTGGATTGCCTACAATTTTGGCACACTGCAATTTTCAAAGATTTGGCGGAGCTTGAAAGGCAGTGAAGTGAAATATGTACGAGCAATGCAAATTAGGAAGCAAAAACTGGGTCAGTGGCATTTGGAGTGATTCCCTCCCGAAGGATAGGGAGTCACTGCCAATACTACAGGTAAGGTAAACACTCTGAGGTGGGAAATGTTGGTGTTTTAACTGTTGGTGCCCAGGTACCTGTGCCAGCTTTAGACCCTGCATGGCAGTGGACTGGTTTCCAGGTATGTGGATTGGCACCAGTTCCTGTCTGTGCAGGGCAGCTCCGGGATGTGGCACATGGCATAGATGTGCTTTGGATTTCTCTGTGCATCGCTGTCCCGTGCCGTTTGATACCCTTTCTTTCTTTCAGAGGGGAGTTGCAAAAACAAAAACTCAATTCAAGTTTTGTGAGCAGGTACTCTGCTGGTGGTCATGTGAGGGTGATTATGGGTATTTTGGAACCTGTGGCACTGTCTGTGCGTAACAGCCTCAGCATCAATCCTGCTATTTTCAGTCGACCTGCCCTGGAGTTAAAGGACTCGAGAAGGGCGTCAGAACTTGTCTTCAGATAAGCAGAAAACATTTCCAAACCCAGGTATCTAGGGCATTTTTTTTTTATTTAGCTTTTAAGCATTTATTTTTAGACAGCATGGCTCCACTTGATAGCGGAGTGTGAATCTGAATGTTGTAAAGCAATATAAATGGCCATTAAGTTAGGAAGCACAGTATGACCTTTCTGAAATATTATGCCAAACATTGTGTTTGCTTTGTGAGCTAAGTGGAACTTCTGGAAGGCTGGTGCTGATGAAAGGCACTGGCTCGCTCTCTGGGGAGAGAGCACATTATTGCAAGATGAATCTGGGGATCTGACAAAAATAACAAAACAAAGCTGTAAGACAGGGTTAGATTTTAACAGGAAGAAGTTCAGATTGATTGCAGTGACTTTCGTATGCCTTGTTTTTTCCAGAACACAATGAATGCTTTTTATTTTAAACTTAACTTTCTAGCTTTAACGGTATCTTATCAAATCCTGAAACATTCTGTGAAGGGACACCGTGAGAGAGCATTTGGCCAAACCTGCCAAGAACTTCTGCACCTTCCTTAGTAGTATTCTGGCATTATGAAATATTAGAGCAGCAGTGCTCTGATGCCCAACCAGTGCTGCTGCCCTGGTGTGCAGTGCAGTGCATGGAAGGGCTGAGGGGAAGCAGCTGGGGCAGGCAGGGAGGGACAGGGAGGTGGGATGAGGTTTAAAGGGAGGCATGGAGCCGCTGGGCTGATGCAGTGGGCAAAGAGCCCAGCCAGCATTAGACCAGGGCAGAGCCTCATCAGTGGCTCTGTGGCCCAGGCTGAGGCAAGACGAGCTGTTCTGAGTTGCTGAATACTGAATATTTTATCTAAAATACACCCTGAGAACAGCTTTTGTTTCTTCCGACTAACCCTCAAGACTTGTCTCTGTGCAAACAAATAGAGGCTTCAGATAATTTCTGGTGCAGAAGTGCTTGATCTCTATGGCTTTGTAAGGGACATCACTGCCAAAAACAAGCAGTGATGAGGAGTGGGTGCTGGTTTGTTTGAGACAGGAAGCACTCCAGGTCGTGAATTACAGGCTCCCCGGGGAATGGTCATGGCCCCAAAGCTGCCGGAGCTCCAGAAGTGTTTGGACAATGCTCTCAGGCACAGGGTGGGATTGTTGGGGTGTCTGGGGAGGGCCAGGGGTTCGACTCTGTGATCCTGGTGGATTTCTTCCAACTCAATATACTCTATGATTCTATGAAAGTAAAACTTAAACCTAATCCCAGTCACTGTGCTTACAGTCCCTTCTGTATCTCCTCTTCAGTTTATGTTTCACCTTAGTCGGTAGGTTTGTTCTTTGAAGGGGGTTAAGTACCCCAACAGCAGCTGTGAGTCCTCATAGAGTGTCCCATTGTTATCTGTGCCACAGGTAAATAAGTAGCTTGTAAATCAACACCAAACTGGCTTTGGACCATGGCTGTGTTCGGTGCATCACAGTTCGATGAAGCAGTATATGTACTTCCATTGTGACTAGCTGGAGTAAACTTAGATAAAATTTATGAACTCAGGGCAAGTATTTGTCATTTGCTCCAAAAAGCTGTCCTGGAACAGGTAAATCAAGGATACAGCCATCCTGTCTGCAGGAATATGTGGTCTAAGGCACTGATTCTTAGGCAGAGCGATGCATCTCCCTCAGGAGGCATCCTGGCTGTGAAGGTTTGGCACGTACTGCACTGCAGAGTGCTGAACCAACAACTTCAGCTTTTGAGTTGAAGGATGCTCATAACACCTTTCATAGAAGGTGGGAAAACTTAGATTTTTAACTATATCTGGATTCAAAATCAACTTTTACCCTTGAGCTGGCTCAGCACTGTCATATGTCTTGGTGAGCTTTTCAGTTCATGCATACATAACATGTACCCTACAAATACAACTCAGGCGTAGTTGCATCTGTTCTTGTTGATGAAACTTGCAGACCAGAGGAAGGATTTTAAATCTTTTCATTATTATTTTCCAAAATACTCTTTTTACCCTACTTGGGTATGAAAGAAGTTTAAAAAAGATTGAACTAAGTTCAAAGCTTAACCTTTGTATAGCATACTTTGGATGCTTCAAAATACTGGGTTTTAAATATAAAATCTTGAAAGACAATCATTACTTATCTATTGCAGAAGACATTGCCTCTTCTCTTCTTAAAATTTTTTGGAAAGGTGATGATTTTTCTGTCTGACATGGTAGAAAACACTGGTTAAGCACTGCCAGACAACTAGACAGCTAACAAGCTTTTCACATTAGCAGGCACTCATGGTGTCGAGTAACCTCATTGTATTACACAATCAGTCACCTCAGTGTTTACATAAAGCTGATACCAGGTTACAGGAACATTTGTCCTGCATGTGGGACAAGCATGTTAGAGACAGGTAACAGCTTGTGTAGAGCTGTTCCAACTCACAAGCAGCTTTCTTAAGATTTCAGAGTATTAGAGTTTACAGGAACCAACCTGTGTTCTTTAAGAGAATAGCACCTTTTCTAATAGCTTTAGCTTGATTACTTTCTCTGCAAAGTGGGGTGGAGGCAGGCTTGCTTTTCACATGATGTGTCTGCTAAATTTTACATACACTCCTCGTAATTCCTAAAGCTCCCTCTCTATATTGTCTCAGACTGTCTTCTGAAATGCATCCTGACAGGTTTTTTCAATCATGTGAACATCACATCATATTTTTTCAATCATATGAAGCCATTGGCTGTACCAAAGCAACATCCGTGCGAAGGAAGGTGTCCCAGAACTCTTAAACTGATACAAACTCCTCTTCTAGAAACACCGCCTGAGAACAGAGTAACTGTGACTGTGAGGTCCCAGAAGAGGCACCAAGCCTGTGACGCCTCAGCATGGCCACACTGCCCCTGCCCAGCAGTGCACCCCGTTCCAGCTCAGCCCAGCAGGGGCTTCTCTGGTCTCATGCTGGGTATCCCTGCCCTCCCCTTGCAGCACGGCTCTGTCACTGCTGCTCTCCTGTGTCGGTGGGAGCTTTGTGATTTGCAAGCTAATAATGTCTTTGGTGCAGTTTTAGCTAGAGAACAAACCCTTGTTAGTGATGATTTCTGAAGCGCAATTTTAATAATGACATTCCTCACTTACATGATGTAGCGCTTTTCAAAGCACTTAGGAATTATTACTGAAGTCTCAAAATGCATCCTTAGGGGTAAGTTTAGTTCCAGCAATTATGCAAGTTGTGAAACAGAAGCACAGGGGTTTAAATAACTTATCAGAAGTTGTAGGAGAAGTTTGTAGTAATGCTCGATTCTTGGACTGTCTGCGCAGGATAACATAGCTTTCTCTCAGCCTTGAAGCACTATCCTTTGTTACTGTCCTTTCTTTAATTTTCAAATGAAACCAATCTTCTACAGACTGGATTTTACTTCTCTTTTATACTTATCTGTTCAGTTAACCCCATTTTTTTTTTCAGATACCATTTCAGTTGTAAAGGGCCTTTGTTTCATAACACACTTCTTGCTTGCACCTTTCCAGTCTTTTGGTAATGCAAGTACCTCAGCCAGCTGTCAAACTGTGGCAGAATTCTGAATTATAAAACACATTATATATAAGCAAGAGGCTGAAAGTACTTATTTGTGAAAATAAAAAGAATAATTATATGCATTGCCATAAACAGATGAACCTGGGTCCTCAGGTGGTCTAAATCACCATAGCAACATCAAATTCGGTGAATCTCACTTTGTACAAAGGAGAGATCTGTTCTATTCTTCATTTTTTCTTCATCCCTTGAAGACTTCAACAGTTATTTACAACTTCTCTGTCCTTTACCTCATCCTCCAACTTCTTGTGCTCCCTTTATTACTTCCTGGATCACATTCTCAGCAAACTTTTTCTCCCGGGGCTCTCCTGTTGTTACAGAGCATCTTTACAGCTCCAGGCAACATGCTTTCCTTTCCGAACCAGCTGCCTTTCCTGACGTGTAACTCCAGACCCTGTCCAGTAATATCACCACTTTCTATTGTTCATTCCCATCCCTTTCAACTCCCTTACAGCAATTTCTTTCCTCTCATATTCCCTTGCTTCCACATCCCTTCAGCCACCTACCCACACACTTTCTCTTTACTCCCATCATGATTCGTGTTGCTCATGGTTTGTCCTCTTTTCAGCCTGGATGCCTGAGGAAGTAAGGTTTATATAATTAGTCCATCTGTCATGCCCTCTGTGTGTTTGTCAATCCTCCTTTAATAATCTGGAACCTGTTTGCTAATTGCAGCTAAAGCAGAGGGAGGGGAAGCACGGTTTGAGAGGGCAAACTCCCTAAGGTTTTGTGAAAACAAGTGTCTGGGGACAGGACAGAGAGTGTGAGTAGTGCATTGAGGAAAACGGAGCAGAGTTCAGCCCTGGCACCTTATGTCTGGCAGAAAGTGGCTGTTCAGTAATATCCATTCTGTGCCTTGGTGCTGTTTTTCATCTGTGCTGACCAAATGGAGTAGGTGGGCAGTTGTGGCAAGGAGGGCAGGGCAAGGCAACAGGAGATACAAATCTACCTAAAATGAGACAACATTAAGACCATGGATCGCAGAATAATGTTTTTCCTTCTTCAATTTCCATGTTCTGTTTGATTTCCCTCCATATTTTTTTCCTCTTTCTTTTCCCTTCTCCACCTCCTCTTCTTTCTGAAGGTTTCATCATTCCTTCCTTTTTCCGTCTTTCACCTCTGTGTCTTCATCCTCTCTTCATAAGTTCCTTCTCTCCGAAGGAATGCCTCAACAGCAATTTCAGTTTTGCCTTTCATCCTGCACTCCCCCACATACTGTCTTGTTACTGCTAATTGTGTTCCCTTCCTGGGCTGACACTGCTTCCCGAGAGGAAGGAGAACAGCCGTAATGATTGGTGGCAGCAATGTCTTAACCATCTTCTCAGAGCACAAACACTGTCACAGTGTTTGAAAAGCTACATTAATTGAACATAGATTTGTTCAAGCTGCTCATTGAATGGATTTCCCTTGAGCCTAGCTTGTGTTACAGCTTATTTTAGCGATAGACTGAATCCCAACAATAGTTATTCCTCCTGCCAGTGGCCGACGAACCCACCTTGCTCTGAGGGCAGAGGACATTGCATGCACAGCACAGAGGCTCAAGCAATCATGGACACTGACAACTGGATGCTAAGTGCAGTCCTGGCTTATCAACCATGTACTTGGAATGGAAAGTAAAAGACTTCCCAGGGCTTAGATTTTGCTAAAGGCAACTTCTAGGATGCATCAGCATGGCCAGTTGGGCGAGGGAGGGGAATGTCCTGCTCTGCTCTGGGCTGGCCTCACCTCGAGTATTGTGTAAGGTTTTGATCACTGCAGCATAAGAAAGATATTAAGCTATCAGAGAGCATCCAAAGGAGGCCATGAGGATGGTGAAGGGCTTCGAGGGGAAGCCATGTGAGGAATAGCTGAGGGCACTTGGTTTGTTCAGCTGGAGGAGACTGAGGGGAGACTCATCACAGGTACAACTTCCTCATGAGGGAAACAAGAGGGGCAGACACTGATCTCTGCTCTGTGGGGACCAGTGACAGGACCTGAGGGAATGGCCTGAAGCTGTGCTGCGGAGGTTTAGGTTGGATATTACAGAAAGGTTCTTCCCCCAGAGTGGTCAGGCACTGAATAGGGAATGGTCACAGCCCCGAGGCTGTCAGAGCTCCAGGAGCATTTGGACAGCAGTCTCAGGCACAGTATGTGACTCCTGGAGTGTCTGAGCAGGGCCAGGAGTTGGGCTCAGTGATCCTTGTGTGTCCCTCCCAACTCAGGAGATTGTGTGATTCTGTAAGGAAGTTCATCTGCCACTTGCACAGCAGTTTAGGATTTGAAGTATGCCTGTCCTGAGAGCAGGACTGCTAATAGGGCTGGCAGGGTAAGGGGCTGCCATTCCTGCCTGCCGAGGCTGGGGCAGCTACCGTGTTCCATTTGTGTCTTGGCTCCACTGAGTCTGTGTAGGATTCCTGTGTGTTCTGCACTGTAGACCTTCAAGTGTGCTCCTTCCCCCTGTATTGGACTTGGGATTGGACTAGATGATTTCCAGAGGTCCCTTCCAACCCTAACGATTCTGGGATTCTGTGATTCCCTTTGGCTTGTAAGTCAGCACCCTTCAGTTCCAGCCTGCCCCTACAGAAGTGGCACTGTGATCCTGGCAGAGGTACCTCCCCAAAGCCCCCAGCCTTTGGCCACAGCTTAGACTACTCCACCAGGATTTGTTAAAATCTCAATGCATTGGTAGAGAAGTAACTCAGTAGATGGAGGTTTCCTAACCCACAGGACATTTTGATCCATGCCCATCTATGAACACCCTCACCAGGCCATGTAAATCTCCAGGGGCTGAAATGATGCTCCTAATTCAGCTGTAGCCTGGCGCTCCTTGCAGTGCTGGGCATTCCTTAGGGTAACCACCATCATCCTGCAGGGCCACACAGACGCAGGACACATGGAGGCAGCGGGATACTGCCTGAGTGAAGGACTCCCAGCACTCAGTTGCCATTCACAGTTTGCCAGTGGCCTGGGTCTGCAGCTGGAAGCAGAACTGGTGCAATCAGCACGGTTTTGGCTTGCATGATTTTGTTTTATGAACGCAGCGTGGGAGGACCTCAGAGGTGCCACACAAACCCAGCTCCTGATAACGTGGGCGTGTCCAGGCTTTCCCTGCTGTGCTCCAGCACCCTCGGGTCCTTGTGTTGGACGAGACTTGCTGATGCTGTTCTTCAGCCCGGGCACAGGTGCAGTGCCCTGTGCATGTAAGCACAGAGATTTGCATTTCATCTCTCTGAATCAGCGCAATTCCCCTAAATACCCTCTTCAGTAAACTCCTAATTGCCAGCAATTTATGCCTTCACCTATTTACTGCAGCTTGCGAAGTTTGCAGTAAATTTGGCTTGTGATTTTGTGTTTGTAGCAGTTAAATCATTTATGTTCTGAGAACTTTAAAGAAACATATGCCTTAAAATCAGCAAAGCGTTTGCTACTTTTGCACACATGGTGAAGTCTATTTTATTTTACTGTGTTATATTACTAAATAACCTTGGTTGTTATTCTTCAAGGTCTCTGTGTGTCGAGCCGTTAACATCTATGGAATGTATCTAAACTGCATTAGAGCTGCATAACTACAAGCTAAGGGGTAATCAAAGATCTGTCAGGCTTAACATAAGCATATGGACAGCTCTCCACTACTAATATAGGAAAAAACCCACTTAATTTGGAATTTTTAGGCAGAGGTCCCTACGGACGCTTTTACCTAAATGATCTTCAACTTCTACAGTGCAAGTGGAAACACCAGTGCAGGAGAATAGGGAACTAAGAGTTATGATATTCTGAAAGGGAGAAGGAGCACATGAATGTTTAACCTATGTGTGTATATAAAATCGGTACAGGGATAAACAATTGGATGAGTAATAAAGCATATATTTAATTAATAGTTTTATGCATTTTTAAAGAAAATGTAAGCAGGTAGAAGCTTGACTTTAATTAAAATAGCAAAAGAGGCATTCAGGCCAGTTTATTCTCTGCTAAACTTTGGAACACATGTGACAACTTCTGAAAATTGCAGCTCCTGAAAGAGAGGAATCAGAAGAATCTGTGAAGTTTAACGGGAGCTCCAGTTGCACTGTGGACAGTGGGTTTTTCACAAAGTCTGCACAATTTGTGGAAATACAATATATTGAACCTTTCAGGTGTTGCCACTGGACTGTTGTACTGTATTTGAACCGCGTTAGTGTGCCCCAGCCAAACCACCTTTAGGTATTCTTATCAGAGCCCTCAGGAATTCATCAAGGTTACTGAAATGTAAGCTGCGCTAAACTGGGAAAGGAAAAGCTGAAAAGCAGAATATCAAGACAGCAAGAAGTAGATCAAGAAGGACTGTGCTGCACTGGACTAGAACCAATCACATCTTCTGAAAGTGCGTGCAGAGCGTGTGGACAAGATAGAGGGACCAATCAAGTAATGCGTGTACAGCATGTACAGCAGTGGTAAAAAGTATGAGTGTTGTGTGAACAATAAAGGGCCTCTGCAAAATCATATTGATTTGTTGTTCAGAAGTCCTGAGCTCCCACACTGGACAGGCCTTTCATCATCTGAGTAACATCTGTGCCAAAGCTGTGGAAGTTGTCAGAGGTTCTGACACTACTTTTTGTATTATTAAGATCAAGAAGCTGATGAATAAAAAGAGAAATGTGGCACTGCATGATGGAAAATACATTTTTCTTCTTAGGGTCACTGTCAAGCAATTTTTCAGGAAGAATGACACAGTTTAAGAAATCCAAATGTTGAATTTGTATTGACTCAGAGGGGATCTGACAAGAAAGAGCTGAAGTTTTGATTTCCTGCAGGTTGATGCAAAAAAAAGTTCAGTGTAAGAGCTGAAAACATCTTCTGAAGGGCAGCAGTTTGCTGCATCCCTGCCCCAGGAGCAGCCAGGTGATGTTTGTGTCACAGGCAGCAGTCGGAATTGGCATTGTGCTGCTGGGATCTACACAGGCCTCTTCTTTCTTCCCAAGAAGTTTTATAAGCCCCAGGATTTATATAAGCATAAACAGGAGACATGTGAAGTATGAGAGTGGAAGAAGTACAGTCTAATATATATCACTGGGATATAGTATAGAAACTATATATACATATCCATAAGAGAGAGGCTCAGTGCAAGAACTCCTAGGAGAAGTTATTTGCTGGAATCAAGACAGATTTTGCCATAATGTGTTCGCGAGCAACTTCTGTATTGTGATTTATTGGGAAGCTCTGTTATTGCTTTTAATTTTGAAAAGCCATCTATAACCTGTGCACAGGAATAAAACTCAAGAAAACCATATGTGCAGGATATTGTTGTTAGTGTCTTATGTTTTATGTTTCTTCAAGATGCCTTAAATGATTTCTCCATTGGCGGGTCTTTATTTTGTGATTATTGCAGGCAGCTCTACACTCCAAGTGAATTAAATCCTGTTGTGTTCCTGCTGTTTCTTCAGAAAAGCAGCTGTTTAATATCTGTCTGTATGAAAAAAATACCATGCAAATTTATCAGGTTTTTTCCCCTGATATTGTAAATGTTATTATTAATCATTTTCTTGCAGTAATTTTGGAATAGGTAGGTCTAGGAGAAGGATGAAAAAGACAATGTGGTGTTTCACAAAGTAATTAAGGATGGCTGTGCCATGTATGCAGACTGCAAGGGAGGAGGATCAAAGATGTTTGTGTGCGGAGCTGACGAGCTCCCATGATGTTACGGAGGACACTGGCAAATTCAGGCCAGTCAAGGCAGCCCTCTGTCTGCTCTGTCACAGCTAAAGAGAATAATAATGTAATAGCACAAGCTGTCTGCAGCAGCAAACCCCCCTCAGAACTGTCACATTGTCTGCATTTCACTGACATGCACTGAATATCCCTGTCGTGTTCTGCTGGTTTCTATGTTTCGTTGGACAGTTGCCCCATCAGTGACACTGAGCAGTGAAGTGACAGGGTTTGGATCACATGTCGTTCATGGGGCAGCATTGTGGAGTCCCGCAGAGGCTCCCCCTTGGCAGTACAAAGGTTGTGTCTGCTGAACAAATGAAAAAAGACTCTCTGTCAAGGTAATACTCTCAGCCTTATGACTCTGAGTGCTGTTCCTGTGTTCCAGCCTTGCAGGTATGTGTGTGATGCACAATAAATCTGGAAATATGAATATCTGGACTAGCTGTTGTTCTACCAGCACTGACAGTGTGAGCTTGGGGCCACTGTGCACGGGAGCCTGGTGCTGTGTGCAGCTTCAGAGCTGCTGGGAGCAGAAACTGGGATTGAGCATTCCCAGGTAACTACAGTTAGTGCTCTCCCAGTGTATTCTTTCCTAGAGGGAATGTTAAATGTGTAGCTACTGTTCGACTGCCAGCCAGTTACAGGTGTGGGAAGTCCTTCCTGAATCAGATGCACAATAACTACATTTACTTCCTGGCAAAAAACCAGGCTATGTTTACTCAGACATACTTGCTGACCTAGGAGATGGGTATGTGGGTGCTTAAAGCTAGTAACAGGGGCAGGGGCACACGAGTTATCCCAGATGCTTCCTGCAATTCTCCAGGAAGATCTCCTGATCATGATGTTAAATCCTTTGTGGAAAGGGATAAACGGTCTACAGCTATGTACAATTCTTGCTGGAATCAAGGAGTCACTCTCTTGTCAGAGCGATGATGTGGCCTGTGAGGGGCAGCGGGAAATTATTGTGGACCTCTGCTTCTGTGGGGAGGAACCAGATTCAGGGAGGGCGAGCTATGTCCTCGAGCCAAGTCTCAGTGGGGAGGCTGTGCCTGTCTCTACCAGACGTGTGCATGCAAATGAAGGAGACAAACATCTTGCCATGCCTGCATATAAATGTGCCGCTTAAAAGTTTTAATATTTTTGTGTCTGAACTTCTCAGGTTCAAATTTTAGAAGTCATTGTGTTTGTGGGGTTTTTTTCCCCTTCCCTAAATTAGCATATCTCTGGTTGTTAGGGAAATGCACGCAGTACTTTGTCGACTGAAGCATTAATTGCCTTAGGCCTTCACGCCATAACAATCTGAATTATTCTTTCATATTCCCCTTGAGTTCTTCAGTTTAGAAACAGTGAAAGCTGAACTCGGTCAATGTGCAGGAGAGTAAGGCGAGTTCCTAAGCCCTGGGTTTTATTCCATGAATTAACACAGCTCCTGGGATATGGGGCCTATATCTTTGCACTCCTCTGAAGGGCTTAGCTCCCTATTTGTGGGCCATAAAATAAGCGGCAATAATGATAATCCATGTCTGAGCATCGAGAGGAGTGAATCCAGTGTGCCTCCGAGCAGCCCACAGCCCGTAAATGGGATCATACAGTGCATATCATCTGCATTTAGTGTGACTGCCTGCACTGAGAATATTGATTATCTTCCACACTGCCCTTCTGGGCTTATTTCTTCACTTCTCCCCTATCAGATAACCACTCTTAGCCCAGTGTGTGCCTCAGTAAAGAGAGACCTGGGAAGGGGTGGGTTTGACCCGAGTCTGACTGGTCCCAGTGCTCAGGGAATACGACTGGATCAACACGAGCAGCTCTTTCTGGCAGGAATACCCCTGAATGGCTGGTTTCTGTGCACTTTGCACTGCTTTTCATACATGCTGATCATAAGAACTAGAATTATGTGGCCATTCCTAGATAACTAACAATATTTTTTGCACCAAAATGAATTCTGAGAAGCTCTTTGTATTATTACATTTAAAGTCTTGGGTTATTTGCTCTACCCTCGATTACTGGGTATTGTTCACATTGCATAAGGACTTAAGAGTTTTCTGTTGTTACACAGGGAGATGTTCCTGAGCTATTTTAAGAATTTAAATTTAGTTCCAGAGAAAGGTAGAGAGGACATGGCAGCTTTTGAGAGGGAGGTGAAGGACCGAGGCTGGTTTTCTGCCTTTCATCTTCATGTATTGTGTAACAGCAGTTGGGCAGAGAAACACTCTCTGTGACGGAGGGAGCGAGCTCTCCTTGGGGCTGAGGGGCTCCTGTGTGCGCAGAATGCCTGAAAACTCTGCAAAGGGGACAAGGGGATGCTGGTGAAGGTCAGTACCGCTAAGAGTTTGGAGATGCAGACAGAGCTCTCCCAAACCAGGTCATATGTTATCAGATATGATCTCATGTTGTTGTTGAGATCCGGTTACTGCCTTGGAGTTTCCTTGAGTTTGGATGGCCATGTTTCTCTCCACTCGTGGCCTGCTAAACTGCAGAATTCTTTTTTCCCCCCAGCAAACATAGGTAAATTTGTTTTGCTGCTACTTTTTTTAATTATTCACATGCAACCCAGCCACTTGAGCACCGATGGAATAAAAAGCTGTATTCCAAAGCAACAGTGCATTAGAAAAATGTCAGCAGCATTTTATATTGCTCCAATACTTGGTGTTTAATGAGGAAAATGCTGTAAATGCATAAAAACCCTTGTGGCACAGAGGGTGGAGATATTTGAGAAGACTGTTCCCATTGTGAACATTCCAATCCTATCCTATCCTTTTCCTTTAAGCAGCAATTAAGGTTAACGTAAATAAAAACATTACACCTGGAGCTTTTAGAGAAGCAGGCACACACACAAATTATCAGAGGGAAGAGAAGAAATTAGGCTTAGCTGGAGTTTACCAGAATGCAGGTTCATTAAACGCAGTGTTAATAAGAACACTTCCTCTTGGTTTAGGAGCTCTAGAGCTCACCCTTTGAGCCTCAAGTTCATCTAACTTCTAGAAACAAGTGACAAAGAGGGTGTCACCTCTGCTTTGCAGGACTAAAGACACACAGCTCAAGGGATGCTGTAGCTGATACTGAAGAAATCAGGTACATGCAGGCTTGACCTTTCAAAGAAAGACATTTAAAGCAATAAACAAGAACCTCAGCTGAGGTCACTTGACTTGGAGATGTGAATTTCAATTTTCTTATGCTGAAAAGCTATGTCCTGTTTTTCTGTGCCGTTTTCCTCCCTGGAGAGTTGATATTTGTGCAACTCCAAAGCATGTCTACTGTTGTGCAAAGGCTGGAGATCCAGGCCAGGATTTTTTGAGCATGCCGAGAAAGAGCCGTTGCCTCAGCAGGCAGGTCCTGCTCAGTGCAGGGCCGGCACATGACCCATGGCTGCTGTGTCGAGGTAATTCCTGTGCTGAGCCAGGAGCTATGTCCCAGCTGCAGCTCTGCCAGGAGTTTGTCACAAACATTCTTCATGTGGAAAGCGGGGATTTTGCTACTGGGATATCATTTGTGGGAAAAAGTAAAATCCAAAAAAAGTCCACTAGCGTTGGCTTTGTGGGTGATGGGCAGGGAACAATGGGAAAACCTGAGAGAGACAAGTACCTTTTTCTCCCTTTCTCTTCTGCTTGTTTTTGCAGTGGAATGAAACGAGGACTGGAGGAAAGTAGAAATGATGAGTAGGTGAGAAAAAGAAGGGCACTGCTTTCATTGGGCAGCTGCTTCACACAAACGTGTCCTCAGTGGGAAGACAAAGAATCCCTTCCTGGTTATCCCAGCTGTGAATCTGACTTCTGTTTCTTCCTTTTGTATAGTTTTTTCCCTTCTTTTTATTAAAGATTTATCTTGGGTCCTTTTAGTTTCCAGGAAAAACACCTGCCCAAGAGCACAGTTTTAATGAATCCTCTGTAATTTCTTACTCAAGCAATACTTTCAGTGATAAATACCACTGAACTCACTTGCCTTTGTAAAAACAGTTCTGGCTGGATTGACTAACATATTGACTGAAAAAATATTTTGAAGCTCTGCCTGTTGTTCATCCAGAATTCTTTTTGCAGAGAGAATAACCCCCATTTCCAGGCAGTCCTCCACCAACTTCTTTTGTCTTTGAAAATTTTCCCCTTCTCCTCTTGATTGTTATTCAATGCGATCTCAGTTGCCTTTTCTCCTTGGGAGCTGCACAAAGACAAAATCTGCCCATAAATTCAGAAGCTTTCTTCATATTAAATTAATTTCACTTAAAGCATCTTAGGGAGAAGCATTTAAACTGTAGAATTGCTAAACTTTTACCTTTCTCAGTTTCTCTGCTACAATGACCTGCCATTTCTTTCTTTTGATCATTCAGTAAGTAATGTCCCTGTGATTTCTGACCCTTGGGCTCCATTCAGTTTGTCCACAATGGGGTTTTTTGAGTCCTCATTAATCTCTCCATTAGTAAATATTGTTTTAACTAAAAGCATTTCTGTGGGCCTGCCTTGGGTTGTGCTCCTCTTTTTCCCCTTTTAACTCATATTGCAGTTGGTTTTGCTCTCTCCAAGCTGAAAAATTTAGGATCAGAGCCTTTATTCTTGGTAACCTGTAGAGTAATAAATCACTGATCTCTCCTAAGTCAAAAAGGGAATTTGGAATTGAAACTGCAAATAGGCAAAAGATGCTGCTGGCTATTGCAGCCTGTGCATTGAGATACAAAGCATTTAAACTTTTTGGGGTGGAAATGTTTTCACAGTAATCAGACTGAACATTCAAATGAAAGAAAATAAAAGCTCAACCTTTTTATCTCAGTCCTGTGAAACAAGTTGTGATCATATGCCTACCTCTGGAAGGGAAATGAGTGTGATTAATGAAGCAAATCACACATTTTAACGTGTATGATAAAACAGTTATTCCAAAGAGAAAACAATATCTTTAGCAATTCAAAATATTGTTATTTGCATCTTTTTTAAATCTGCTTTTTCTTTTCATTGCCTTCCAATTCAGGTAGGCTGGCATTTATTACCAAAACATTTCTATTTCATGTCTTTCCCTTCCTATTTGCCTTTCCATCTTTGCGTATAATGTCTGTGTCCATTGCCTCTCCCTCTCAAATGAAATGCTTTTTCTATTGCAAATTTTTCTAAGTCTTTCTACAGATAAATTAACCAAAGGAAGGACGTTTGCAGCAATCTTGCCCGTTGCTACTCTGTGGAAGTTAACAGGAATGTACAAAGGGTAAAAGACGTCTCTAAATGTTAGATCCATTAACTTACCGACCTTTAGAAAGGTTGGGTGGCAAGTGACTCCTGGTGTGCCTGGCAATTCTCTCAATGAAAACTGCCTGAACACGTGTGTGAGTGAAAAGCTGAATACTGAGGGTTTCAAATTCCACTGAAAGGACGGGGAAACCACTGGGTTCAGCTAGCCTGTGAAAGAGGCTGCAATGCTTCCCACCTTCTTGGAACAGACTGACCTTTCCTGTGCTCCATCATTCTCTACTCGACAGAGGTTTGTTTAGTGGACTGGTTTCACCTCGACTCCCACTGAAAATCAATTGATGTCCTAAACCACAATTGTGGTGTCATCCTTAGGGTAGCAATCACAGATGCTATTATTCCTCAAGCATAAAGTTTCAAGCTCTTTAAAAAAAAAAAATTAGCTTTTTTTTTCTCTTTGCTCCCCACTATTTCTACTGGAAGGCTGTTTGAAGTCTTCAGCTGCCTAATGCTTTTCCTTTCTAGGTTACATTTATTCATCATTGGTTGATTCACACTTTCACTTAAAAGTCACCTTTTCTCTTGCAGTTTTCATTATCACATCAGACTCATCCTCACTCAGACACCATTTTGGATCTGCTACATTACATCTTCCAGGCTCCTCTTTTCCTAGCTCTTCCTCTTGGATTTGCCAGCTACTCCACTTAGACTAAGCAGTTAAACTACAGTTTACAGTATTCCAGCTGAAGTTGCATGAGGAACTTTGAAAAGAGCACTGATACTCCTTCATTTGTGTGTGTATCTGCATTCAAGGGTGGTGAGGCCCTGGCACAGGTTGCCCAGAGAAGCTGTGCATTGTCCATCCCTGGGAGTGTTCAAGGCCAGGTTGAGATGGGGCTTGGAGCAGCCTGGGCTAGTGGGAGCCATGGCAGGGGGTGGAACAAGCTGGGCTCTAGAGTCCCTTCCTTACCCAAACATTCAGCCTGTGATCAAAGGCACCTTTCTCAGGCCTGACGTGTTGGAAGCAGGACAGGAGGATCATGATCAGGGAACCCTGTCTGTGATCAGTGCAGTGGGTTGCTCTGAAATCCCTGATGAGCCATTCTACAGAGAATTTCTTCTGCGTTTAAGGTTGTCCCGCAAAAAAAATGAGGAGAAGAGCAGATCCTTTCTGACATGTTCCTGAGTGGAGAATTGTAATTGTCAGGGCAAAATAAATGATTTCAGAGTGCAGAAAATACTCTGCAGTAGTGTTCTCATACTCCAAAAGGCGAAGTGTTTCTGGCTGGCCTGCTGGAGGAGAGGCTGTTTGCCTGTTCAGAACTTACCTCTCTTTGTGTGGGGAGTTTGATTGCAATAACTATGCAGTAAATCTTTAAGGTGTCAAGGCATATTAATGTTTAATCCAAGCAAAAAATGTTTTCTTTTTTAGCTACTTTGATTTCATGAGAACATTAATTCCACTTCGGCATGTCGTGGGAATCTGTCATTGACATGCATCTGTCATGTGCATCTGTCATCTAACCAAGAGTCGGTATCGGGCTGACCAGTGCTCACCACTGTGCACTGCAGATAGCGGGGATTGTCTGTACCAGCCATCTGTGATGTGTTTGTATCTCCTCAGGAGGAACACTGGTGTGATGTTGTTACCTCTAGAGCAGATTCATTGGTTTAAGAGGGACCTTTTTGTAAAGGAAGACTGTTAGCTCAGTATGAGTAAAGTAACAAATTCAGCATATTCCTTCAGATGAGCTGTAGCTGGAGTTGCTTTGAATCTCTAAGTTACATCTTTTCACACCCAGGATATGCAATATGAATCCAAACTTTCATAGTCCATGTATCTGTTCACATTTGATTTTGGAAACAGAATTTTCTTACTCTTTCTCTATCCGATGTGCTCATTTCAGTTATATGAAAAACTTTTCTGGTACATATCCTGGGTGAAGTAGCAAGAGACAGATCAAAACCTGTGCAGTTAATCCAAATTCAAAATGTCACTGCAGACTTCTCCAGACCTATCTGATGAATGAATATTTCTGAATTGTGTTCACCACACTCTTTTATCAAAGCTCTATTGCTTATTTTATATTGTTGGATCTCTTTTATATTTTCATATCAGCTGTAACTACATTTCCTCAGTATTTCTCTCTGCCAGGTTTGGCTGTTACATTGAATGTGAAGAGATTATTTTGGGGGATGAAGATCAGTCATTTAAGACTGAACTGGTTATTGCTTACAAAAGAAATCTTCCTGTGAATCCATGCATCTTGCGAGAAAGAATAGTATTAAAGGTGTGTCTTTGTGTTAAGAGGCAATTCCAACTTATGTCTGACTTCTCCAAAATTTACCAAATGAACATCAGTGCTTCAAAGTAAAATAGAAGTTGCTCTCTAACTACATTCTATTGTTTAACTACATTTAAACAATTCAGTAGTTTGAAAATAATAGCCAATTAACATGTTTCAGTTGAGAATCAGGCAAAATATTCCATTAAATCTCTGTGCTTTGTATGATTTGTTCATCTGTCTGTGAAAGATTCCATCTCAGCTGACTCTAGCTAATCATCTGGAAGTGTCTCCCTATGTGTCTCTGGAGAGAGAAAGGGCTATTTTCTGAATAATTACTCATCTCATCCCAAAATTGTTTTAGAAAACAAGTATAACCTGGCCATATAGCCTGTAGGTAGGTCATGTGGGGTGAGATGTACCTCACCTTTGAGGTGTGAGACTGGAGGAGTTCTCACGTGCTCACAAAAATTAAAGATTTGTTTAAGATGACATATAACATAGATACTTGCATGTTCTGGAGTGGTCCATGGCCATCTTTCATGTTTGCACAGTTTAATCCTGAGCTTTTACTTTCCATGGCAAATTAATATGATGGCAAGAGCCTGGAAGGAAAAGTCAGTGTGTCTTGCTGCTTCTGGAAGCACCCTTTCACCTTGTCCTGGTTCAGCCTGGCCGTGCTGCTTCCCTGGGCACTGGGAATTGTGCATCAATAAACACTGCAGTGCTGCTCCTCCTCGGAAGGCAGCACCTGGAGCTGCGAGGACGCCACGGCAGGGATGGCAGAGGCTGCAGGTCGTGTTTGGAGATGAGGTTGGTTGTTGAGGGAGAGGGAAATAACATTTAATCCACTGCTAAGGGAACAAAGAGGAGCTGAGGCGCAGGAAGGATGAACAGGAGGGAAATGAGATAGAAACTGCTTAACGGAAAGTAGTTATTGAGAGCTCTTAGGAGTGCCAAGGCGTGGGGAGGGAAAGGGGTTGGGAGGGAGACTGGGGTTTGGAGAGCAAGCTCTCATCTCATTGTCACCTCAGGAGTGTTCATCTGCAGCACTCCTCATTAGAATGTGTGTCCTCTGTAATCCACTTCTGTCGGGGGAGCACACTGGCTTTATCCATGGCCAGTCCTGCACTTGGAATTAGCCACTCTGCCTGCATTCATGAAAAATAACAGTATTCTTGAGCCCATTCAGATTCTTATCTAGACAGTTTATTTTCAGATCCCAAGACTGCTTTAAAACGTATCATAATACAAACCTCTGTTAGGGGTTAACTGGGTGAACTTGGGTTTGATTCAATATCCCCATGATCTCAATCCCAATAGCTTTATTCTATCTATCCCTTTTTTTAAAGTGCACCTTCTATAATAAATACACAGTCAAAAGAAAATGTGCTAATGCTCTGAACAAAGCAAGCTTTGATTTCATGCTTTAGGAAATCAGTCACATTTTATCATTCTTGCCAGTTGGTGCTTCCACAAACACAACCTGTAGCAGCTTTTTTTTTTTTTTTTTCCTTTGGAGAGCTTTGGAAAGCTTAACTCCCTCAGAAACTACCAAATTCCCATTGATCAAAGCAAGAAAAAGGGAAATCCGTCTGTATCAATGACAAATGGATTTAAGATACTGGTTTTGGGTCCTTTTAAAGTCAATAATCTCTATAAAAGATCTTTCTGACTGGATTTCCAATATGATTTTTTCCTATGTCGTAGAAGTCTCAAAATAAAGAGTCAAAGTACTGTATATAAATGCTTACATATCTCCCAAAATTGACAGTGTTCTCAGGAGTATCTGGGACCTGCAGGGAAAACATTAACAGGACCTGCTCGCATTGGGCTTGATGGTGGAATAGATGAAACCCTAATGAATTGGCATTAACAGAGCTGCGCACAGAATGTCACATTACTTCTGAATTATTCCTCCCTAAAAGTTGGGAATAACAATTAGAACTTTGTGGAATTGGTGCTTTGTATCCTTGCTCTTCCCATGTTGCCAAGAGGTAGAAAATGGGGGGGAGGGGGCCCACGTGGCACTAAATGTGTGTGATCACACATATTGGATTACCATGGCAGTGCATGTCTTTAAAGGGACTGATTTGCTAAATTGCCTTAACTAAAAATAGTAAGGCGACAGCTTAGAATAAATTATTTATTAATATTTGCCTCTTTTTAATAGCCAGGGAAAGATAATAAATAAATATTTTGGACCTAGGAAAACCATATGTGGTCCAAGGTCAGTCTGAGTCAAGTGAAAAATAGCTATGAGCATCAGTGGAATTCGGACTTGGGAGGATCTGAGAAAGGGAGAATGGTCAATATTAGAACTTCAAAAAAGCCAATTATTTCTCCCAGAATCTGCTCCATCCCCTTTCAAGTGCAGACTTTTTCCCAAAAGTACATTTAAGGAGTGTGGAGGGCCAGGCAGGGAGGGGAGAGAGCTCACAATAGAAAGCTTTCTCCTAAATGCAGTATGTACCCAGAGGCCATTAGAAGACTTTTGAGTAAACTGTATGATTGTATCCCTGACTGAAAAACACAGGAGCCTGTAATTATGCTGTGCTGTATTTATTCACTGGTGAATTCTTTTAGCTCTTTTTCTCCCCATAGGATATTCTTTATGTACAGGTTGTGTGTTTAGGGTGCACTTCATTTTTAATGCCATTCATAATTTAGTTTTGGAACCATGATATTTATTAGAACAGTATAGCATATAAAAGCCACCTTTTTGCCTTTGTGCAGCTAAAATAAATAACATATATAATACATATCCATCTCAGTGCTGAATATATTAAGGCACATTCACACTACTGTACTTCCAACATGCAACTCTGTGATTTAACTCTGCTCTGTACTATTTTTTTATTAAATCAGACAGATTGGTGATCTATTTTGCAGTGCAAAATGTAAGCAGTCCCTGGTACTCTTCATTCTCTGCACACCCTCTGTTCTTTAAGATATTTATTGAAATGGTTGGTGAGGTGCAACAAGCCAGACATAATATTCCCCTTGCCTTTTGTGCGACTACACTGTAATGAAGAATTAATAACAGACTCCTGAAGAATATTAATCATACTTTCACAAGCCAGCAGGGAACAATTTAAGAGCAGGAAAAGTAATGTAACGGTCCAACTCATAGGCCCGTGCAGAAAGTCAGGGGAAAATGGGTCCTGGCAAAGGGCTTTCCTTCATCTCCAATGCGGGGAGCCTTGGCGCAACTCATCACAGAGCTGCTCCATCCTCAGCACATCCCAGCCCTCCCAAGTGCCTGGCTCTGCTGGCAGCGCTCCTGCGCTTTCTGCACTCCCTGAAAAGCCGCAGGACAGAGGCGAGACTCAGTGGAAACCATCCACCCCTTCCTGTAAGAATATCCCAGAATCACAGGGTGGTTGGGGTTGGAAGGGACCTCAAAGCCCATCCAGTTCCACCCCCTGCCATGGGCAGGGACACGTTCCACTATCCCAGGCTGCTCCAAGCCCCGTCCAAGCTGGCCTTGGACACTTCCAGGCTATCCCCAGTTGAGATAAAAGGTGATCTGACAGTCTTCATACATTCTCAGAGAGCAGGGGAAAAAATCATGTGGCCAGTGAAAATATTTACTTCTTGATATTTTCAAAGTGTCTCCTTACAATCTTTATGCTTTTTCATTTTATAGTTCACCTTTTTGGAAATAGACATGAAATTAAATTTCAAAATGAAAAGCGGTTTTATGCAAACCGCCCTTTAACATTTCTCACCCCAGAGAAATCAGAGGGAACATTCTAGTAATTCCTAAATTTTTTCCAACATTTTTCCAGGTCTGGAAATCACCTGAAATCGCTTCATTTGGGAGAGCAGTTTCAATTTTGACAAATCAGTGTTTCTAGAGGAAAAAAATAATTGTGTCACAGGCAGTGTGACTAGCCAGAGGACAAAGCTCCCACTGAGGCTGTGCAATACCAGGTTTTCTTGATGTGATAAATCTGTGATAACTCTGCAGTAGTTAATGCCTTCCATTTTTCCAAAATGCAGGGTCAGAAGTTGACCCCACAAAACATCTTTAATAAAAAATTATAATGTTACAAGTATAACCTGTGAAAGAATTAATTTTTCAGAATCTCCTAAAGTATTACACAAAGGGTAATCATGTTCAAAGAACTCTATTCATTAGTCCTGTTAAAATGGAGGAGGCTTTATGAAGGAAACGACAGCATTGCACTGCAGTCCTGTTCTTCAAACAGGATAAACATATTACATCAGGATAGATATGTATTTTTAGCAGGCTCACTGTTGAGGAACTTCACTAAATCAAGAGTAAATAAGAGTACTGCACAGAAATGACTGGCAAGTGGGAAAAGTGGGATGGGAGGCTGCTCGTGTGATGATTACTGGGGGAAAAATCTCCCTAGCCCCAGTGGGGGGTTCTTGCTGAGCTAGCCCTGGGTGCTGTGCCTCAGACCTGCCTTGAGCCAGGTGAGCCTGGCCAGGCATTTCCCCCCCCATCTATTGGCAGGAGGGGCTGCTATCCTCAATTCCCTGCCAGTGTTATCACAATGCACGGATCCAGCTCATTCTTCATCCCTGGTCAGCCACCTGAAAGGGGCCCCTTGCCTACCAAAGGTGGCACATATGCTGTATGGCCTTGGGAAAAGATCCCAACTAACGCAGTTTCCAGTGACTCCAAGACCTTCAGGACTGCTCTGACTCTTGCTTAACCATAGGGATTAGGCCATGGAGGTGTTATACTCTGCCTCCTTCCTTGATTCTCCTCTCCAGGAACACATGAGGCTGCTCTCCAGTTCAACTCGCCAGAGATCACACAGATGGAAAAGGCTGGTTTGGGTTTTTTGCCCTTGCTTTAGGGCAGGAGCATCCATGGTCCCAAGTGTGGAAATATTTCTTCTGAATGTGCACACTGGGTGTGGATTTTTGGTCTTGCAAGCACAGACTCTGCATGTTGGAAGCAGCAATCAAAGTGCACAGTGGCTGAATCCAGGCTGAGGTAAACTCTGCACACAGCTCCTCACAGAATTTCATAAGGGCACACAAGGAACACCCTGATTGCAACAGCAGCATACTGGGCCTACTTTCTAACTGCTCCTTATTGTATTAATTCAAAGTTTTTCTCTTACTGGAAAATTAAGTAGCAGGTGTAGTTTAAATGAACTGTAGCAGACTGCGTTTAGTGGTGTGGTAAATAGATTGTGATACTCATTTCCAATTAAAGTTCTTTTGCAAAGATCACTGAAGCACATTCTCATAAATTGAATCACAGTAAACTAATAAACAAATTTCTTTCAGCCTGCTGATGGCAAATTCTTATTTCCTTAATATGTTAGATCACATCATGGTATTAATTATATGATGCATGAGCAACAAAGAAGCAATCATTTATTTAGCAATAATTTTATAATTAGTTTTACTTTGGAATTAGCTTTACAGGTAATTCCATACCTACAGACAAAGAACATTAAGCATTAGAAAAAGGAAATTTCAAGTGAATATTTTTAATGCTTGACTTCTGTCTATCATCCCAAAATACAAAACACCAAAGTAGCAACAGTGTTCATCAATAATTAAAGCAAAGGTTGAACTCTGCATCTGTAAACACACTGCTATAGGAGTTTTAAAAAATTAAGATATTAATAAACCAATCTTAAATGTCAGCAGTATGTTCTTAGCGCACAGAAATGGTGTGGGAGTTTATTGGGATCCTACTCTCAGCTATGTAAAAATACACTTTGGTGCTGAGTAGAACCTGATCGTTGATTGAGGTCCCTGGGGGGATACCAGCTCTTAGACTGGGCTAATAAAAACTGATGAAATAAAGCTCTCACTGTATAATAATGTCATTTCTTGAGATCCTGTCATTATTGCAGGCATGTGAGATGCCTGTCAGGCTGGATTAAGCATCCCCAGAAGGAGCTTTTATAGGCTTCCACTCCATAAGCTAAGCTGGGTTTGGGAGGCCAGGCTTCCTTCAATCCCTTTTTAGACTGGCGCAGGGAGATGGGTTTTGCTGGATGCCATCCAACGCCCCAAGCTCAGACTTGTGTGCTCAGGAGAGGCCCAGCTCTCACCTTCAGTGAGAGACAGAGGGGAGAGAGAAGGATGAAGCTCCTTTTGTGAGTATCTTCTATGAAACAGTAATTTGGGAATCTTTCTCTGAAAAGACAGCTTTAAGTCTGGACATACTCATTTCTGCAGCCCTCTTCAGGGCACTTATGCACCCACATCATCTTTTCCTTCCACGTAAAAGAGAAGCTCCTGCTTTTTTGCATTTTGGGATCTTTATTCGGATTTTTCCATCTGCTGTTTCTGTTGGGTTTAGTTTATTGCCAGTGATTGGCTCCTCATAGTTAATAGTATTGAAATGAATCCTGTAAGGATTCCCCAGGTTCTGCAGAGCTGCCTTGGAGTTTGCAAGTGGAAAGCCTTCCTTTCCTGCCTTAGATGGGCACTGAATTCTGCCTCTGAAAAGCTGAAAAACTTGTGGTTGCCTTTGTCCTATTTTTAATGCAAAACATGTCTTGAAATTTTGCAGTCTGACCAAAATCTTTCTCAGGCTTAAATATAGTCATTGTGCAAGTGCAGGCTATCCGGAAATGCAACCTTTATTTTCCTTATGAGACCAGAGCAAGAGATATAAAAGGTCAGGTGAAAGGGAAAATTAGGTGTCTGGTGGCTCTGTGTCACTCACTCATGTGTCTCCTGCCTGTGTCCTTGGGTTCCTCGTGCTCCTTGTGTTTGTCTAAGGTGAACTGTAAGGTACAATCACAGTCATTTTCCTGTTCCTGCGTCCTCGGGCACAGAGCTGCAATTCTCTGGTGATAACGGAGCTTCTGTTCTCCCCAGTGATCTGTCTACAAAAGCCTTCACAAAAGTCATTATTCTGTTTCAGCCACAGCCTGAGGTTACTGGTGGGGGAAGGGGAAGGAAATACCACAACTCTGTAATCACAATGCAGCAGCTTTCCAGGGTGGAGCAGGGGTCTGGATCTGGGTGTGCCAAGATCCCACTGGCGATGTGGAGTGGCCCTGGCCACTGGACAAGTGTAGTTCCAGATGGGCCTCGCAAGAGGGAAAATACCTTCCCACTTCACACCGTGCAGAGTCTGCCTGAGCTCCCGGTCTGCCTTAGCTCCCAAATCTGCCTTAGCTCCCAAATCTGCCTTAGCTCCCAGGTCTGCCTTAGCTCCCAAATCTGCCTTAGCTCCCAGATCTGCCTGAGCTCCCAGGTCTGCCTTAGCTCCCAGGTCTGCCACAGGTCTGTTCAGAGTCTTTTCCAGAAGACTCGAGGTTGTAATTCTCCCAAACCAGTGAAACCCCACATTGCCTCCAGGCTGTGGATACCTCTGCCCAGCATGTAAATGCCTGGTCCTTCTGGACACTGAGATGGCTCCAGGCGCTGGCTTCACACATCCTTTGGAAGTGCCTGTGTGGCAGCTCTGTGTTGGAACTCAATATTGCCCAGCCAGTTTTATGAATAAGTATGAATTGTTCCTCCACAGAGAACATCAGTGCCCCCAGCGTTTGTGTCCCTACTTAGTGGGTGAACTGGGAGGCCTTCAGGAAGCTGGCTGGATTGCCTATTTTCTGACATTAAAGTTTGTAGAAAGTCCATATATACATGGATATATGTATATATATATGATTATGGAATTGACTTAAAGCATACATTTGTTTGTGTGCTTAATCACATGAGATTTGTACATGAGGAGGAATTTACTGATTTTCTTCAGGGACCTGAAACAGATTCACACACCATTAGCAGATACTGTGGCTGCACTGAAGGCAATGATGGCATTCCCACCAACTCAACGGGACAAGGATGCCTGCCTAGATCCGTAGGAGAGAGGATAAGACAAATCTCTATATTAATATATTCTCTTCTCAAATACTGAAAATAAAGTTCAGAGCTGTAAGTGAAAATAAAAAATATTAATTGGTACTGGAAGCACTTATTTATTTTTGCCTGTGAAATAAATATTTTTTATTCATAAAAGCTCCGAATTATTAGCACACAACACCAGTCTCCCCAGCCCTTGCTGTTGTGTTGGTAGGAGAAAAATACATGCAGTCTTTCTGAAAGTAGGGCACCTCTTGGTAAATCTGTCTGTGATCTGTGTCAACAGAAGAGCAAGTTTCCTTACTTGCTTCCAGCCCTCCCCAAACCTTCCTTCTTAATTACATTCCTGTATTTCAAACTTAAGTGTTTCATCTGTGGCCTGAATTAGCATGGCATCCAAGCCACTCGTGGCTAAAATAGGGATGGAGATACTGCATGTGCTAAAAGCTTCTGTAGGTTCCAATCAGCTGGGTGGAATCACAACAGAAAAATCCAGTGTGGGCTGTTAAATATAACAGGGCTGCCTGGCTCAGGAAAGCTGCTGATGGCCAGGGAGCTGCTCTGGGGAGGGATCGCTGCATTCCTGTTCTTACACTCTCTCCCAGGCAGAGAGGCTTTAGGTTAAAAGGACCTTTTGCCCCATCTGTGTGACTTCTCTTATATTCTTAGGTTTTTATCTACTTTAGTCTTCAGATCCCTGATAAAAATCCCCTTCTTCTAGAGGTTTTTTTAATTCCTTCTTTTCCTGTTCTCATCTTACACAGCCTTTGCAAGGATGGTGTCAGCCTTTATGACTCTAAAGCCTGATGTAAAACTGTGATGTGAAAGTATTTTTAATTCTTAGAAATATTTCAAGATACTTGACAAACTGTGGAATAGTTGCTGAACTGGAAATGACCTGTGGACATTTTTATGAATTTAGGCTTCTCTGCTCTCTTGCGTAATTTGAGTGATTCCAGCTTACACAGAGTTTGAGGACTTCGATCACCAGGTAATGATGTGGTTAACAGAAGATTGGATTTCCTGCAAGAAGCAATTACCTTGATTGATAAGAAAATTTGAGAAAATTCATTCAAGACTTAATGAGATTGACAAGGTCATGGTTGAGGCAGACATCCACCTTGAATAGATAAGGCTCTGTGTTTAGAAGAAGTAATCCAAAGACAATAAGCTCCTCAAAAAATGGATCATTTTTATCTAGGCTGAGATGATGAATGAAAACATTAGACTTGTGCTTGTGACAGTGAGTCTGGAGTGTGAAGATCAGGGGAGATTCTTCACAAAGTCATTTTATAGCACTGGTATTGCTACTGTCCCTTTTTTATACCATTATAAAGAATATAAAAATGACTTTCAGAGTCTTTGTGGCCTCAAAAATCATTCCAGACCTTTATCTTACAACTCCGTGAGGTGTTTAGTCTGTCAGAAAACTGGAGGTCATAAGGGAAGGGCCATCCCTCCTGACTGCCTGCTCGTCCCCTTCTGCCCTCAGTGGGGCCTGAGGGCTGCCAGCAGAGCCAGGAACACTTCTTAAATTCATCAGTCATGGACTCTTTCTTAGCCTGGGTTAAAAAAACCCAACTGTTGCTAAGATAACTTACAAAGATATTAAAAGGAATTGATTTATTGTTTCAAGCATTTTAGGAGTCATTTATGGAAAAATACATTTTCACAAATGCTATTTCCATCTTGAAGTGGAGCCGTGGATTTTGTTCTCTGTTGCAAGTGGTAAAAAATGGACAGGTTTTTTCATGTACTTTAAATATGAATGTTTGAGACCACATGAAAAGTAAAACCTGTGCTTTAGTCCTCATCCTACATCTAACTATATGGTGCTCTTCTGCTTATTTTCTCCTGGAACCAACTAATTTTAAAATGTCTACCTATATCTCATGCTAACTCCCAACTCATTTTCACTGTTCTTTAATATTTATTTGTGCACATTGATTCCAACACACAGCAGCCTTTTAAATGCACATGGCTTCACCTGTGGGGTTGCTCTAGCATAGAAACATCTTAAAAGGCAGAAAAAGTTGTTCTGTTTTTATTACTTATGCAAGAGCCTTACAAACAGTGCACCAAAAAAAGGCACTTCAGACATCCTTCGGAAGACCTGTATCCTTCTATTTCAGAAGAGTGTGTTCCCAAGAGTTCATATTTCCTTATATAATATTTTTAATTTCATCACTAATAAATCCTGCAGAAGTTTTCTAAACAGCCTAAACTGTACCTTTGGTGAAGCAGTGGTTCTGCTTTCAGGTCTCAGTAAATAATGTATTGAAAGTACTCACACTTTATAGAATTTGTTTATATTATTATCAGTCACCCTGCCTGAAAACACACTTGAAATACTAATAGATCATCCTACCCTTAGTTTGAAGGATCCTATTGCACTCTTAATGTTATTAGAGGGATTAAATTATGAGTAGTTCTGCAGTCAATGGACAGAATTCTAACCTAATTTAACAGCTTCAATTCCAGGACATAAGACAGAAAATTTCAAATTATGTGGAATTGCTTCTTGTGATGTAAATAACCCTTTTTTGACATTTGACTGTTGGCTTTGCATTTCTAATGGAAATGTTTTTGCAGCAATAAGAGTGAAGGGGTGTCCTCAGTGCCAGATAAGTTACTTTAGCTGAAGGACATTTTGGAGCAGATTCACATGCGGGGAATGCATTGGACAGATGCAAGGGCATGTTGCTCCCAGAGCAGTTGGCTCCAGGCCTCCTGACACATCCTGAGGCTTCTCTCTTGCCTCCAGGGCCGTGTGATTGCTCCCTTAGGTCAGGTTATGACTGTAGGCGTCGCTTTTCCTCCTCATCACTTTGTGCAAGTTGTACTCCTTTCTCTTACCCCCACTGCTGTCCTGGTCAGCTTGGTCACAAAATGCAGAAAACCTCTGTTCTATACAAAAACTCCCTAATTACAAATGGTTACAGACATGGAACCCCTCAGTGCTGTAGCTGTGCTTCCCCAGTGGCAAACGTGGGGCCTAACTATGGAGATATTACAGGATCTTAAAGGCTTGATGTGATGAGATTTCCAACATATTCTTAGTGGAGCTTAAGATACTGGGGATCCCCTTTGAGGGTTTTTTCCTGAATTACCAAGATGGTGTTGATAATTCTGTCTTCTGCCTCTTGCCTTTTGCTGGATGTCTGCAACGAGAGTGGAGTGCCTCACTCTCCCATGTGTCACATTGTTTCCTGTCCCAACACAAATCCACCCAAAAGTTTAGTTTTGAACCTGAAACCTTACTGAGACATCGTATATCAACACTTTCATTCCTTAGGATTTGATTTTTCGGTGTTAGTCAGCTTGAACCAACATATTTCTCAGAGTTCTCAGCTGGAATGAAGAGTGTTGAAGTCTTCTGGGAAGTATTTCTATGCTGTTGGCCCTTCAGTTGTGGCTGTGGTTTCTGGTTATTTAGACTGGGACACTGAAGTTGCCCAGAACTTTAGATAAGCAACTTGAGCAAACTTCATGCAGAACCACCCAACATTTTCTTGCCCAAAGCTGAGGTAACTTGCAGAAGTGATTCCTTTTCATGCAGTGATTCCTGGTGCATTCCTTAGGGAGAGCACCTGTGCGGCGGTGCTGCGCTGCCCTCACCCCTCGGGGCACCCGGCTAGCTCGCGCAGGTAGCCGCTGAGTGAGAAGAGCCCCCCAGAGACCCGAGCCGATGGGTCACTGGGTAGCGAGGGATCGTGAGATCCTCTCCACAGAGTACACAGCGATGCGTTGAGGCGAAGGGCTGAAGGAAGGACTCAGGCCAGAGCCGGATTCAAGGCCAGCAGTTTATTTGCCCGAACCCTGCTCGGTCGGACTGAGCCAAATTGCATTGGGTGCAGCATGTTTTATAGGGGGGTGGCAACCGAGGGGAACAATCAATCCGAGATGAGCAGGGAGGAGTAAAGGGTGGGATAACATTTGCATATCACCAATCAAACAGTTCTTGAGATGACTGACATCCACTCCTAGCAATGATACATCGAATATGACAGAAGCTTCTAGACATAGGGGTAGGGTTGGGAATGATTGGCATATAACAGGGGTATGGGTTTCTAGGATTGACAGGGAAGGTGCTGGAACAACAGGCGTGGTTTGGGTGATGGACAAGGGACGAGGGAAGGGTTTTAACTTTATTTGGGGTTGGGGCGGGGAAAGGGAGGCAACAGGGATAAACCTTTATTATGAACTCAATAGGGGGAAACTGGAACATACCAACTATAAATCTAACATGTAAATCCGCACTACCACACACCTGGGGGAAAAGAGTCAGACCAGAGCAAGTCAATTTGCCTTTCTTTATTGATGACAAAGCCATGAATCTCCTTGAGCAGGAGATTTGCCTTGGATGGATGTCATGTTGACCCTCAGCTCTCTGAGAAAAGCTTCATTTCTTCCTCAGAGCTGAAGAGCTGTAGTTTTGTGATGTTTCCCTTATTATATGGCCCTTCCTCTGCAGAAGAGGGAAATGGGTCAGGTTGATAATAGATGTGAAGTCGTCATTCAGCTCCATGTGACACAGATTTTGAGATGATGTAAATCAAGAGAGAGGCTGCCTGCCAGTGAGTGGCTGCCTTGATAAAAGAGAGAGTGGCAGCTGTCAGGGAAGTAAAGAATAAACCCAGAGCAATAACATGTCTATCTCGATATGGTGATGCTTAACTTTTCACTTACGGATAGCTTCTTGGGAGCCATTCCTCTGCTGGGAGCCCATACAAACATTCACATACTGAGAATTTTTATACTCTTACTTATAGTGAAATATTTCCTCCTCCCTCTCTATATGTCCTGTGTGTCTTTCCGACCCTGTGGATCTTTATCCCCACTGCCTAGCAATCCTCACTTACATAGAAAAGGTCATTTATGTTTCTTGCTTTGTGTAGAAGAGGAGAGCTTGTAATACTGTAATGAAAACAACAGCAGAGAGGAACATTCCCCCTTCCTAAAGGGAAATCAATTTAATTAGCATAAGTCCTCCCTCTTCTGGAGGGAAGAGAGATGTATCTCCCTGGTTTTACAGGGGAAAACAAGGACTCCGGAGAGCTGTAAATGATCTTAGCCAGCATGTTGTAAAACAAAGTATTTTGATAAAGTAGGAGGAGGAGATTGATTTAGATTGGGAATTGTTCATTCTGACAGATCAGACTGGCAAAGAGGAACAAGACATTTTCCTTATGTTCGTGTTTGTTAAAGTGCTCCAAAGAACTTTTCCTTCTCTCTCTCTCTCTCCTTTATGAAGCAGCTGAATCCAGGAGTTTAAGATGAACTAAATCTTCTAAGATGTCATTTTCATTTTGATAGAGCTCCTGTTTCCTTGCTCTACAGTGTTTCCACCAGCTGTCAGCTACCAAGTTAAATTTGGCCTCCAGCTAGTTAGGCTGGTTTATGTTTAGATGGTTTGGGGTTTGGGAGAGGGCAAGACAAGGGTTAATAAACTTGTGATTCTACTGCTTGTTTAACCTTTAAAATCAGAACATTATAGGCTGTGAGGGATTTGAAATGAAACTTCCATCCAGATTACAGTGACAGCTTCAACTTGACTTTGCTTTACAAAGATTTAAAATCAAAAGAGTTTCCACTTTTTCGGAAATCATTCAGTGCCCTTTTTTAGCTTAAACCCCGGGGATAATTTTTCATTGTTCTTGCAAGGAACTCTTTTGGCACTGTCAGCCTTGCTAAATTCGTCCTGGCTTTCTAGTTAATGTTTTCTTTACTTTCAAGGACTGTTGCAATCCAGGTTCACCTTTCAGAGGGTTTGTCACAGTGGGCCACAGAGTAACTAAACAGGCATCGAACTAATCTCCTGCATCCACTGTGATGTGTTGTCAATTGACTGGGAAAATTGACTGGGAATTTAATGGCCTGCCATTACACTGCACAGTATAATACAATTCTGATTAAAATAATTTCTAGGCAAAGCCCCTGATATTATATTTTAATTATCGTAGTGGCAAGATATTCAGGTTACTGTCCTCTCTTTTTTCCACCAAGTATTTCCAGGAGCTATTTTTGTAAAGTGAACCATTTAGCTGAAATGAAAATGGAGTTTAATCTAGACATTTGTAGGAACAGAGGAGTTGTCATAACACATCAGAGCAATGGTTCGTCTGGAGTTGCAAAGGTGCTTTGCCTTTGACAGGAGCCAAGAGCAGATGCTTCACAAAATGCTTTAAAACCCCTATAATGGACAATTCAGCAATAATGTGGCAGGGGGGAGCGTGGTTCTGGCCAACCTCAGGCAGGTGCCACTGCCTTATGTCCTGAAGCGCGAGGGCTGAAATCCCTTAAATGCTGTAACCGCACGCCTGCTTTGACTGCTCCTAGAAACTTTGTGGGTCGTTTAAATGTCACATTTCTCATTCCAATGAGCACACGGATTTCTGCCGCTTTCTCTGAAGCTTCATTTTCTCAGCATTGTGCTTTCTTAATTATTTATCCTGTACATGTCTTCCCTGGCCATGTTTTTCTCTGTCTCCACGTGGGGTTTATGCCCATTTGAATAAGAAACAATCTTCTGTCTGGCAGCTTCCTGCAGAGGCTTTGGAGCACCTGACAAGTCTCTGCAGTGCCCCAGCAGAAGGGAAAGGCACTCACATCCCTCCCCAGCAGATCCTGTCAGCGACCACAGCAGCTGCTGCCAGGGCACTACAGGACATAAATCCCTTGGGAATGATAGCTCCTGCACAGCCTCCTTGATCTGCAGCTATCACAGACCCAGCTCTTCCTTGTAATATTTGGATGGATGGCTGGATCACAGAATCACAGAATGGTTTGGGTTGGAAGGGACCTTAAACATCATCTAGTCCCACCCCCTATCTACCTGGAAGTAGTAGTAGTTCAAAATTCCCTGGGAAACCTCCCACTCTCCCAGTGTGGACACAAAATTTCAATTATCAAATTAAAGACAATTTGGGTTGTGTTTTTGAGGTGTCTTCACAGAGCAGTATGCAGTGACTGACTGGTTTTTGTTGTGGTATCTAAATGAATATACATTGAGGATGCTGGGCAAATTTGTGTAGAATCCTGTTTCAAATGCATGAGTTAATGGGAATTTTGTGTGCAAAAGGACAGATGAGAACTGCGAGCAAATCTGCCTTTCAGTGATTTTTTCCCGAGTATTCTGCAGCCAGCTTTCTGCTCAGATACAAAGTTACTTAATGTAAATGAATGAGAATATGCACGAACTTGATCTCTCCCTTCTCTTATCTCCTCCGCCACCTCTGGTGGTTCTAAGGAGGATCTAATGGCAAAGCACTGCCTGTGCAACAGCACTTGGCCTTTTTTCCCTTGGGAGGAAACCCTTGGCTTTCTGATTCCTGTCTGTGAGGCTCCAGATGAGAGCCGAGACACATACGAGAGAGGGATCGGGGGGAATTCTCCTCCTTAATTACCCTGGTGTGACACTGCTGAAGATCAGAAGTGTGCTGATGGAAGACCTGAGTCTCTCCACAGGGACATGGGGTGGGATGACATGCTCATCACTGAGTCCCTGGGATGATGTTCCAAGCTCGGGGATCCTTCTGGGACAGCACAAGACATCTTATCCTGCTGCCAGGTTTGACAGGGTTTGGAGCAACCTGGCCCAGGGAAGGTGTCCCTGGCAATGGCAGTGGGTGCAATGAGATGAGCTTTAAGGTTCTTTCCAACCCAAACCCTTCTGGGATCCTATGACTAGATCCTGAAATCAAAGAACTGCCCCAAAGGTTCCTCCCCTCCCCCAAGATGGGCTGAGCATGAGCACACTTAAATTAATATGGCACTAGAAATGTTAAATGCAGATATTGACCTTCTTTTTTTTTTTTTTACTATGATATTAATCCAGTAGGGTAACTGCCTAAATAAAAGCTGGGCTCTGTTGCATTAAATTATGTTTTATGCTGGCAATATTAAAATTAAAAGAATGACCCTCTTAAATCTGGTCTTAATAGACATCACCTGATGGTTTTACTGATTTCTTTATTACACTTCTTATCCTGCCATGAGTTGCTTTTGTTTCTCAGTAATTACTCAGGATGAAAATAACATGGTATGCAAATGCTGGGGTAGAACTGTAGATTGGGCTTGATTCAAGCAACATTTACAGCTGTGCCGCCTTTCCTGCCCCTCACCCACCTTGTTTTCTGCTCTTTCCTGGGTCAGAGTGTATCAGTACAAAAACTGTTTACAGTTTACAGGGTTTTTTTCATAGCAAGTCTCGCCCCCCTAACTTTTCTTTGAAAAATGAATAGCATAATGTAAATCAAGAAAAGGGCTGTCTTTTGAGTGCTGGCTGCTGCAACTGATGGCAGGATTTCCTGCAACATCAGCAGTTCACTTTTGTGTCCTGTACTTGACCCTAAAGTGATGTTTTTATCCTTCCATCATAAGCAGAGAAAAATATTTCTATTTGCTTTGTTTGCTTGAGAAGGGGAATAAATGGACAACTTTCTTCATCTTCCCTTTCAAAGACTCCCTTTCTTTTTATTTAAGGAAAGTTTGACATTCATCTATTTCTGTTCCGGAGCAAATTTCTTTAATGCTCGTTCTGAGAACAGCCAAAGCAGATGCAAATCCAGCTTGCAACACTGCACCTGAAGATTTCAATAAAGACACAATTTTTAGCATGACTAGAACCTCATTACAACCCTTATAAAGCTTTATAAGGTCTGTGTATTTATTGGACTGTATATTAGAGGGCTGAGAAACTTTTCTATTCAGAAATAGATTATAATTTCAGTGTAGAATAAAAAGAGAATATGTGTTCATTATGTTGGATAAATTGGAGATCTAACTTGCCTGCCACCAAAGCCACCTTCGCTGGCACTTGACCACTTGGTGAAATTCCGTCCTGTATGGGTTTTTCCTTTCCACTGTGCTTGCAGAAATGTTCAGAGCAATCATCAAGCACTAAGTCAGTTGGGTCCTCTTGATTTATTAAAAAAACCGACAAACCAACCAAGCCATTTTGCAGCTTGCTCTGTTTTTCAAGATGATTCTTTGAAATTTTTGAACAGCTGATGCAAGAAATCTGGGACTGCCGTCATAGCCCCAACTTGGTTGACTGACATACCCTTCTAGGGAGGGAAAAAAAAGTCATTCGGAAATTGCAAAAGAAAAGAAAATTAATCAAAATGTTTAACCCCAGCAGTGCCCCCCATAGCTGCAGTTATAGCAAAATGAACAGAGACTATGCCACATCACAAACTGACACAGCATTGCCTCAGAGTCAGGTTGCCAAACCCCCCTGGTTCTGGTTTACTGTCCTGACAGCACAGGCAATTCCCACCAAACTTGCTTATAATGAAAATGCATTCATAAGTGCAAACTTATGTACTCCTTAAATTCGTGGCTCTTCCCTGTGAAATTACCACATTTTACAAAGCAGATGACTCCTATCAATAGCTTTCTTGAGGGCCAGTAAGAAACAGATCTGTGCTTCAAAAAAATCTGCTTTTTCATTAAGTGTGGTTCAGGAAGCCAATCATTGCCTGCTTCTATCGTTGCCCATCACAGATGGCAGGAGGCACATTTGGGACCATTAATAGCAGAAGCTGTCAGCAATTCCTTTAATGATATAACAACACTGCCTCCTCTAAACAGAAAATAACATGATTTGTGTAGCAAAAACTATTGCTCAGTGATAGGGACATCATCATCTGTCATCTCTGCTTGTTTTATTTCTAAGGGAGCTAATCAGGAAACTGGCAGTGCTGTAAACTGCTACCGACCACCGGTTGCCTCCTCAGCGGCAAACACGGTGCAAAGACAGTGTTTGTTTTCCCTGTGACTGATCAGTTCTTCTGAAACACGTGTAAGGAAACGCCCTGCTTCAGTCAGGGGGATTTTAAAGTCCTTGGAGGATGCTGCAGTCGTCTTGTTCTGCGGGGTTGGCTCTGGGGCATTGTAACTCAGATTTATTTATTTAAACACCATTCTAGACCTTCCCATTTCACTTGCAAGACTCGCAGCGTGGGTTCGGCTCTTTCATGGCATGCCCTGGATGTGATTCTGGACTCTTGAATTGTTCATGGATTTCCTAACTCGTTTTTGATTCTCTATCACATGCCTAATGCTAATGGGGGAAATTGTTTGCCAGGTAGTTTTAATATTTCCCTGACCACAGGCAGGTCAGTGACATGAACACCAAGAGGCTTTGCATATGTTCCCTTTTTGTTGGCATGAATTGTTTTCACGGACATCTGTTTTCAGCTTGCTCTGTATCTTGAACTTCTACTGAGGTTGTAAGAAGTACGAGAAAGTGAAGCCTCCCACCCTCACAAAGTCGTACACTCGTCTCCCTGAACTCATGTTTGTCTTGTTTCCCACTGATGGGCAGCACTGCACATACCGCTCTCTGCACTCCCTTAGAAAAAAGGTACAAAAGGTTCTGGCTGGGAGGAGAACATCAATAATGATACCTTGCTTGTTATTTTATAGTTGAATCTGCTGGGTTTGTTTCATATTGTTTCCTCTTATCTGAATTTATTTTCCTAGCATGTTTGCTTTTCCAGTTGACATAATATTTTCTTGATTCATATTCCTTAATCCTTTGTCATCTTCCTCTTATTTATATTCATCTCCCTTTTCTCTGTATTTGTTCTCTTTTCTTTCCTCTGATTATTTGCCGTAGTTAAATACCCTGGCTTTTCTTCTGTTTTCCACCCCTCGTGAGGCACCAGCCACTCCTGGCTGTGGTGCAGCCCCTCGGAGGCACCCCCGTGTGCGCGTCCCCTCCTCGCTGAGTGACACCGACACCCCGCAGAGGGGCAGGGAGCAGCTGAGCCGAGAGGAGACGGGAGCAGCCCTGGCACACTGCGGAAAGGCTGCATCAAGGAGAGGGGCTGCCACTTGGATGGATTTGCTGGTGGGATCCAAGGGGAGGGATGGAGCTGTCCAGCTGTTAAGAGTCTTTACTTGCAGCACAGATGACAGACTTAAGACAAGCCCTAAGGAGTGTGTCTTTGAAATTTAATAACATAAGAAGAAAAATATTCCACACTTCACTAGCAAATCTAATGCTACACACTGAAAGCATTATGAAGCTTTTTTTTAAATTTTACTTTATTTTTTTTTTTTAGCAAAGGAAGAGAACTGGTTTATGAAAGTTGATTAGGAATGTGGTTTCCACACTGCTTCATTTTAGAAAATCATGCTGATGGCTGATGTGTGTTTTCCGGCACGTTGTAACTTTTGAAGTGTATTAATTTTCCCTGCTGGGGAAAGTGTCATTCAAGAAGACTGGGGGAGGAGGGAGGGGGCTTGACATCCTTATTATACTGTCACATGAAGACTACTTCTTCTTCAGACTCTTGAAGGTCTGTGTCTCTGGAAGAGTGACAGCCTAATAGGTTCTATTCTTAAATTCTAAGTATCCTTGATAGTGCACCAAGCAATTTATCTTTAAAATAAAAAGTGAAAAAAGTTCTGCTGATACATAGTTGCAGAAAGTCACTGGGAAAAAGCTGAATAAAATTGAATTTCTCCTATCTTGCAAAAATATAAACACAGAGTATTGACATGCTTGTCTCTGAGCACCTGTATCTTCACAGATAGGACCAGATGTAATTACCAGCTTACTATGAATTTCATTCCCATCACAGAATCTGGAGTCAGGAATATCATATGCTCCCAAGCCTGCAAGCAACTGCAGTATTTCCAGTGGGAATAATGGCTTTTGAAGACATGATCCAGTGTGGCATAAAATAAGCTCACACTGTTGCTTGTACCTGGGTGAAGCACAAGCAAGATTTAATAACATAGAAATAAATCAAATACAAACCATGTATTTATTCTCCTTCAGGTTCTAAGATCAGAAATCTGGAGCTCAACAGTAGTGGGAACAGAGAGAGCTGACTTGGAGGACTCGATTTTGGCATTTGCCTCTGATGTCAAAATTTTGGAATCCAGCCATAGGTGAGAATGCAGGGAAAGATTCATGTGTGCATTTCAAAGAGTAACAGATAAGCTGCATAAGCATATGAGAAGCGAAAGCTTGGCTAGTGCAGGGAATTTGCCTGAACAGTTCAGCTCATCAGTGAATTACCTGTTCTGCTAAATGAGTAACTCTTACTGAGAAACGCCCAGGTTGGCCCCACACTGCGCAAACGAGGCAATAGAAATGCAGCTCGAGTTCAGTCATGCACAAACTGGATGAGAAAATCTCTGTTCTTCAAGCAAGTCGGATGTGTTCACAACATTGCCTTAGCTTTGTTTTGTCTTGAAATGGGAAGAGATGGGAGGGAAACAGGAATGCTGACTCATGAAGTAATGGCAGGAACATATGGCAAACCCATTCACAGTTCATCTCAGGATACCATTGTGCTTACTTGGGAAGCTGCTTTTCCTAACTCTGGAAATTCTGCCTAGCTGCTTTTCTAATGCTTAGGACCTATCAGCAGAAATGTAGTTTCTCATTGCACTCCAGAAATGCAAGGGAGTGGGAATTTCCCATTGTCTCTGGAGGACTCCCAGTGTCCTGTCCCCCAGGGGTGATTCCAGGGACTGTCATTTGGATCTTTCTTCTCCGTTTCCCTGTGGCACATTCCCTGGGCTGTTCCTGGCCACATGGTCAGCAGGGCAGCCTCTGCTTCTGCAAGCGGCTGATTGTTTGAGCCATGAACCAGTAACATTTCAGTCTGCCACCACCCCATGGCTCGGACACTCCATAATTCCTCTTCTGCTGCTGCTCACTCCAGATCTTCTTCCATGGTGGTGATTCTCACACAGAGGACAGAGGGAGAAAAGAGGAAAGAAAGAGAAGAGGTGGGATGGGTAATCACACAATGGACAGCAGCTACACCATTAAAAATACAGAACCAGTAAGCAATGACATTCCTATTTTCACTAACCATGTTCCCCACCCAGTGAGTCCCAGAGACAGCAGAACAGACAGTACCAAGAACTTGGGGTCCATTTTGTGTCTGCCTACACAGAGCTTGCCCTGTTCCCCCTCCACTTCCCACCTGGTTATTTAGAGCCAGTCAGTTGTTCCTCCTCCTACAAACACTTAACCATCAACTACTTTTTCTCTTTTTTCTTGATAATTTGCTTAATTTTTTTTTACATTCTTTGGTGTCAACAGTGTTCATAGCCACAATGTTGTGGGGCATCCACCAAGAAAGAAATAGCTGGTTTCATCCAGGAAGGGATTTCTCCCATTGCATTCCTGCCTCTCTTCTTGCTGTTTCCTGCCCAGCCCCTGTGTAGCTTCAACTCACTTAATCATGGTTTATTTTTTAAATATTGCCTGTATTTTGTTGTTTCACAAGAGCAAGTCCAATTGCAACCAGGTTAATCTGAGATGGTTTTAGGTTTCTATGCTTGCCTTTGCTATAAAACCACAGTGAACTGAAGTTTAAGAAACAATCATTACTATACAAGAACAAATCTCTACTCAGGCTGGATTTCTTTTAAGTACTGTCATATTTCAAACCTAGCCAGACTTTTAAACAATCTAGAATCAGCTGTCCAGATAAATCTGACTTTGAAACAAGGAAGCTTCTCTCTTTGCATGGGGCAGATTAGCAAGATGCAGCTAATATCAATAAATAATATAAAGCTGCAGGGGCCATAATCTGTTTTCAGAGCACCTAAAGCTTGCAGCTTGAAGACAGCAAGAAGAGGGCATTGGTTTACCTAAGATACAGGTGAAGAACTTCAGTTAAGCATGTGTGCATTCATAATACACTCAGAGAGGCAGTGACTACAATTCCCTCAACAAGGGAATTCTACTTCTTCATTGGTAAGCTTTTCATCTTTGCCACACATAATGATGTTCATTTTCACTTAATAATTAATCCAAATACAGTACAAGTTACTGATGAAATCAAGATTGAAATACAGTTGTGCAGGAGACAAATAGGTATGTGAATTTCATATACAGGCAGTGGAGGATGCTAATAATTTGTAGCATGCCTGGGTCTTTCAGGGGAATTAAAGGCTTACTCTACACATCCTATTGAGGCAGCCAGAGTGATGGGAACTGATCCATGTAGCACAAAGAGAATTTCAAAAGGAGATGTTCTGAGAAACAGATTCAAGTTCTAATCCTGAATGTGCCATTGACTTCTTCTGTTCACGCAGATCCAATACTCTACCGTTTTCGCTGACTTAAGTATTTGAATTATTGATATTCGGGTACTAAGGGAAAATGTGATTTTAATTTTTAAGTAGAATCTCTCTTTAGCATCCAAAACAATGGAGTTCAGTCTGTGTGGGCTTCTCTTTTGTTTTTTTTCCCCTGGTTTCTTTAATTGACTAGAGATTTCACCCTTTTGTTTAAAACTTTACACTTAAGGATTCCACCTTTCCACAAATGTATCCGTGTATCCCACACAGGCCAGAGGCACATGCAGAAGCTTTGTGGTGATGAGCACAGGATGCCTTGATTACACACACTTCTTCCTCCTGCATCTCAGTTTCTAAATTCCACTTTAAAGGTTTCTGGGAAGCCTTTCTCAATGTTGATGCTGCACACAACCCCCTCACCCCCCAGTGTCTGCAAACGGAGGGAGGAGTATCCATGATGCCATGGTGGGCAACACATAAGCCAGCCTGTTTTCAGTATCCAACAGTTTCATTAATTTCATTAGCAAATGAAATCCTGCTGAATTAAATAATTAAGTGGATTAAGCGATGCCCTCCTCAGTTGTTCAGTTACTTCCACATGAGTGTGTTCTGATAAGTCCTGGATCTGTTGTGTCTCTGGGATGCACAACTGACTCTTAGTTAATGCACTCTTGCCATAATTGCTTTTTAATAGAGTGGATTAGAAGATTATCTTTAAATAAAACTATTTCTAACAATAAAAGGAATCACATGAATTATATGTTAATCAGTAGATTCCAAGAGTTAAATTATTTTCTCATACTAGATATTACAAATACTTCATGTCTTTAAGACCTCAGATTTAATCCGTAATTTTCCCATGATTTATTGTGGTGCAAAACCAAAATTGTAAGAAACAAACTACTCTACCAGTAGGGATAGAGAAACAGATAATATCAAATTATTTCTAGTCATTATCATCTGTCTGCTGGAATTCTCATCCTTGTTATCCCAGACAAACTAGCTCAGGAACAGCTGCAGTAAATAGAGAAACTAGGATTTTCCTTAGGCTGGATCCCTTTTTGAAACTTGAATTTCTTTCCTACTTGATTACCAGCTGCAAGGCACCAAAGTCCTTTGTTTGTTTGTTGTCTAGGACAGGCCAGTGGTTCATCTTTCCAAGGAATCATTGCTTATGGAATGGAGTTGGGGCAATTCTTAGTGCACCAGGGGTATTAACCAGAAATGTAATTGAGGGCTGGATGCCAAATGGAAACAGCTTTCAGCAGAAGCTGAGACTTTGGTGCCCCAAGTAATTCTGAAAGCCTGAGTTGTACTCCAGTAATGAGGATGGAGTGAAGGTAAAGGTGGTGGCACAGTGGCTGCCTACAGAGGTGTTGGGGTAAAACAAGAATGATCCATTTGATACAAGAGGGATTATTCCCCTCTCTCTTGCTTTCTTGACTCGTTGCTGACACATCTCAGCGTGTGAAGCCACTGTCTGTGCTGTTCAGCTGTCTGAATTTGCAGTCAGTCCCGTGAAAGGCTGTTCTCTCAACAGCCATTACCAAGAGCATGAAGAACATTAAAGTGCAGGTGCCTTTGCTGGAGCAGAAGGAACTCTGCTGAACAGGTTTCTGATTGAGGAAATTTAACATCAGTGGTTTCAATTGATCTCGTTCAAGTCTTCTGTGTTTTTGAAGAAAGCATCAATATTTGGGTTGTGGAACTTTTGGGTGTAAAGACTGTTGGGTCAGTCAGGAAATGAGACATTGAAAGCTAAACAGGTGGAATGGAGAAGATAAAATACCTAAAGGAATAAGATGTCTTTGGAGCAAGAAGTTTGAATTGGTGTAGCTAGGGAATAGAGACCACTGAAAAGGGCACAGGCAGAAGCTAAAGGTGATTCACTACAGACATCAGGGAAGAAGTGCTGAAATTATGTATATCTGGGATGTATTGATGAAAAGAATTGAAGCTGATACTGAGGCTCCTGGCCTGCTTATTGCTCATAAAGAATATGGAATTCTAGAGAAGGCTCCATCACAAGCTATTTGGGTTATTTGGGATAAGATTGAGGTAGACCAGAAGCCTGGCTTGGAGAGAGTTTTCATGCTGAGTTTTCCCTAAGAGTGTTTCCTTTGAGCTCTGCTTTCATTGCACTCCTTGATTTTACAGCAGAAATGAGAACAAAGGAGCAAACCCCTTAAAATGGAGCTCATCAGGCCAGATTTTGGTGTTGGCAGTATTGGCATCTGCTACTGCATTTGTATCTGATGCTAAAATCTTGGCCCTTAGCCTGTGAGCAGCAGTTTATGACCATCCTGGATAGAGTTCAGAGCTATGCTAAGTGGTTCCATTTGAAAGACATTTTTCAATTACAGAAAAACAATTTGGGGAAGAGGTTCTGTTCAGAAGTACTTGCTGAAATTCCATTTATGCAGCCTGGCATGGTTGCTCTGGTTACATTGCTAAAGCTTTTGTGAAACCAAACCAACTCTGTGGCAAATGTATTGCATGAAGAAATCAGGGGCTGAATCTGAATCAAGCCTTTGGAGAAACATATACATAGACAGACAGATAGACAGACAGACAGATAATGGGACTCAGAGAGAGATTGGATATGAAAGTGGAGCCTGGTTTTTTGTAGTTGCTTCAATCAGAAATTCAATCAAGCATTTCCTGCTTTTGAGAAACTCTAGAACCAGATGGGAGCCCCGTTTTAAAACAAATGTCATTTATTGAAGCTGCATCAATTTGCAGCTTTAACTCAAAGGCAGCAGAACTGGACTCAGAGTGGAAAGAAAGAATAGAAACAACTGTCTAATGGAAATGTCAAATTAATTGAATCATAGAGGTTATTAAAAGTTAATAACAAACATTAACACTATTAGGGAATCATCCATTCACCTGGAGCATACAGATGAAAGAGATCTGTATCCAGCAGAATAGAATCATGGGAGTACAAGGTCATATTTAAAGTAAAAACTCTCCCAGTGTGGAGGAACACAACGTAACCCACAGCTTCCTTGTACACCAAATAAGATCCTGGGATTCTGCCCTAAGATCATTGTTTGAATTCTTTCTGTATAAATGAAGAAGAAAGACAAAGGCTGAGGTTTCTTTGTTGAGATGTAGCTGATAACCCTGCCCCACCATGTGGCCAAAGCTTTTCTTGGGCAGGGCCTGGGTCTGTGCTGGCCCAAAACATGTGGCACTGTGAGAGTAAGACTTGTGTTCTGCTAGTGAAAATTGTGCATTGTAATAGGTTAATTCCTGTAATTCCTCACAGGACTATGTCAGGACAGTATTAATAAGCAACTTCCTAATTAAGAATAACACAAAAGGCATTTAAAATTTGTGTGGAGGATGGGCTTTGTAACTGATTTTCTGTATCATCATTTTTTGTCTCATCAGAATAGTCATGTATATGATTTAGTAATCCAGGAGTTACAGGAGCCTGGCTGCATTGATATGCTGGTTAAAAAGCTAAACAACAAAGATATTACTTGGAAATCGTCAAAAGAATACGTAACTCCCCCAAAAAATCTTCAAACCAGTGCTTCAAGTTGGAAATGTGTCAGGAAAAGAGCAGGTTCAGTGTGGAGCTGGAAGTGGGAAAGGATGTGTTATCCCGATGAATGGAAGGATGGATGGATGGATGGATGGATGGATGGATGGATGGATGGATGGATGGATGGATGGATGGATAGATGGATGGCCATGGGACCACCTGATGCACAGGTGAGAAAGTGAAGAATAAGGAGTGTGGAGTGAAGAACTGGACAGATGTAGAAGAGGACACAGAAGAACCAGGCTAGACTGAGAACAACATCTGCTGGAAGGTGCTTCAGTACAAGAAGAAGGAAAATTATTGCTGGAGAAGGAAAAGAGCTATTAGAGCACAGCATATGTTTCCAAAGAAAGGGAGAACAGCAAAGTATTCACCTGTTTTTTGGGTAAATCAGGAGGAGACAGGGAGGTTGCAGAAAATTACATATTTAGATATGAAAGGTGTGCATTGGGATTTGCATTCAATTCTTCTCAGATCTTACAAGTTAGAATTACCTCCTATCACTGCAGGTTTGCCAAAATATAAAGGCAATGAGAAAAGATAATACGGTGGTGGAGGAGAACTGCAGTCTTCCTTCTTTTGGAGACCATGACAGCCTAAGTATTAGTCAGAGTCATCCAGCAGATGAAAAAGGTGGATGCTCTATTTGACAGGGTTGCTTTGGAAACCTGGATTTAAATGAAAATAATTTAAACTACCCATGCTTATGCAGTCCTAGGAAAGGGATGGATTGGACTTACAAAACCCTACCGCCACAATTTTCATGTGTAACTGGCTCTGTGAGCACAGGAAAGAGCAACTAATGTCTCCAAGCAATCAGTAGGATAGCAAATGGCAAGTTCAAGGAAAAGAAACACAGTTCAAGAGGTTGGCAGTTAGATTTTATATCTTAATCTAATGTATCAGAAACTACTTGGGTCTAGTAGGACATTTTAATTTTGGAAACCATTGCACGTCACGGACTTAGGTTTGAAAGAGCAGCTGGTCTGCAAGGTCTGAGACAAACTTATGCGGACTTGACCTATGCTGGCTTCTCAGGCAAGGGATGAATAATCCATAAAGAATTAATAATACTTTTTGGCTGTGAATAAAAGCAGCAATGTTCCAGTCAGTCCAGGACAGCAAGCGGAACACAATTCATATCTTTCAGACACTTAAAACATAGGAGTCAAAAGTGTTAACCCTGCTGTAAACCTTGGCAGGGAGCACTGCAAGGAGCTGCCTTCAAAGTGCCACAAATCTGCAAAGCGACTGAAGCACCCTGCAATTACCTTTGTTGTTTATTTAACTATCACTTAGCTGTACCATTACAAGATATTCTATGTATACTCAAAACCATCAGAGCTATATTAGCTGGGGATTCCTTTTCAGCACTCTCTAGCTCCGTCCCATTACCTCACCATAGATTTTTATTGGATGCTGTCCAGTGGTTCAGCATTACTGTCATAAACGCCGCGATGACAGACGGCATTTGTTACCCTGACAGCAGCATCCATTGCAGGCAGCAGCAGCAGCCAGCCCACACTCCCTGCCCGGTTTGGCCATTCCCTGAGGACAGGTGAGGGGCATTTGGCAGCCCCAGGGGGTGATAGTGTGTGTTATCCCCCGAGGTTCAGTCGATGCCGTGTGTGCACAGAGCCGGGGGACCTGCTGCTGCCTTACATCACTTCTAAGGTCCCTTCCAACCCGACCCATTCAGGGATTATCATTTTTTAAAGAATTCCCAGAGGCTCCACTGGACAAGCTGTAGGAGTTCTCACCCCGGTCAGCCTAAAGAGATGAGCTGAACAAAGTGGTGATTCAGATTTCTGTTGCAGATGTGGAGCTGAGGACTGGGGAAATTAAATGAACTGTGCTGTCAGGCAGCAAGGCACTTACTGGAACTGATCTCCAAACTTGTCCTACCTCTGCCTCAGCCACAACTCTGTTGATTCTCCAGTAATGCTCTTGTGGGGTGTTCATGGATTTGCACATTAAAAAGTTATTAGGTTCCTGCAGCAAATGTTCTTTGGTAATTAAAGCACTAAAGACCTAAATTTTTGTTCTCCTCTCTGTGAGCAGAAACTCTTGGAGCATCAATACAGTCATTTAAAGCTACACGACAGTCATCTATGGTTCCTGATGGCTTACCTGACTCATACCACCTGGAAGTACATGCTTTGCATATCACACTTTTTGTTCTTGGAATGGGGTTTCCTAAATCCATTGACCGTGTGGCTTCTGTGGCACCATGTCACACCGTGTGATCAGTTGGACTGTTGGTAGTAGCAGAGACTTGTACATCTCAGCAGCACCCTGATCTGGGGGCTATAAAATCTTTTTTAACAGCTCTTTATTTATTTTTCTTTGTATCCAAGTGGAATGCTAGAACAGGAGAGATTCAAAAAGGCCTGTCCCAGGATAATTATTTGCCCAGGAACACTTTGTTCACTGTCACTGGGGGACAACAGCCAAACAGGAGCAGGACTACAGATGCTCTCCTCCCTGTGATGGGAGTGCCATAAACAGTTAAAGACCAGGGACTGTTCTGGTCTGATTTACTCTTCTTCTTCTCTCAGTTTCATTTTAATATTAAATTGAAGGAGTTTTGCATTACAGAAAACTCACTGCCCACCAAGCTCATCTGTTCCATGAGTACCCCTGAAGACAAAAGGGTCCTGGCAGAGAGAGGCTTATTTTAAGCAGCTGAGTTTCACCTACGCCTGTCACTGAGTAATTGTTACACCTACTACAGTNAAAAACCAACAAAAAACCAACCCCACAAAAAAACCACAGAAGAAAGTTTAAGAAAACACTATATAAGCTTTGTAAATCATAAAGGCTTCATTTTACGTGTAGAACTCCATGGGTAAGTGAGCCAGCTAACCTCTACGATAGATTTATGCCAGCAGCATTTTCTGGCATGGGACTCCAAGGGCATAAAAGTCAGGATTTCACAGTAGTGTAAGGCTAATGATTAAAGTATGTGTGATGGTAGTCACAGTAACAGCCCCAAACAGGGAAGCACCCACCTTTCTCTTAGGTGTTCTGACAGCCTGATATTAAAGACCTGCAAGTGTCAGAAGATGTAGGAAATCAACTGGCCTCTCTGACAGATTTTACAGCACAGTGTTTGTGCTGTCAAGGCAGTGAATGTGACAACCCGAGGAATGACAGTAATAGGAATGTTTAGTTAAGGGAACAGCTGAACGGAGATGCCACTGTTGACAATAACATGCTTAAGTTAAAGGGAGATTCTTGGAGCTTCTACTTGGAGAAGATTTTATTATACCCAGTTTTCTACTTCTGGGTTTTTGTTTTGATTGCAGAGTCTTCCTGTGTGTCTGTCTGTCTGATTTTACTACTATGGTGAAATACTAGTTAGTTGTAATGTGGAAGAAAGATAAAAGTCACCCTGCAATGCTGTTTCACTTGTATAATCATGACAATGTAGGCAATATCTGAAGGCTGCACTGATTAAGATTTAAAATCTCCAATTTTTTTTATACTGGAAGTCTTATAAACAGACAAAAAAACCCCAACTTGAGTTGGGAGAGCTGAAGTTTGAGATTAAGGGTGGCATTGAGCCTCATCTATTTGACTACCTAAAAATGAAATAATTTGTTCAAGATAGCCATGGAGTAAACAGAGAGTAGGGACATGCAGGGCACATTTTATCTCACTCATCTCCATCCAGTCACCAGAGAAGATGCCCAGACAGCTACAACAGATGGGACACAGCACAGTCAGGAGGGGAACCTCAGGCTAGGCTGGAGGCACACAGCACAAGCCACCTCAGCAGGGCCCACACCACATGAGCCTTCATCTCCCGGGAGCGTCGTGCAGCAAAGGACTTGGCTTGATGGCAGCCAGAATGCACATACATTAGATCATTGTCTAAGCTTGAAATAATAATGATAACAAGAATCTAGCTTCAAGGACAAAACGGACCTGTTTCCTGATCTTATTTGCGAGGAAAGACTGATGAGTGGAAAAATCATTAGGAATCCACAGTGTTTAGCCAGAGCTGCTCTGGTCTGGGCTCATAAGGACACTGAACTTCTCTTTAAGGAGCATATTCAGAGGTAAAACACTTAAGCAGAACATTTTGAGGCAAAGCAAAATAAATATTACTTTCCCTCAACAGTGCTTTTTCTCTGAAGCAGTATTTTTCATGACTCCTGCTTAAACTCTGGAAGTAAACTGAAGTTTGGCTTCTAGGTCTGTGACCACCTCTCAGGCTTTGATCACCTGCAGTGGTTATTAGCTGTGGTGTAAGAACTGGCTCTGGGGTCAAGAGATTTGTATAAAAAAAAAGAAAGTGCTAATTACAGTCCATTCCAATAAGTTTAGAAATATAGCAGAGACAAGTCCATTATCTCAGAGTTAATAGGGTTACAAAATGTTGACGATGCACACGATCTGCTTTGCTATCAAATGCTACTGAAATTATGGATTGTTGCCACAGCATGAGAGTTGCACCAAATGATTAAGACTTGGGTTTACTAGAGGTCATTGTCTATGTAAGTCTGGCTTTCGATGGTATTTAAGCCCCTGGATGGATACAGGTGCCTAGGTGCATTTGCAGATGCTCTGGTTTACACATCTGCCAGCAGTGCAAGTTAGGGAATTTTCTTTAAAAATGTCTCTGAGGTGCCTGTTTGGAAGTCCTGTGTGGGATTGAGTGTCACCCTGCCCTGTCTGAGAAGGAGCTGTGGAGGGCCTTCTGTAGTGAGCACGCAGAGCCAGCCACCTGCTGTCCCAGGGAGGCAGGGGAGCTCCTGGGAAAAGGGAGTTTTCCTCCCTGGCAGCTGCAGAAGGAGCCTGGATGAACTGAATCCACTACGGCATGGCAAGGTCAGATGAGATGAATCCCACTGCGTGTCAAAAAGCGATTACACATCTGGTCATTCCCTTAGAGTTAATGGAAAGGATGATGCATATGCTGTCCAAGGGAAAAATAAATCAGTGTTCACATCCCAGTCTCATCTTCTGTAACACAAGCATATCCATCTTATCGCTTGAGAAGGGAAGGAGGATCAGGGAGGCTTTAACTGAATGACTGCAGGCATCTCAAAGTGGGGGAAGGAGAAGGAGCAGAGCATTAATACAAAGGTTATCTTCTATTCTCTGAATGTCTTTAAACCGGTGTTTCCATTAGTCAGAGCTATGTTCCTGCACACCTGGAATTTTTCATCTCTTTATACACCACTCAACTTCACTGAATTCTTAAAAGTGAGACATAGCAATGCCTAAAACACATTCAGCTGCAGCCAACTAAGAAGTTCAGAGGAAAACATGTTTTTGCACCCAAATCTGTATTCAGGGACCTCACTTGTAGCAGAAGCTAGAATAATTTTCAATTTGTGGTGACAGAAATTTTGCTGTAACCTAATTTTTCTCACTTAACCCATCGTAAGTATTTTTTTTCTTAATGAAAGTTTATATTTAATGTAAGTGTGACTCTTCAAACACCAAGAAAACAGCTAATGTGTCCTGGAAATAGTCTTACTTGCAGTACAGTACTTGGCATGCTGCTTCCAATATGTAAGTTTAACAGATTCTCTTCTTCAGAACAAGATCAGAATGTGAACCGTAACCATGCTCTGGAGCATTTGCCATCACATGAAAAGTCCTTCAGAAAGTTTCTTTGCAAGCAGAGGTTCGGCTTGGCAACTCCTGCAGATAATTTCATGGTGATTTATTCCTTTTTGAAGAGCATCAGATGATACTGATCTCTCCTCTTTTCCTCTGTAGCTTTCTTAAAATGTGACATTTTTGTCATGTTGTTGCCCTGGGCAGCACAAGCACAACTGCAGCAGCCCCAGTACTGATGTCACCTTCTCGGGAGCTTCTCAGACAACCTGTTACCGCCCTGCCGGGGTTCCTGGCAGCTCCCTGTGCATGCAGCATCACTCAACACCTCCCTTTTAGTGGTGATTTAAAAACCAAATACTGCCTTTTGGGATTTTTGATTTCAGAATAGCTTGGTGGGCCCGAGGTCCCGCACTTGGTAGCAATCCAAGGATTTTTGCCAGGATAGCTTGGTCCTTCCTCATCAGTTTTTTTCCTCAAGGTAGATTCCCTTGGAAACACAGACCTACACATGTGCCCACATACAGGTATTCTAGGTAACACTGAAAGCTAGACAAGTGCCTTCCTATTATATGCGTAAAAATATTCTTCTTTGACAGACATTTTAATTTCAAAAATCCAGTCCTAGACAGAAGGTATTTTCCTTTTATTCTCAATATATTATTTTTAATATATTCAACATGCCTCATTAACACATCCAGAAAGGTTTTGACATCTTGAAGCCTCTGCTTCCAAAGTTTCTGCTTTAATACTTTTTGCTTTGTTTTGAAGCGACTTTAAAAAACCAAAATGCTACCAAAAAAAGGCCAACTAAAATGTAATATAAACAAGCTCAAGTCCAGCTGAAAGGGAGCTTTACAGTAATGGTCTGGGTCTAGAATCCCTTATAAAAAGGCTTAAAGTTCTTTTATATAAAGGATTTTCTTCTATCAGATAAATGCTTTCTTTGCTCTGAGTAACTTTCTGGTGATTTCTTGCTTGAAAAAGGATTTGTCGAGTTCTGAGATCTGTTTAAGCTCCGGGAATAATGCCCCTTCATCTAGGTCACAGTTCCACAGAGTAAGAACTTAAGAGAAGTCCTCTTTTTCTATTACTCCATGCCTTTTTTCTTTGGAGGGAAATGCATCAGGCCACATCCCGCTCCACACTCATTTATCCGCCAGGCCAAATGTCTACATGCAGATTTTTAAAGATGTGAATTGAATTTCTGCTAACACACTGCTTGGGTAATTTGAGGTTGTTCTGTGTTCCAGGGGAATCACTTTCCACCTTTGTAAATTTCTATTGCATAATTTGAGAAACTTCTCTGCACTGACTTTCCTGTTACTACCTTTTTGCCATACTTGGGTCTAGGACACCTGTACATGGCCATACTCAGCCTAAAAAGCTGCCTTCCTGTTTGGGAGGCCTGACTGTTGCTGTCCTGCTGAAAGCCAAACAGAGTGAGTTTGCTCAGTCTAAGACCTTGTGCTGTAAGTCCTTGTTGCAGTAATGACTCTGTTTGTGATGCCCTGATCCTGCCTCATTTGAGCACATGATTGCACTGAGTTGAATGACTTCACATGCCTAAGGTGAGTCACGAGCTTAAGTGCACTCTGAGATGAGCTAATTTTCCCTAATATACTTTGCCAAATCTGTCTATTTAAATACTTCTGAGAAACGGGAAAGAAGAAAAGTCACTAGAGAGAATGACAAAAGGATTTTATTTTGGTACCAGTGTATTAAACACCTGTATCAGCAGATTCTTGGACGTTTTCTCTCCTCCCTGGCTTGCCTTTTGGTCTCCATTACTGAGAATATTTAGTGAATTGCTGCAAGTGACTTACAAACTGCTCAAGATTATTCTTCTATGCCCTCTCCCTTGAAAGATCTTAATATATTGAGTGTGAAGACAAAGGGAGGATGGGGTCTCCATTATTTCCACGAGAATATTTAGGAGGTTTTACTCATATTTGAGAACAGAGGACTTACAATAATGTCTAAAAAGTGCATTCCTAAGCAAAACACAGTGTACAGGAAATAGTTGTTATATTTGTTGAAAGCTGTTTATAGAACAAAAAAAAAAAAATTGTCCGCCATCTATCATATGTTGAAATCAGTTGCCTGGTAAATAACATTCTGCTTAGTGTGACAGTAATGAAGAATTTTATCTACAGCCACTGCAATCATAGTTTGCAGCCCTGTAAATAGTCCATTTACTTTTATGTAGGCAAGCACATTAACTAAGTGTTAGCCAGATTACTAAAGGGAGGGACTGGGTATTTTTACCTTTCACACCTCACCTGAGAGGTGCCCAGTTCCTAAGAGACTCCAGGCTGAGGGATCCTCATGACCATGCAAATGGTTGCAGCTCCAATAATGACAAAAGACCTTAATTCAGAGGGAGTGTAAGCCATTAGGGCTGTGCAATTTTTAACATTATCATGAAGAGACATTCTTTTTAAAAAGGGAACAGGAAAGAAAAATGTTTGATGCAATGTGTTATGTAAGGAATTGGTAGCCTTTGGTAAGTAAGGTTCAAAACCCCCCACTTCTCTTAAAATATATTCCATTGACTAACAATCATGTGCCAAAATTAGGCTAAATTACATTCTGACTATTCTTGAATAGAGTTTAAAAGTTCTGAGTAATGACATTGGTTGAACCATTAATGTATGTCCTTAAGATATGAGTAGTTTCTTGATACTTTCCACTTTGGGTCATCTTTCTTTGGAAAAAAACCCACACAACAAAACCAGATGCTGCTCTACATGCATAGGAGAAATCAATGGATGGGATCAATATTCCCTCCACAGGTAATAAATGCTGAGAAGCATTTCTGTCTATCTAAATTGATCCTAGAGAATTCTTTAAATTGGTTCTTACGTGTATAAAAACCATTTCCCTATTGATCAAAGCTTTTCGTGCTTTCTTTCTTTGATATGTTATTTCATCTCTGCCGTCAGGAATGGTCTCAGGCTTCTGTATGTAGTTATGATAAACAGAATTTCTTCAATTCACACAAGATTTTTTTTTTAAATTTAAACCCATAGATAGTTGGGTTTGTCTTTGAAGGTAGACGCTTTGCTTACAGTTAGGCAATCCAATTAATTTTTAAATTGGGGAAGTTATCACATCAGAATTATTTGCAAGGAAGTCTAAAGTAACTGCTGTACTGCTACTAGAAGCAACTGCCCAAATCCTGCTCCTCGACTGCTCTGCTGTCTGTGAGACAAGGAGCTGCTGGAGCAGAGAGGAGAGGTTTTGATCTGTCACTGTCCTTGTTCTGCTCCCTATGTGAGCAGAAGAGTTGGCTTGAGTTGCTGAGTCTATGGAAAATGTTACTGGGAGCGAGCAAACAGTGCCAGTTATCAGGAAGAATGTCTCAGCCTGATCTGCCTGGGGAGCTGTGGAGTTTGTGACTTTGGTTACAACACTATTTTATTAGCTTCGAAGCTGCTAGACTATTCCAGAAACATGAAGTACTGGCAGGCTAAACCAGAACTTTTCAGAGCATTTGATAATGGAATGTTACAGAATTAGTAAATTAATTTGCCCAAAGAAAAGTTAAATGCTTTAGTGGGCATATAAAAGGGCTCACCACTGAGGAGTGGTGGTGGTTTGCTCCAAAGATGTCACAGTTTCCAGCTGTTTGGACATGTAAAGCAGTATGTAGCATGGTCCTGGCAAGGTTTCACCAAAAATTCATTGTACAAAGAGGACAGTAATCATGGCTGTGATTTCTGTTAGGCTCTTATGAAATACAAATTGTCAAACTGTCTTTTGACAAGTACAGGTTTTGTTCCTTTTACCCCAAGTAATTTGGAGCCATCAACCCAGCAAATTAATCTTGTCTAGTTCTGTCTTCTGAATGCAGTAACAAATTAGATTGCTTCAACACGCCTGCACTATTTTAAATTTATCCACCGGTTCAAATTAGGAGATGGATTTCATACTGTATTCACAGGAGGGCCTTTGGTTTCTTAGGATTTAGAGTGGCATAGGTATGCAAAGCTCCTTGCAGACGAGAAAAAGCATGTTGCTTACTTACATCTAACACAAATGAGCCTCACTGAATGCAATAACTTTGCTTTTAAGTTCACATGTTTAGGTCAGAGTGGACACTCCAGTAAATTTGGTGGGTTTTTGCCAGATTCCTGCTTTTGGCACTTTATGGCTATGGCCTTTATCAAGCCCATAACTGTATGTACATTTGGAAAATTTACAAGAACAGATTTTCATACAAAAGAATTCATTGTAACTACCCCATTCTCCAGAGAGGGGTATGTGCCCTAAAACTTCAAAAAAAAATTACTAAAATATTAGTATCTCTGAGGTACTAAATGATTTTAGGGTTCCGTTCTGGTCTCGAAACAATGTAGAGATACAGTTTTAGTAGCAGGAATAGTTCTTCTAGAAGGGCATGAATGATTTTTATTGTTTGAAGTACAAATGTATTTCCAACCCAAACAACAACACTGCATTTGTAATTAATCAATGCCTAAAACCAAGAGCATTGCCAGTCTGGAGACAACAGAGCTTTTCTCTGTAGGACATTGGGACTGGAAACTTACAGCAGTACTTGACTCCAGTGCTGGGGAAAAAAGGGAGCTGAAAGTGCAGTGATTCCTCAGAGTCAATTCAGTCTGGTCCAAGAAGGTGACTGTCCAGAGATTCCAGATTCTGGCTGCCCCGCAGCTCCTGGGTGAGATGGGATTCAGATGAGTATTCTTCCTGGAAACCCTGTGTTTCACCATCCCCTGGGGGGTACTTTGGGGTCTGGCTTGGCTCCACATTTCTCTGTGGGTCCCCAAGTAAGGAGGGAAGCCTGAGGTTTATACATGGAGTACGCACCGTCAGCCAAGTACATTTTAGAGCACAAATAGAATTTTTTCTTGGCTAAGTTGTCATCCCTCTTAAGGATTCCTTGCACAGAAGTTGTTTGTACCTTTAATTGGCTTTGCTACCTTTCTTTACCTTTTCCAACTCACCGCATCCTTTTTGAAGCAAGTGGCCAGATGGTCAGAGCTTATGTTATTCTAAGGACATAATAGGGGTACATCAGAAAAATTAGTACTTGTGTTCTAGCAATGGGCAACAGCAAATCAGCTATGATTAGTACAAAGGCTGCTACTGTCGGGTCTCTTTGTGGTGGCAATGTGCTTTGTCATCACTCCCTGTCTGCCAGGTTGAGGAGGAAGGCTGAGCTCAGGATTGGCATGGGGCCAGGCAGAGCAAAGCTTCTCTTTAGCTCCCCATGTTGCCAAGTGCACCAACAGATCCAGAGCAGGTTCTGGAAGCCTGGTGAGCTGGAGATCTAGAGGCTGGGAGATCTAGAGGTCAGAGTCTTGGAGACTTTGCATCTTCTAAGCAGAACCTGTTCATTTCAATGCGAATCAGCCTAACTGCTGGGTTCAGTGAGTTTGCACAGAGCAGCCCCACCTGACAGCTGGGTCAAAGGTATGAAGAACAACCACTCTTAAGGCTTTTATTGTCCTCCAGTGTTATATCAAAGTGCCTTGGTTAGTGACAAGTAAGTATCCTTCATTAAAATACAGCTTTTCATCACAATTATGTAGTAGTTTTTGTTTGCTTTCCTAATTGGAGAACATTTTGAAAGAGCAATAAAACACAATTTGTTTCCTCTTCCCAAAATGAAACATCTCCTTTTGGAAGGAAGGAGGGAGTAAATTTACATTATAATGAGAAAATTGTTATGAGCCCGTAGATCAGTGCTGACATAAAGGGTGACGGAAATGAGATGTCATTTTGTGCGTTCCCCCTCATGCATCTGCCTGTGCATCCTGCTGCTCCTGAGCCAGGAAGTGGCTGTACTCATGGTCAGCGATCCTTACATATCCTAACTTGGTAAAATTCCTCTAAAATGAATCATTCTTCACCAGGGCTGCCTTGTGCACCTCCATCCTTTCCCCAGTGAGTGCTAGTGATGAAGGCAGTGCAGGGTACTACTGCACCTCCGAGCTGGTTGTTTTTTACTGCCCATCTCTATTTTCCTTTTGGCTTTGTCGTTTCGCAGGACTGTTGGAATACTGGCACGGACTGACTGGATGAGTGCTCTGCCTTTGCTTCAGGCATGCGACTTACCTAGCAAAGCATTTAGAAGAATGCAGGGTGAGGGTCTGCCCCTGCCCTGCTCAACCCAGGGAGTGAATGAGCTGAAGCTTTGTCTCAGTTGTCACTCTGTCCTGCCCTTACTTTCTGAAGCAGACTGCAGCTGTCCAGACGTTTTGTCCTGCCTGTCCCTCTCTGTAACAACTGGGTTCATTAGTGGTTTTGAGAAGCTGGAAGTGGCATTAACCCCCTGCCCAGCTGTTGTGGTGTCAGGGCTGCAGGCAAAGTGGCATTTGTTTGGCTCCTGGAGAAGTCATCCAGCGATTGCCTGGAGAGTCTCGCTGCAAGTGCAATCCATATGCAGTGCTTCTGTCAGCAAAGACTTGCTGGAGGAGAGTTTATAATAAATATTCACATCTGCTGCTTTGGACACTCTAATCCATCCTACAGATCTTTGCTGTGTCAGGCTTTGTTCTAGATGAAGAAGCCGGGTAGTTATAAAGGGTTGCAAATAGGACATATTTATCATGGTTAGCTCTACTTCCTAGTTGCCTTTCTTGCACAAATATCCATGACCACACTAAGCATAAGTTGTGGTTGAATATTCTCGGTGCATTTGTAAGCTGTTTTAGGCTACGTGTTTCTTTTGATAAATGGAGAAATGAAGCCATCAGATCTTCATGAGCAGAACAGAGAACATCATTGTTATGACCTAGTTTGAACGGAGGGACAATATATTCCCTGGATAAACTGTACATCACATAGGCACACCCAGGGCCTTAAACTGTTAAAACGGATAAATTCCTCCGTGCTCCCATCTGTTGGGCAGAATGTTCCCGTTGGCTATTTGGTGAATAACCTAAGTTACTAAAAATAGCAAAATATCTCCTGTTTTTCATAATCTTCCCAAAAATGATCATCTTGGTGCCAGATTGACTTTGTCAGTGTCAATATTATTTTTCTGCTGGTGCTGTCTTTGCTTTCAGAGAGAAAATCTCGATACATAAGAAGAGCTGTAATCATTTGGAGGCTATATTGAACTTGCTCCACATAGAAAAAGGTGTTTGACCAAGATCACGACTGACAGTACAGTGATCCCATTGTTGTTAGGGCCACATCAGCTTTGAAATAAATGTATTGATTTTTTAATGTGAAACTCATGATTATCATAGTTAATTTCTAAAGGAGAATCTTTATCTGGAGGCTGGGTAAGTAAGAGATGCTTCAAACATATCACTTACCAGCTATTACCTCTGCTTTTATTTAAGCAGGAAAATAATAAACTTATAAACACATTCTGTTTACTTAGGAGTGTGAAAACTGAGTCCGTTTGAGTTGCAAAAAAGCACATGGAAACTGAGAACTCCTTGGAACCTTTTTAAGGTTTTCTTTTATTTTTTCTATTGTTAAACCCTATTCTACACTAAGGATTTAATTATCGTTGTTTTTTCCATAAGGATATAAGAGAGTAAGCACTCAGTTCAGTTAGATGCCTGACCTTCTGGAAATTTAGCTGAAAGCTCACATCCTCATGTCTTAGAGCAGTACAAGAAAGGCAGTGTCAAAAGCATGGTCCGATATTGATACCTCCAGGTATTAGGAGAGCATCTACTCCTCTGGTGCTCAGTCTGTGTGTCAGAATCTGTCCCTGAATAATTGTATCCAAATATAAGGGGTTGTCCTGCTCTGGCCTGCACTGGAGCAGCCCTACCTTGAGTATTATGTGCAGTTTTGGTCACTGTAACATAAAAAAATTATTACGCTATCAGAGAGCATCCAAAGACCAACAAAGATAGTGAAGGGCCTTGAGGGGAAGCCATGTGAGGAGTGGCTGAGGGCACTTGGTCTGTTCAGCTGGAGGAGACTGAGGGGAGACTCATCAGGGTTTGCAACTTTCTTGTGAGGGGGAGAGGAGGGGCAGACACTGATCTCTGCTCTGTGGGGACCAGCGACAGTACCTGAGGGAATGGCCTGAAGCTGTGTGAGGGGAGGTTTAGGTTGGATATTAGGAAAAGGTTCTTCCTCCACAGGGTGGTTGGGCACTGGCACAGGCTCCCCAGGGAACGGTCACAGCACCAAACCTGACAAGAGTTCAAGAAGCATTTGGACAACACTCTCGGGCACCTGGTGTGATCCTTGGGCTGTCCTGTGCAGGCCCAGGAGTTGGACTCAATGATCCTTGTGGGTCCCTTCCAACTCAGTAGATTCTGTGATTCTGTCAAAATAGCCAAGCTGCTTGTGAGGAGAACATGAGGTCTCCAGACTGGCTTAATCGCTCCAAAATCCAATCTCATTGTTATTGATCCATCCAACTTTCTGTTAATTTATCTCAGGAAACAGGAGTACACACATGTGTCTTTAAAGCCACTATCGCAAAACTTCCAGTGCCACTCTCTTGTGTAGCCTTTGCCAACCTCAATGCCTTTGCTCTGTGTTTCAGGTGGCCTGGTGGCTCTGGCCAGCAGCGAGGGCTCCGTGAAGGTGCTGTGCCTGGCCGTGGGCCAGCTCTCCGTCCTGCGGGGCCCCGGGGTCGAGGTGCGCTGCGTGCGCTTCCATGGCCAGGATCACCTGCTCTCCGCAGGCGCCGATGGCAGGGTTTGCCTCTGGACCTGAGCACAGTGACACACGCGGCCTTCATCACCTTCCACAAAGCGGTTTGACAACAGCAGTGTGGGCTTATAGGTTCATAGCTTGTGCTTGCACTATTCGGGGAATATTCGCCCAAACTGAGCATTATTTGGCATTTTAAATAAAGCCTTCAATTTCTCCCTCTTTCTGCTGTCACCGTGTTTTCCCCAACACCAAAAATCTCTCTTTTGGTGGTTTCTGGAGAAACAGCTTTACAATGACGCCTAATGCCAGCGCAGCCGAATTGCAAGGAGATTGATTTTTAATGTAGCGCAGCACGAGGCACAGGAGCCGGGGCGCCCCTTCCCCGTCGCAGCCGCCTGTAGGAAGATGAGGCGAAGTTTCCACAGTGCGGCCATGGGGATGTTTTCCCGGACACCGCCGGGGCAGCGGCGATGAGCGGGAGCTGGAGAGCGCGGAGGGGCTGAGGGAAGCCCCAGCCCGCGGATCCAAGGGGAGCCGGGCTGAGGAGAGCCGGGCTGAGGGGAGCCCCAGCCGGTGGATCTGAGCGGGGAGCGGGGCCGAGAGGAGCCGGGCTGAGGGGAGCTCCAGACGGTGGATCTGAGCGGGGAGCGGGGCAGAGAGGAGCGGGGCTGAGGGGAGCCGAGCTGACGGGGGCTCCAGCCGGTGGATGTGACGGGAACCGGTGGATCTGAGGGGGACCGACAGGTCTGAGGAGAGCCGTCGCCCCAACCGCGGCAGGCGGAGCAGCGGCCGGGGCGGGGGCGCCCCGCCCCTGCATTATTTTTTTGGTTTTTCCCCCCGGCTCTTCTCTCTCTTTTTTTTTTTNGGCTGCCCGCCCGCCGGGCGCGGGGCTCCTCCGCCCGCCCTCCCCCGCCTGCTTCCCGCCTAACCCGCGATCGCTCCCCCCCTTCCCCCGCCGAGGCGAAGCTGGAGCCGCAGGAGATCCGCCGGGCACAGGGAGGGGACAGGGATGGGTTGTTTTCTCTCCCCCGCCCGCCCCGAGACCTGAGGAGATGGAGCCCAAGTTCGCCGCGATGACTCTGCTGCTGGCACCGGGGTTTCTCCGCGGCATCGCAGCCTCCGGACCGCCTGAATCCTGCTCCCTCTGAAACCTCGGCGCCGGCTTAAAGCTGTTCTCATGCTGTGGTTGCTGGGCTGCTGCGCTCCCCCGTTTTGCGATGGGAGGTGGAGGAAAAGGGATTGTCCGTGAGTCAAGACGGAAAACCTGATTAGGAAAAACTGCTTTCGCTAATCTGTTTCTAACCTTTCAGTCCATGTTGGCCTGTGACCCCTCTCAGCTTTCACATCCAGCCTGATCAGGTAGGTGTGAATTATTCACTTGGGGTGAGGGAAGGCGGATGGAAACGTTTCAGAGACTTACCTACGATCCTGGCCTCTCTCAGGATGAGAAATGATGAGAAAGTTCAAGCTGTAAACTAATTCTGAGCCAAGCAGCATTTGTTTACTTGTTGAAATGTGTCCGTGCAAGACGTCTGCAGTCTGTCTGATTTCCACGATCGAGCCGAGTGCCTATGAGTTGCTGTGGGACATCTCAGCTGCTGTAGCAAGATATAGTGCTCTTATTTATGATCTGGGGAGAACTTTTATATACATATATATACACACGCACATTTGTTTCGACAGCTTCCTCATCAAACTCCAACAGATTCTCACAATTGTTTCACATTTCCTCAGATATGAATTACTTTGCTGCCTTTTTTCCCCCTAAATACCCACAAATCTGTAGTGTTGCAACCTACCTGTAGCGTTAGGTGGAGAGATTCTCTGCTCTGTAGATATGTAAAGCAGCCGTATCTGCATGAATCGCCGGATTTCCAAACAGCATGTTACAGTAGATATTGCTGATAGGAGTAACAAGAGGATGCATAGTCCTTGTGATGGAAACACAGCTAGTACTTCAATTAAGAAGATATCTTTTCGAATTTGATAAAGCTTGTGTAATATCCGGTGTCTCCCTCTGTTGTGGCTTCGGAAAAACTGCTTCGTCAACAGGATCCCTTAGCTGCTTCTCTGGGATTAAAGCTTTCTCCTCCTGCTGCTGCTTTTTTGCTTCAATTAAGGGAGAATTAATTGCTGAACATCTGCAGTCCACCAAAAATGCCAATATATAAAAAATGTCTCCCCGAGGGTGGAGAGGGAGTGCGTGTTTTCCTGTGTGTGTAGGTTAATGCATGTTTGTGTAGACTCCGTGTGCCTGTGTGTGCATGCTCTGGGAATGGAGGAAAAGAAGGGATGACACACACCCGCACCCCAACAGTCTTTTTTTTTCGGTTCGTGCCAGGATCTACCTCCGTAGTTCTGCAGTCCGTATAATGGTGATATTTCATCTCATTTAGAAGTTTCCTGTAATACTTTGCCCAGGTTTTTTAAGAGAGGTCAGAAACCAGTTTGCTGCCGGGATTGCACTGGCTGCTGGCTGGTGTGTGGGCAGGTTGGTGGCAGGGTGATGTGGCACCAGAAGTGCTCCCAAGACACCGGCACGGAGCCTTCGCCTGGCGCCGACTCTCCCGGAGGTCGCTCAAAGCCCTTCTCCCTCCCGGGGTCCATCCTCACTCCACCACTTCAGCACAGCTCACCGGAGGTCGGGCCGTGCTGCATCGCTCCCAAAGTTTTAGAAAGGCTCCAGCTTAATCAGGCAGACACATTTCAGCGGCTCCATGCTCCATTAAGCAGGCGTTTAACATCCTGCGCTCCACGTTTTTTGCTGGGAATTACTGAAATGCCAAATAATGGAGAAGGTGAATTGTATCTTTGCTTCTGTCGGGATTAAACGTACCTGCTGCAGGCTGGGCTGGGTTGGTAGCCCAGGAAGTCCATCTTCAGAAATGCTGTAAATAAGATTCTGTACTATTCCACCTCTTGCAAGCCCAAGTTTAACCCAGCACCATCTTTCAGATCAGACACAGATGTGACAACAGATTAACTCTTTTTTCAGCTCAGGTTTCCCACCTCGGTTTAATGAAGTGGGCTGTGCTCCATACGTAGCACCAAGGGACAGTGGCCACCACAGGAGGTTTAGACCATTCTTAAACTTGGCTTCAAAACCCTCTGAGCTGCCTATCACCATGCGGTATCAGGCAGCTGGTTTAATATCTGATGCATCCAAAAACCCAACTGCAAAAATGAGGAAAGTAAAAATTAGATGATTCTGTGAGCCACCATTCCTTCAGAGATATTTTGTGGTCATATATGTCCAGGCATGTGTGTCTAATTTAGGTATTTCACATGCTTTGTTCAGTTTAGCAATAATTAAGAAGAGGTTTAATTCAAATGAAACAGTGATAATAGTTATCTGTGCAGTTTAAAAACTCGGATTTATTCGTCAGTGCTGATTGAAACAATGATCTTTATAAGTCAATATTCCTTGAACTTTGAGTTTGTTCTCACTTGAAACTTTGTTTTCAGACCACAACACTGGTCTCCCTATGGAAGAAACTGTTTGTATCTGGCACTGAGGTCCCATGGAGAAGCTGAGGAGGGGGATGGCTCTTCATATCCATGAAGCCTGGATACTTCTGTTTGTGCTCCCTGGTTTGGTCACTCCAGCTGCCATCAATCATGAAGACTACCCTGCTGATGAAGGGGACCAGACCTCCAGTAATGACAATCTGATCTTTGATGATTACCGAGGGAAGGGCTGTGTGGATGACAGTGGCTTTGTGTACAAACTGGGAGAACGTTTTTTCCCAGGACATTCCAACTGTCCCTGTGTCTGTACAGAGGATGGACCTGTGTGCGATCAACCAGAATGCCCTAAAATCCACCCAAAGTGCACAAAAGTGGAACACAATGGATGCTGTCCAGAATGCAAAGAAGTGAAAAACTTTTGTGAATATCATGGGAAAAATTACAAAATCTTGGAGGAATTTAAGGTATGGAACCCTTTCTTCAGTATTTCATATTAGTATGCTTTAGGAATTATATTTTTGTTGGGAGCTCTCAAAGGCACTCAGCATTTGCCTACTGCCATTGATGAATGCTGAAGTTGAAGTAATTTTTAGCTGTAATGCGGGTCTGGCTCATGTAAAAGCTGTCACCTCCCCCTTATATGCACTCCCTGAGGGCCAGTGGTCAGTCATAAACCCCTGTGGGAATTGCCAGCCCTCTGCATCTGCCTCCTTTGCTCATAGCATGGATCATGCTGGACTACCAAGGGTGCGTAAACCAGTACTGAGTGCTTTTTGAGAACCTCTATTGCAATTTGGATAGCAAAAATTTGATGGTATGGTGCTGAGAGTTGTTACTCATAGCTGTATGAGCTTGCAAAGAAGTAGGTGGTAAACTCTATTTAATTTTTTAATTTCAACTGTGATAAGGCTGTCTAGAATGGAGGAGATGAACTCCTAGGCAGATGAGCATCTCAGGCAATGAGAAGCATGAGGTTTCATTGTCATGGTTGAGTTCAGCTAAGGAATGTTGTAAAGAAATCCTGAAATGTATCTTAAAAACAAGACGGTATTTTCCAAAACCATTACACAACCCACAATTCTCATTCTAAGGAGTTTGATCTCGTGCTTTCAATTCTGCTAAGGAAAACAGCATTTTGCAGTGAAGAACAGGGGCTGTAAAAGCTCTAAGTGCACAAGTTTGTTCTTCCAGCTCACGTGGCTTTAAGAGTTGAACCTCCATAATTAACAACAGCCTGTAACTCTTCATGGCTGTGTGCCTGATCTTATTATACACTTGGTCAGTTTATTGTCTTTCCTGCAATGAAAATAATTTCGTATAGGTCTGTGCACTTCACCAGTTCTTGGTAACATAGGTGGCAGTTCCCTTTTTCACAGAAATTGTCATTTTCGGGGAAGGTAGCAGCTAATAGTTCCTTTCTTCTGTCATGTGCGGTGTATGTTTATCTTTTTCTGTCCATCTGAAGCTGCAGTCACTGAGTCGGGGCAAGACAGTTTAATGTCACAAACACAGGGTAAAGCAAGTGTACGAGGAACATCTCCCTGAGGGCCACCCTGATCAACCCGCTTTGCTTCGCTGAAGGATGTGAAGATGCTGATCTTGTGAACTGCTCAGATAACACTTTCTTCTTTCCCTGGGAAGGCCCAGCCCAAGTTCATCCCATGATCACACTTCAGTGGTCCCATTTTGACTGCTGTGTTGTCAGGTGGTGAGATACCCACCTAGGTGGCCAGGTTCTTATGCAAGAGGTATAAGGAGGTGTTTTTAGGAAGCAGGCATTTTTAAGGACTCTTGGAAGAGATTTCAGTGGGAGAGATAGATCTTGTCATTCAAGTATCTCTTGCATGTGAATTAAGTGCAAAAGTAGTAATCACTTTCCCTGAAAGAAATAATTTCACCCTGATAACAGCTTAAACTCTAGGGAAACAGAATACAGGGGAGAAAGGCTATTGGAGAGGGCTAGGAGCCATCTGGTTCATTGCTTGCTGTATTCAAATACTTGGGGTGTTGTGTGGAAAGCAAAGTTCCAGTACCCTCTGAGAAGCACAAAGCAGATGGTGTCACGCCACTCTCACACACAGTAACCTTCTGTCCAGGACTACTGTGAGATCCTTCACACTTAATTTAGCTGACAGTCCAACTTTTGAACTAGACCTGTGTTTTGCTGAGAGCTCAATATGTTGTGGAATAGGGCAGAAACCAATGTTTTGGAAATCTCTGTATTTACCTACAATAAACAGTGAATTGCTTTTTTCCTCACAGTACTGTAGGAGAGTCAGACAATGGAAGATCACTGCCAGGGGTGTTTGGTGGGGAAAAAAGAAGCACCTGTGAACTGTGACTTTATAAATTCTATAGGAAAGACAGAACTTCAAGATTCAGGAAGCTACTGCTCTGTAGTCTTGACTTTATGAGGCACCCAAGCATTTTGTTGTTTATTTCAACAGAAGGAAGATTTTACCTGCTATCTCTGCAGATGAAATCCTGAGCAGTTCATAGGTTTTACAGGCTCTGAGTTCTTCTCTTCTCTCATCCTATTGAATTTATAAGATCTGCAAACTTTCTCACATCGATTGCACACACACTGAAGTCAAAGACGAGAGGCTGTTCTGACTCAAACCCAGGCCACTTTCAGTGGAAACAGAGGCACTGTTTTATGTAGTCTCAGAACCCTTTCACCCACTTAATTTACTTTTGCTGGTATGTAGGTTCCACATCGTCATCTATAGAAGTGCTTGTCACTGCTGGGTTTCAGCTGAAATTAGCCTCTATTTAAAAATCTTTTGCAAGTGTGTGTCTGTCTGTGTGTGTGTGCCAGGACTGACTCATCTTGTAGAAATTTCAGCTGCCTGCTCTTTCACAAATTTGGCTTAATTTTTTTCTCTCAGAATTTTTTTTTCTAGGATATCAAAATCTATGCAAGGTTTCCAATTGGGTGAATTTTCCTGTATTTCTAGATTTGTTCTTAGGTTTAGGGTGGGAAATCCAAATGTGATTTAATCTTTTTTCTTACCACTGGCAGTAACTGTGGTGCTCTCAGGGTAAAGGAGTAGTTACAAAGGCCCATTTCTTGAATATTTAGCTTTCTTCTAGTGAAAAGATATTGTAAATCTGATTTTTTGAGTCATAAGAGTCATAAGCACAAAATACAAACATGACAACAAGCCATGTAGCTTAGACAGCTGTCCAAATATTTATACTTGTGCCCCTCAATCATTAACATGTACAGCTGAAATGCTGAACTGAAGTTCAATTGTAAATCTAAACCCATTAAGAGTTTTTCTTGTATTCTTTTGTAAAATTCTGTGTCCGTGACAGATGGCTTAGAAACCCCATGTAGCATCTTCATAGGTCTGTTGTGGGTCCTGGGAGATGTTGGTGGGTTTGGGGCCCCAGCTGCCCATACAGAGCCTGCCTCAGCTCCTGGTTTCAGTGGGACTTACCCCAGCGTTGGCTGAGGCTGTGCTTCCACCTGGAAACTCCTGCAGAAAAGGCCAGCAGGGTCTCTATTGTTAATCATGATCTGATCAAATGTGTCTAAAATACAGACTGATGCCCGGTGGTCAGGATTTTGATACCTGTGGAGCAGGAGAGAGGGTAGGTCTGCTGGGTTTTACTGGGATCCATCTCCCTCTTTCCCATCTTGTTTTCCGCTTTTCTCTTTGTTGGACTCGAATGTGGTTGCTCAGGTCCCCACTGGCCCCTCTCAGAGCAGGGGTGAAGGCAGCTGTGGTGGCTGCAGGGAAGGTGTAAAGGATGCTGCAGGTCTCAGGCTGTTTTCTCCAGAGGGATCTGGCAGGGATTCTCAGGGTCACTTGGCCGCTGCTTTTTCTCCCATGCATCATCCTTGCGTTGATTTCAGTCCCGGAGGGTAAGGTCTGAGTCCCCAGTGCTCTGCGCTCGCCTGTAGGAGCTGAGATCTTTCAGGGAGATTGTTAACCCTCCCCTTTCTTCTCAGAGAGAGAAAACAAGCAAATGGAGATTGGTCTTGGGTACTGTAAGTACACATGGTTGTGTTTTAAATTAATATTGCCAGCCAGCAGCTGATGTAAAGTTAAGGAGACAGTGTTCCGCCAGCGTGACGGGTGTTCACTGGCAGCTGATGGAGAAATCCTGCAAATGTCACTGAGGCAACAGTTTCCCTAAGTGCTCATTAGTTTTTGCTCTCTTGCACAACTTTGAGAAATGAAATTATGGCATGGTTACGGTGTATTTGTGAGGAGCCACTGGAAGAGGATTGGGTTGTCAGTTTGGAAGGTCCATAATCAGCTTTGAACTTCCTAGGTCTCTCATCACACATTGGGGGCACATCCAGAATAACCTTCTGCAGACCTCTGGGTATGTAGCAAAATGCCATTGCTGGGAGATAAATGGTCAGCTCACAAGAGATTGTCAAGCTGACATCTTGAAATACTGTCTCCATTTTAGACTGACCAGCAGGGACTGCTCCCTGTCCCTGCAGGAGGGTGAGCGTGGTGCCATCCTCCTCCAAGGCAGTGGCAGAAATTTCCTAAGCACAGACATTAAATGTCTGTGTTAGCCTGGCAGAACACTGGGTGAGTTATCTTTTGGATGAGAACACAAGAGGTTTTGGCCTTCCTGGTGATGTTCAAGTAAGAATGGCAGCTTTACCCTGCAGTTGTGAACTTGAGCTTGGAAAACACTCTGGACATTTTTTGGGTGCCCTTCAGTGCCTGTCCTCCTTTCTGCCTAGCACAGAGCTGCAATTTCTTCTAGCCATTGTCTCTGCCAGTGCTTATCCTCTGCTGCTGCCTTTATTTGCCTGCTCTTCCCAATGACATCACCACTTCCTTGTCCTCTCCCCTTCCACCTTCGCTCCTCCCAAACCTATCCTCACTGCAGAAGTCCCTAGATGATGCCCAAATATTTGTCCCTTGCATCAGCACAAGTGCGGAGAGATGGGAAAACAACCCTTGCCCTTTTCCTCCACACTGGGGAAAAAAGAAAACCAACAAAAAAAGCAGAAAGGGTTAAATTTTTGCTTCTAGGGCAAAATCTCTGCTGACTTGAAAAAAGCCAAGATCTCATTGCTAAAGTTCTACTTTATTTTTCTTTCCCCTGTTCCCTGCCAGTATATCTTAAGTTCATTGCTTTGTTTTGTCCACAAATCACCTGTAATCCTTCAGTGAAGGTTTTTGTATCTTGCTGACTTTATGTCTTCTTCAACAGTGCTCTGCACAGTGGGGACACAGCTCTAGCAGGGTTCTTCAGGGTGTAATCAGAACCCAAAATATATGAGGGACCGTATAAGCACAGCATTATCATACACTAATTCTCAGCTCATTATGGAAACCTTTACTTCAGAGTAGTGGCACCTCCTTCTCCTTTGTTAATGCTCTTTAAAATGTTTTATTAATGCAATTATCTGAATGTAACTGAACAAAGCAAGGCCTCTCATCAAAAGGCACATGCAGGCAGGTATGCAGCTGCCATCCCAGCATCTCTCAGCCCCTGAAACACAGTGTGTCCATCCTGGTGCTGGAGAAAAGGAGGCAGTGAAACCAAAAAGTGATTCCCCACCCCCAGAACTGTGCCAGAAATAGAAACTAAGTGGTGTAAACAACAGCCTGGCTCAGACCATCAGGTATCCAGCCTAGGAGTGCAAGCTTATCAAATATGAATGGAGCACTTGGGATGGTCCAGAGTGTTACTGATGGGGTGGTGCTCTGAGGTGAGAAACAAGAATGTGGCAGCCCTGGGAGGAGAGGGCCAGCATGGGGCCCCAATTTGATATTGGCATTTTTCTCTCCAAGATGTGTGCGGCAGGTTTTCTTTTCTACTGTGACTCAAACAAGTGGGGCTTTTTTTTTTCCCTTCTTCTTGTGTGTTCTGCAATTTCACATATGGCTAGAAAATCATAATACAAAAGAAATTTCAATAACGTGCCTGTGCTTTAATAAAAGGAGGCATGAACAATGCCAGCTCTGAAGATAGCATACAGCCATTGAAATCAGACAGGGGAAACAGAACATCAGTCAGATGGAAAAGTATGATTTATTATCTCCCTCCTGGCAAAATTATAGTGACAATGTCTATGCAAAGGAATCTAAAATTACTGACTTACTGTATTTCTGTCATAATTTGTACTAAGAAAACATACTAAAATAGATAGGCCTGTCACATATTGGTCTATAGTGAAACCTATTTTTAAAATTATGCTATGTACTTAGCTACTGATTCTGTAACATATATATCACGTTATGCACAAATATGTTATTACAATAGGTGAAAGAAGATGGGCTTTATTCAGAATTTGGCTAAAAATAAATCCATGGAATTTTGTTTCCTGAATTACAGTAATACATGGGAGGTCCCAAAAGCTCAGAGCTCAGTGGTGCTGGCTGTGCTACACACAAACTGTCTCAGAGCTCCCCACTGAAATGGGTGAGACCCAAAACTTGAGCATTCCCACAATTCAGAATCAGCAGGAACTGAGCACAAGCACCCTGCTTTAGTCACGGTGCAGCAGCCCAGTGCAGAGCTCAGCTTGTGCGTGCAATCCCAAGGGATTGGTATTTTTCCAGTAAATATGACACAGGAATTAATGTGTGCCCAGCATTCGTACTGCCAGAGCTGTGGCTGGGCTTTCAGTTACTCACTCCAGGAAACAGCCCATCAGCTCTGCTTGCTTCTAGAATAGGGGCTGTGCAGGGAGCTACTGAAGGAGAGGGGATATCTGTGCACAGCCAGAGGAGAAGCTCTGGCACTTCCCCTGCCCTCCCTCCATTACTGCTGGAGCCTTGCTGTTAAGAAAACGGAATATGTAGGACATGCAGGTGTTACCAGCCTCTTCCAAGAGTGGTAAAATGAAGTCTGAGGCTTTATTTTGTGTCAGACAGTGCTCAGTGGGGCCAAGGAGAGAACTGCTCATCCCTTGGTTCTCCCAAGCTGTTCATCTCTGTCACCCAAGGTGTTTGTGTGAGGCTGGTGAGCAGGAGGTCCTCAGGTCATCAGCTTAGGAAGAAGGATGTCATCCTTAGAAACATTCACAGCTCATTGATTGATGAGAAGGTTTTTTAGGAAACTATTTCCTACCAGAGCGAGGGGAAGTGCAGATATGTGTTTGTTGCCACTGGAATGCACTCTATGCAGAGTTGTATTCATTAGAAATAATGCTCAATCAGCCAATTATTCTAGTTACTGTTTTAAAAACTATAATTAGATAAGTTATGTAGTGACAATGCTCAGTCTAGTTGCAAAATAAGGATACGTGAGACTTCCTTACTCTGTTCTATGGTAATTTCAGAGGTAATTGTTTGGGAAAAACAGTAAAATCAGTATGCTTGGAGAAACAATAGGGTTTGAAACAGCTCCTGAAAGCAGGGAATCTCTTAGTTTGTTAACTGTGGTCATTCCAGTCAGCAAAACCTTTCTGAGTGAGGGTTAGCTCAGTGTGCTCCCTGTGTAAGCAGACCCCAGTGTGTTCTCTCATCACAGGTAACCCATTCAAACCCATTTTCGGTTTACGTCCTTCCCAGCTTGTGCTCACAACCAAATGGTGACATCCCCTGAGGGACAGAAACCTCCCAGACCCTGCTGGCTCCTCTCCTGAGGGTTTAAGCATTGGAATCAAGCACTGGATGCAAGGGGGAAGACAGGATAATTTGGAAAGTGCCTTCTCCTTGGTGCCAGCTAGTAAAGAGCTGCAGGTTCTCTGCTGCTCTGAACTGCTGCGTGTCCGTGGATCCCAAGTGACGCACTGGGGTGTTACACTGGTGTGAAGTTTAGTACCAGTGAGACACTTCTCCGTGGAGTTTGCATGCTGCTGAGCTGAGGCAAGCATTCAGAAGAGAGCTGCTCCTCCAGGGGGAAGGAGGCAGCATGTTGGGATGCCAGTGGGATGCAGGAGTTCCAGTACCAGGGAGCAGCTTCCCTTAGGGCACAAGAGGTGCAACACCGCAGGCAAGGCCAACGCTGAGGGTGGCAGAGCACTGCAGTCCGTGGTGTGGGGCAGGAGGAGCTCCCACGTGCCCTTGGCTGCTGCTGCTCCAGCCAGGAGTCGCCCACCAGTCCATTACCCTGCTGATTTCCAGCTGCCCGAGTGTGCAGGGACACGGAGCTTGTCTTGAGGCAAAGCACAGTGGCTCGAGGTTTGTGTTCAGCTGGGCTGGATAACCATCCCATGGGGATCTCGGGAGTAAAACAGTCCAAACCCTGTTGTAAATCTGTAGCCTGGCCAGTACTGTGGCTATCTGACAATCCAGACGGGAAACTGCAGGAGGAGGAACGGGACCAAGGTCCAAATCGCCTCCCCAGTGGTGACTGGTTGTAGTAAACCTACCTGCATAGTAGAAATCCAGTGTTTTATCAGTGCGTGGAGCTGATCTCGCCACCTTCTCCCATCTCTCAGTGTGGACAAAGGAGGAAACAGCAGATTCAGGTATAGGGAAAACACATGTAAAAGGGATCATTTTTCTGACCAGGTCCTTGGTTCCTTTCTCCCTGCTCCAGGAGGCTCTCTGCTAGATATGGCTCCTTCATTGCAAAAGCCAATCAGGAGGGAATGGAGAGCAGCAAACTGCCAGCTGAGCTCACTTTTCCCTGCTGACACTAAAAGGAGCTTCACAAATGTGAAGCACACACAGACATTTTGTCTGTGTCCGAACAGGGCTGCGCTTCACATGTTGGAGCCGCAGTTCCATCCTGTCATATCCGTAACCTTTCAGGAGTCCCTTTCCCTGGGTACAGGTCATGTCTGAATTAAAAAACTATTGTAATCGAGTCATAAGAATTATCACCAAAGTAATAGAGAGCTCAGGTCCCCTCAGCTCTAGGGTAGGTGAGGTGCAACTATTGTAAGGAATAAAATGAGACATATATCAAAGCAAAGACAGTGTTCTTATGGAAGAAGTGCAAAGTCATGTTTTTACAGAAAGCTTTGCTACTGCACTCGGGAGAGAAAAGCAACCATGAGACTGCAGATACACAGCTCTGGTGGAAAAGGGGCCAGGAGGAGTGACTCTTGAGATCCAGACACGGTTCCAGGCGCCGTTTAAACTCATCAAATTGTGTGGCACAGAGCAAATCTATGAGTACAAAGCTCCTAAAGCCATCACAATCCTGACTCATCAGATGTGGGTCCAGGATATCCAGGATGAGGCACATCTTCTGTGCCTCTCGCCTGCCTTCCTGATCTGTAGAGCTCCCCAGGAACGTTTACAGAAGAATAGTTCGGACAGTGTTATTTCTGGTTATGGACAGGCATGGCCTGGGAATAAGGGGAGGAGAGGAATACCCAGCCTGGGGTGATTAGAGCATCCCTGTGCTTTTCCATCTCCAGAATCCAAGCCTAGTCGCCAGCATGCTGGAAAGACTTTTATGTTAGTAATGTTTGAGTGTGTGTTGAGGGCTCCCTTAAAAACAGGATCTCAGCATCTGCTTCTGCTGCTTCTTGGAAGCCAGGTCCTTGGTTTAGCCAATCTGCAGTGTGGTGCAAGCATTTTTCAATTTTTGGTTGGCAAAGTTGATTTGTATTGCTAGTGGTCCATATAAGTAGGATACAGCTCCAGTTTCTTCACTGCCGATAAATTATCTAATGACTTAGTGTTTTTTTCCTGTTGCAAAGTCATTTGCAACCTGATGGTGTTTTCAGTGAGTGTGCTTGTCTACAGTTACTGAACAGATTGTCTATTTGAGCAACTTTCCACCTATGGAAAATCCAAGTGGTTACGGTTTCTGTAGTATAATTGATATTGTATCCCCACTAGCTGGCTGGATGATTTGTATTTTATTAAGTAAGTGACAAAAATGAGAGAAATTTTTGCCCTTTGTGGGTTTTTGTATTGGCACATACAAAAGAGCCAATTACCAAATTTTTAACACAGATTAGATGGTTATTTATGCGCTGTGAATAGTGAAAGCCAAGTGAGCAGCTCGAAAGAGAAGTGGGCAGGTTTCAGTCTCATCTTCAGGTGAGACTTGTTCACCAGCTCCTTCTCCACAAGTTTGGCACCTGCAAAATTTCTCAGCTTGAAAGCTCTCTCTGAATTTTCCCGCAATCTTCTGCTAATCTGCCTGAGATCACAGCCAATTTCAATAACAATGAAAATGATTCTAATTTCTCCTCCAGGAGTATCTCTGATGAATGCTATCCCAGTTCCTTTTTTATTCCTTTCCCCTGGTTTATGACTTCCCACCTCAGCCGTAATGTGGAAGCCAGTTTTGCCTCCAGATTTATTCATCAGGTCCTTTCAAACTCTCCCCTTTCTTGCTTCCTGCCAATAAATTCCCCACCTGAAACTGTAGCTACAGAGATAATTTCTGTCAGAATTGCCATTGTCCTTAGCGTCATTAAAAGTTACAGCTCCTCTTAAGATATAAGTGCCCAATTTGACAGACGTCACTCTGCATCGCTCTGCTTTTCCTGCTGTTTTGTCTGCATCGAGCAGGATGCCATCAGTCCAGCCTGTCTGAGGGGATTATCTCTGTGAGTCTCTTGAAAACTAAAAGAGGGAGAGATTGACAGCAGCGATGGTTTTCAGTTTTCCTTTCCTTGGAGCCCAGCACTTGCAGGGGATGGGACACATCCAGATGTGTAGGCAGGAAGAGCATGTGGATACAGCTCATGGATCTGAATCTGTGGCAGGGTGTGCAGAAGTGCCAGGTGAGATACACTGCATCCCAAACCACCTTGGCATCTGCAGAAATGCAGAGGATCACACCTCCTTTTTAAGGTGTTGGCACTTCTTTTTCTAATGTGTTCTTGAAGAGGGAGAAAGCATTTCAACTCCATATTCAGTAAAACTACCATGAAAAGCATTTCTTCCCTTTGCACTATCACCTAGAAGTGGCACGTCCTTACACAGCATGTCCTTTTTGGTGTTTGAAGGAGCTGGGAGCTGACATGCCTGATTTTGGTTTGCAGTGGTACCGAGAATCCCGGCATCTCCTCTGCCTTTACTCTGATGTGATGGCTCCTTGGGTTTCCCCAGGGCTCAGAAAACAAGCCCAGTGGCTTAATTTTGTGCTTATACCCCTCTTCAAGTGCCAGTCAACCAAGCAGATTTCTCCAGTCATTCTGGCCATGTTGTAAATTCACCTGTTTGACTCTGAAAAGGCCCCAATAACAGGTATCCTCAATTCAGTGGAAGTACTTGGATTGTCTTCCACTGACTTGGACAGCCCCTGCATGATGATCAGTAGGTGCATTGCAACATGATTAGATGGTTGTAAACACTTACACAGAGCTTTTCTCTTTCGTTCCCCAAAAGAAAAGTCAAAAGTTCCTGATGCAATGGCTGTGAAGTCTGTATTGCTCTGTATTGTCTGGTAGAGCTGTGTATGTTGGTGAAGGGCTGTTGTGTGTCAGGCAGCACAAGAACATGGTCCTTACATACCACTTCATGTGACCTTGTCAGTGAGATGAAGCCTTCCAGGATGCGATTATGGAACATCCTTGTAAAAAACCCTCTTCAGGCTTAGCTGTAGGAAGGAGGGGGAAGAGAGCAGCACAACAAATCCTGATAACTGGATCTCAGGCTTTGAGCAGCCTGGCTCCAGCAAAGATGTAAACCTTCTTCCATGAGGCTGAAAACCCAGGTACAAAGAAAATGCCACACAATTCAAGGCGTTTTCTTGGAAAAGTGAGGAGAGGCCCAAAATGTTAGGAAATGGCTGTGCTAAACATGCCTGGAGGAGCTGGTGTCTAAATTTATGGAGTGGAAAGTCTCCAGGAGTAACAGGTCTCTGTACAGTCAGTTTTAATGATGCAAGATCCACTGGCTCTTGAAATACTCAGGTGCCTAATAGCATTTTAGTTTTGGAAGGCTGCTTGGAAAACGAGCAGCATTTTCCCAGCTCCTGGAGGGGTATGAGCCTCAAACCCCAAATATGAGTGAAGACAGCTGGAAGAATCCCAACTGATCACAGGGAACTGCAGCCTTAAAACTTACCTGAGATATCTCCTGAGCTGGGTGACATGAAAACCAGTTAACCTGGTGAATGTGGCAGCAGAACAAAAAGCAAGGAAAACTGTTTCTTATTGATTGACAGAACAAACAGGTGAAGAAAAGGTATCAGTCAGATGTCATCTTCAGGGTTTTTAGTTTGTCGTAGGTAAATCCCTCCCTTTCCCCCTCTCCAGAGCTGTTTGTGTAGAAGCAGCTAAGAGTGATGGACGAGCAGACATACAGACAGAGAAATCCTGATTGCAGGCAGGCAAGAGGAGGGCTGCAAAATTGTTTCATAGATACAGATATGCTTCCTCCATTCACTCAGGGAGAATATTCCCCACTCAGTGATGAGCATTTGCAGGGCGGTGTACGTGTTGTAGGAAAGCCTTTCACGTGTTTGGGGCTGCAGAGGGGTGGCTTAGGTGCTGGAGTTGTGGGCAAGGCATGAACTAAGGGAGAAATATGAAGATGAGGTTCAGTAAGTACTTGCAACAAGAGAATTCCTATGACTAAATGAGATGACTGAGGTGCTTCTTGCAGAAGCTTCTTGCAAGATCTTGCCGAAAATCTTGAAGTTTTGTGTGTCAGTTATTGGTGTGATTGTACCAGCTGCCTTGGTCTAAAAAAAAATGTTTGATTCAGATCTCTTCAGCTGTAGAAAAGCATGAAAGAGTAGATTTAAACATTCTGCGTTCTGAATTCAGATTTCCATTTTCTTTTCTCCACCTCTCCCTTAGGTTTGGGAATAATCAGGTTTATAGGCTATTTTCTCAAGAATTGTTAGATCCTTGATCTCTCCGTCCACCAGTCCTTTTAAAGGACTTGAGGGCCTGCTCATAAAATAGACCTTTCAGAGGTATGAAATTCTGTGGGGTTTTGGAACATCGTAGCTGACTAAAGAAGGACCCACTTGGTGCTCAACCCTGTAAGAGAGGAGTAGCTTATCGCTGAGAGGAGTAGCTGGATGATGTTAGCAGTCATAGTTCCTACATGTGCTGGCATTTGCTTCCAAAAAGAGGGTGAAAGCGGTGGCGAGCTGGTGTGTATGGGTGTGAGACTGAAGATTAGGAGGTGGAGCACCCATGTCCTGTTTGGCTTCTTGATTTCCCCTGCTCAGGGTGTATCTTGTTTTTCATTCTGTTTCCTTTGCTGCCTTTTTCATGTGTTTGTTTATATTGTCTATCAAGTTTATCATTATGTGCTTGCGCACATAAAATCTTTATTAGCCGTGTGTATTTTCTATTCTCTGTTCTAATTTTCCTTCCTTCTTTCTTTGTTAACAAACTCTGCTGATTGCAGATGTTTCCCATCTGACAGCACCTGAGACTCAGGTTTTCCAGCCACACAACAGAACAAGTGCTGGCTCCTTCCTCCGGCCGTCCTGAGCTGTGGGATGGGGCCATCCCACACAGAAGCAGAGGCTGAACCTGCCCTCCCAGCCAAGCCTGGGCTCACAGTCCTCCTTGAGATCAGTAGAACAGAAGAGAAATAGAAATTGGGCTATAATCTCAAGGATGGTTATGAATGGATTGTGCTGCTCTGGTCTTTTTGAAGTGACTGGCTGAAGGAGAGGGGGATCAGGGTCAGTGCTGAGACTGAGAAGGTCCTTCATGCTCTGTGTCCCATTTCAGCTGCTGTTAAAAGCCCTTGAATGGTGGATAGATGTTGGCCACGTCTGCTTCCCACCAGCTTGGCTTGACTTGGCATCTATGCTGACAACAACCTCCAAGAACGTGTCACCCCACTGGCTCTGAGGGTCAGTGCTCTCAGCCCCATTAGAAGGGGACATGGGGTAAAAAGAATTTCAGTGCTTTGCACTGGTTTGGCCAAGTCAAACTGCTCTGCTGACTGATACCTTCTGCAGAAGGACCCAGTTTGCTCCTGATAGAGCCATTTCTGAAATCATACCTTGAGCAGTACAGGACCATGGAGTGGTGCAGATGTGTATCCATGTTGTGGCTGGGCACACTGAGCACCCTTTCCTTTTGGGCAATGGTCAGAAGAATGTTTCTTCACCAACACCTCTTGAAATCCTGCCTAATAAATCCTTCCCTAGCGAGTTTCCTAAGAGATTATTCTGCCTTGGACAGGGGAGTGACTAAATTAGCCCCTTTTGTGATCTTTTAATCTTAGCACTGTCCAGAATATCAGTTCAAGGGACACGGATAAAGCATTTGCACTGTCCATGTGGGACAGTGTCCTCTCTCCTTCCAGAAAACCTCCTATGTTTTTTCAGTATCCTTCTTCAGTAGGGGTGAGAGTTCCTTTTTTGGAACTGTTGTTTGAACTTCAGTGGCTATGAAAGTGTAAACCACCCCTCTTTTATGGGGGATAAATCTTTAAATCAGGAAACAGGAGACAAAACTTCAGGACTTCTGCTGGTTCTCTGTTCTTCATTGGTTCCCAGTTTGTCATTTTGCTGCTTGTTCTTCCTGCTGCCTGTACCAATAGATAGAGGACTTTTTGGCCAGTGTCCCAGAACTGTTCCACAGGAAGGGTAGCACCAGGGAAGGTAATAGCTCGGATGCACAGCCTGCAGATGACAGTTTCAAAATGTTCAATCAGTGTGCTTGGGGCAGAAACCCTTCTGAATGGGCAGGGATTTGCAGATTGGTTCCCAAAGCACATCCCATGGAAGAAAGTGCCAAGACACTCATAAACCAAGTGGAGGGCTGGAGTCCCCCATGGTAAGTGGCACTAAGTGAGCAAAGCGGTCAGAGAGAGGAAGATCCTCGTGGCAAGACCAAGTGGTCTTGATACCTTGATACAGCGGGGAGGAGGAGGTGGCATAGAAAGGTCTGGCTCATGCCAAAGCAGCCTTTTCTTTGGTGGCTGCTCGCTCTGTGTTCCGCCGGCGTGTGCTTTCCTTCTCTAATTGCGTGCAGCTCTTCCTACTTGGAAAGCTGCTCCCAGCGCCAGGCAACATCCTGGTTTATTACAGTGTCATTTTCAGGCTACACCACCGACGCTGAGGCAGAAGATGTGTGTGTCATGTCTCATTTGCTCAGTCGCAGAGTCGTTCAGGGGCAGCTTCTGCTTGTGCTGATCCTCTTTGAGCCGTAGATTGGGCTGCAGCCCTGGAAAAGCATCACATATTTCTTAGTGTTGCAGCCACTGGAATAGTGAGGATGGGTGCAAGCCCTGAAGGAGACGTCAGTGAAAGCTTCCACAAATCTACAAAGCTGCTCCATATAATTAGTGATTAAAATGAGTAAAAACAAAGCAGCAATTTTCTTATTGATCCCTCAGCAAATAGCTCTGTCTATTTTCTTCTGTATTGTTTCTTCTTATTAAATAGCCTTGAATAAGAAATGTCAGTCAAATGAATTTAGATTCCTGGTACTTCAGACAGAAATCAAAGCAGGATTGAAAGAGGGATGATAATTAGAGAGAGGAATTCCACCTCCACAGACTTCTTCCCTTGCTCAAGGAGTGCTGATTTTATCTAAATTGCCAAAGCCATGAGCAAATGAGAGGTGATGGGAATTACAGACTGCAGATGCTGAGACAAAGCAAGGGAAGCTTTAATTAGTGCATTTTAAGGTAGAAACGAATTTCCTGGTAATAAATTACTAGACTCAAGACGTACGGAGCTTCTTCGAGCTGAACTGAAAAACTTTTTGCACATCAGAACCAGGGCTCACAGGTTGTATCTGTCCTGTAAAAATGAGCCATCACTGGGGGTCTGAAACACATTAGGATGAATTCTTCTTTCTTTGCATCCCGCTTTATTCTTTTATGTTGAGGAATTGCCACAGCTGCAGGTTCACAGAAAGCAGAATTTTTTTCCAATACCCACATTTACTCATTGAAATGTTAGTAATGGATGCTGAGAAATTGGGAGTTACATACCGAACCTACTGGTACTGAAAGGAAGTTATTTTCCTTTCAGTTCTCTTATTCTCCTTTCTTAGCTCTGTTGCCATGCTTTCATGACACTTACGCACTCAAAAGTCACTGGGAACCTTAAAACACTGACCTTTCTATGTTTTCAGCAGATTTTCAGAACCTTTTAAAGGTTGAGACAGTAACAACTCTGTGCAATTCAGAGGTGGATAGAGATTCCTGGCTGAATTGGTGGTGCTAAAACAAAACCATTTAGTTGGGTGCTTTAATGCAGAATTCCCTGACTCAGCAGAATTACTCAGTCTCTTAATTATTTATGTATTTTATGTGAGCCTGTTGCTCACAAACCTTGTTGAAGCAAGCAGGAGAGGGGCCACGTTGAGATCTCATGGCTGTGTTATGGGAATGCTCACAGACCCCTGATGCAGGTGCTGCACGAACACAGAATAAAATGGGTTTGCCCCTCCGAGACCAACCCTCTTTTCCTCTGCCCTGACGAGTGGGAATGAAAACACCCCAAGAGGCCAGGGCAAGGACAGGCCATCCCAGCAGCACCTTTCCAACAGCTTGGGGGTGGCTGGCAGTGGTGGTCTACATGAGAGACGGGTATGGCCTGGAAAACCAGCCTGTCCTCCCTCCTGGAATGAACCACCACTCGTAACCTTCCACAAATCCTGCTCTTCTTCTGGCCTGATGTGTAAGATAAAACAGATGGATAGAGAAAGGTCCAACCTAGTGACTTCAGCTCAGCTTTTTTGGCAAAGGGACCTAAAGCCCTAAAAGACCACGCACTGTGTGCGAAAGCAAGGCTGACGCTCGCTGGTTTTTCTGATGTTGTGGTTGCATATTTCAGCTGTTGCTCTTTCGTGCCAGAGGTTAACTTGTATCACCCATGATGAAAGACTCAGTCAGGGGGTATTGAACGCTGATGTGTTTATCTTGTGGCAAGATGGGAATGTTGCAAACTTGTGAGCTGCGGGAGGCAATGGGCTAATTTGAGATTTGTTCCTAGCCCTCGCCATGCGAATGGTGTCGCTGCGAGCCCAGCAATGAAGTTCACTGTGTTGTAGCAGACTGCGCAGTCCCCGAGTGTGTCAACCCAGTCTATGAACCAGAGCAGTGTTGTCCTGTCTGCAAAAATGGTAAGAAAGAACTGTGTTGGCTTTAACAGAGATATAAAGGAAACATTTTATTGAAATGCTGTTACTGAGGTTTGCTTCCATCGGCATGGGCTGGTGCTGGTCTATGTGTTGGGGCTGCTCCTTCTCCTGGTGCTTCGGTTATGGGGTGAAAATTAAAGTTGCCCTTCCTGGCCTGTGTCTTCTCCTTGAAGCAGATGGAATGGCTGACTTGACAAAGGTTTTACAGGATTGAGTCCTTATATCAGTGATTTTTATTTCATGTCTTTGCTTTTTTCCCAAAATTAGTCTAACAGAGAGTCAAATACATGAGAAAAGAGAGAGTCTGTGTCCCTACATTAAGAAACCAGTGGTTATTATCTAAGGCCAAGGGACGACTCACCAAAATCAATGGCAGAACTTTATCTGTGGCCAGTAAGGTGCCCACCAAGCCCAAAACATCATTAGCTGTGTGCTGGAGTTGGTGTGTAGCGCTGGCCCTCATTGTCCTACTGAGGTGATTTCATGAATTAGAGTCTGATTCATCAGTACTTTCAAGAAATGTTTTGGAATGACTGAAAGTACCTCTTTGGAAAATAAATCTGTTTCCAAAAAGGTCTCCCCGGTCTTGTACCACAGCCTGTACTGACATACGTCTCTGATGTGAAGATAGATTAAAAGGTAAGGCAGCCGCACATAAACCTCTTCACAGCTTTCTAAACATGTAAGAAATGGCTACTTGGATTCATCTCCTCGTGTTTAGAATTCACTATCCATATATATTTGCTCTTACATACATCACTGCTGCTGGATAAGAGTAATGGTTGCTTTTGTACCTAAATGAAAATGTTGGTAAAGAAATAACATTTTCAACACATTTTCTGCTCTTTAAGACAGACTAAAGGCAAAGAGTTGGAAACAGAAATTTTTACTGAAGGGACCTGAAAAATTAAAAAAGGTTTGGAAAATTATGCCATAAATATTACTTGAAATCCTGAGGTTTGTATCTGTATTTTGGTTCAAAAATACTTTGTCAGATTTTCTTTGAGTTTTGTGTTTCAGTTGGAAAGCAGAAAATGTACATAAGAAATCTCGGTTTGTTTCTATTGATGAAGTTCAGAGGAGAGGTTTGTTACCCAGCTCTGTGCACCACCTTCGGGTACAGCCCGCTGTGCCTGGGTGTGAGGTTTCCCATCACACTCACCAAGATCGGTGTCCTGGGTTGGTGACTCGGGGGTACCACTGGCTGTCACCGGGCCTGTCACCAAGCTCAGGCTCATTCACACCCCTCAAACACCTCTGCAGCGTGTGTGGCTTCTGTGTTCCCATCACGTGTGGGGCACCATCCCCAATCCCCTCGTTTACAGTGGCAGCACATCCCATCTGGTTTGCATTGCATGAATCCAACCCGTGAGCATCCCTCAGGCTTCCCAGGAGTGCAGGCTCAGAGGGGCCTTCACACAGGTCCAGGAGTTGCTGGATTTCCCTCCCAACCCTTCACCCCCATGAGCATTTCCCCCAGGAAACACACTGCCCCTTTGGGGGTTGGTGACTTTCCATGTTGCAGTCCCCAGCATCCCTGGTGACCAGGGATGAGAAGCATCTTTGTTCCCAAAACAGAGTGCCCAAAATACCAGGGGGAAAAGGAAAGAGCTGCTCGTGCTGGTGGGGACAAGGACAGGAGGACAGAAGGACAGAAGGAAGGCAGCTGCATACTGAATGGACTGTGGGACACAGTGAAGTGATTGGAATCCTCATGGAGAAGCCAGGAGGCTTCATGCATGGTTTTACCAAATCTCTCCGCTCCTGTCTTTGCTTATCTGTTGGGGATACACATAAAGCTCGGCAGCTGAAACCCATTTTAGGCAGGGATATATTTCTCTCCATCCCCTTCAGAGCAGCCTGGATGCCTTGGGGATCCTGGTCTCTGGGGCTTGCAGCACAGCTCAGCCAGTGGAGGTTTGTGGCTGTTCCTTGAGATTGAGGAGCATGTCTGCATTGGGGTGCTGTGGGGGGAGCAGAACCCCTCCTGGTGTCCCAGCCTGGCTGTAGGGATGGAGATCCCTTAGCTGGAAGGGCTTTCTGCTCCTCCTGCTGCAGCTGGGGCTGACTGGCTTATAGTTGGCCCAAGCTTGCAGTTTTGGCTGTGTCCTTCACAAATGTAATGAAGTAATTCCCACAGTGACAGAAATTAGTAGGCACCAAGGCAGTCTCCTATGTCATGGGGAATCTGATGATCAGAGTTTGTCACTGCTCTTGGATGTGCTGAGTGTGGCACACGCTGTTCACCTTTGTCTTACAGTCTGGGAGATTCAAGTGGAAGTAGCAGCCATTCCTGTGTCTCTTCCCATCTGAATCCCTCTGACACATCCTAATGAATGAGGAGCACAGTGTTTTCAGCTCTGTGTTCATCTTGAGACCAAAGTTTTATCTTTCAGCCCTCCACTTCAGCCAGTCAATTAAAGCTCAGTTTCACAAATGCATGAAGATAACACAAGCTGACAGACCCGCTTAAATGACTAAAAACACCCCTTTTTTAATTTATTTGGTTTTTTCCCTTCCATTCAGTAGCTTTTGTTTTCTGCCAAAGTGGTGAAGACCGTGCCATGTTCTGGTGTGATGAAAAGATTTGTCTCTGTGGTCATAATTTCAGACTGAGATATAGAAGAGCTCAAGGGATGTGTTGTTGGGGGGGAAGTTAATCTCTGTGGTGCAAATCCTCAATTCAAAAGCTACTCCTTAAAATTTTGGTAAGGAAAATACTCATTTTAGGTAAAACACAGCCCTGCATCATTTGCTGCACTCTGCTAGGAGCATGGCTTGCCTGTTTGTTTAGCTGTTGCTGCTATTAATGAGAGAATAATTTTCTTTCCATACAGTCAGGTTGATTTTCATAACTTTATTAATTACATCTTGCCAAGGGCGAAAGTGCTGGGATTCAGTGAGCACTGGAATGGGCTGCTCAGAGAAGCTGTGGTGCCGCATCCCTGAAAGTGTCCAAGGCCAGGCTGGATGGGACTTGGAGCAACCTGGCATAGTGGAAGGTGCCCCTGCCCATGGCAGGGGGTGGAAGGGGATGAGCTTCAAGATCCCTTCCAACCCAAACCAGTGTGGGCTTCTATGATTCTGTGATAATGCAAAAATCCGTTGATTCTAACATTCCTGACCTGAAGATTCATAGAAAGCCAATACTGATCTCCCTCTCATCATTTAAGATCAGTCTGAAGAAATGGCTTTGGAGATATGTTCCTTCTTGGCCAAAGAAATGAAATTGTTATCTCGTGCTTCACTAACACAGCAGCTCATGCCAGGCTGGCTGTTCCTGGCAAGGGATGCCACGTTCCACACGGAGCACGCAGACTTCACTGGGAGGCTCAGATTTGGGGGTGAGGGAGCGAGAGGATGTTTTCTCCTTCATGTCCTATCATCCAGTTTGTCAGAGTGGATTTTAAGGGCGATGGCTCTAGGTGCTGCGCAGCATTTCTGTCACACAGATGAAAGGTCACTGGATTTCACATTTCCTGGTAGTGACAGACAGCAGAATTATGGCCCCGAGTTGTTATTTCCACTCACTGTGACTTCTCCAGACAAAAGTGTGTCACTGTTGTTAACTCTCTCCTCTGCGGGATCTCAAAGTTGCCAGTCACTGGTAGAGTCCAGCTCGTGGTGCCACCATTGTGTCCCTCCTGCCCAGGTTCTGCTGCAGCTCAGTGAGAACATCCACCCGCTCCGCCTGTGCCGGAGCCTTTCCAAGCAAAAATTCCCAGCGAGGTCAGCATGCTGCTGTGGCCAGGGCTGTCGAGGTGCCTGTGTGGTGTTACTGAGCCCGTCCTGACCCTGCACTCTTCATTCCTAGACCTCTGCTTGTGCTTCCCATACACCCATCCACTGCTACGGGGCAAGCCCTGGCATTGGTGGGATGTGTGTGTGTTTTAACTCCCTTTCTATGCATCCCTTGGAGGTTGCTCTTCCCATTTCCTTCAACCCTTTGGATGCGGTCTGGGAACGGTGCGGGATGCTGGGATGGGGGACATCCCCAGTATGTCATCCCTCACATTGCTTAATCTGGTTTCATCTGTGATCCAGATTAAATGGGTTCCTCTGCTTTGCCAGCTCCAAGCAACTCTCACCTACTGCAGTGCACAAAGGGAGAAATTCCCTGTGTTTCATTTTTTTGAGGTATGAACTAAACAAATATTATAAATTTTTGGGGTGAGGTCTGGTTTTGCCTCTAATTTAATTTCTGTTGTCACCAATCCTCAGCAAAAGAATTTGTTGCCCAATGAGCTGGATAAAAGCTAACATGTCCACAGTGAAATATTTCCTGGCAAGTGTGCTTACTCAGCCTGGGCTTCTGGAGACATTTGTGATGGAATACTGGGCAGCAGGAAGACATTTCATAGATAATCTGTCACTGAGTCTTTAATTAAAAAGTTTTAAATTATCACAGTTGATACAGATTTCCAAATAAAGAGGCTGATCCTGCCATCCACACACAAGTAAAAGATCCCTTTGACCTTCAACAGATTTTACATTGGTAAAATAGCATGTCTTCAGGCAAAGCTCTTGTGGGTATTTATTATAATGTGCTATAAATATTAATAAATCCCTACAAATGTCTTCATATTTGAGGGCATGAGCACAAAAGTGAGTAAATAATAATTTATTTCCGTGCAAATAAGCCCACATTTTACCTAAGCTTCTCTCTTAATTTACTGAAATACAAGCTCGTTGCTCATTATTTCTCTGTTGGAGTTAATTTGAAATCAGCATTCTGCACCCCAGCCTGATCCTGCTGTAACACAGTGTGTCTTGCTCAGGAAACCCCCAAGGATTTTCCCAGCCCGTTGAAGCCTTTCCTTTGGCAAACAAATCCATGTTACACGTGTCCCTGAGTGAGTTTTGCATGTCTCTGGGGAATGACAGCCAGGGGCAGACCTTCGAGGCTGCCTTTTCTTAGCAAGCACTATGAGGAAATGGATTTTTTCTAAGTGGGAGATTTTTGGGAGTCCTCAGGGGGTGTCCCTTCAGAAAAGCTGTGCTGTGGACAGTGGGGCAGTTGATGTCTGGACATGAGCCAGGCTATTCCTGTCCTGCCCAGCCAGCTCAGAGTTGGTCCGTGAACTTCATTTCCATTCCCAAAGTAAGCAAGGCAGGAACGCATGGATGCCACAGAAAGAGGCACTGGTGATGCAGTCAGGGACCAGGGGGCTCTTCCTTCCCATCCAGGGACATGGCCAAACCACTGCCCAGGTATTGCCCTGGGAGGGCAAAGGGAGCTGTTCATTTTGCAAAACCCTTTGGGATTTTGCAGGACAAAAGGTTCCATCTCAATGTAAATTCTTTTAGGTGAAGGTAGTGAATTAACAGTGCATGTTGGTAACCAGTACTGACAAAAACCCTTTCCCACGTGGTCTCTGTTGTTCCAAATTATCACTGTCTTGAAAAGTGTCAAGATTTTGATATGGAATAATCCAGTGTTGGTGCTTTATTGCATAAATGTAGCTTGTTATTTATCTGCAAGATGTGGATCGCTGAAGCTCCAGGTCATTGTTTTGGAAAGCTTCTGCTTCCAACTTGATCAGTGACAAAAAAATCAAGGAAGCACTGAAAAAAATTACTAAAAGTTTGAGAGGAAAAAAAGGGAAGGATTTGGGGACAGGATGTTTTGTCTGCCATTTGATTATATACACTTGTTGGAGGATAAAGGTGATGCAGAAACTGTGGCAAGAGGATGAGAGAAGACTTCATATTCATTTACTTTGTGGAAAACAGTGATTTGGAGCCATGGGGAGATCCCTTTAGAGAAAAAAACCCAAACCAACAACTAAATAAAATTCCTCTTCTAATTTATTTCAGGAATTCCTGAAATGGCCAGATTTTAAGATTGCACTTAAACCCCCTTCAGTCACAGTCTATGCAATGTGCTGGTTGGTTGTGCAGTTGCAAGGGAATGTGCCCAGCCAAGGAGAAGAAGTGTTGCCTACGCTGGATGTTGCTGGATTCCACCATCCTCTGCCCCGGTCCTGGCAGCTGAAGGCAGTAGCATAGCATAGCCACCTCACCCTCCATGGTTGTGAATTACTGATGGCAGCCAGCTTTTGGGGCACCACCCCCTTCAGGTGTCAGCCCGACAGGCCACGGGAAGGACTGGATAATGTTCTTTGTGATGACCAGCAGGACTGTGAACTGTGGTGCCCTATTAGCTCAATTAAAGCAGCAATTTGATTACCAGCAGAGGAAAAAAAGGATTGATTTGAAAGCTAGTAGAAGATCAAGACTGAAAACAAGGTATATTTGGGCCAGGCAGACACCAAGCTGACAAAATACTCCAGTACTTGCTTTATTGTTCCCTGAGAAGTCATTTCCCTGAAACTGATTTTCAGTGGAGCTCGTTCATCTGATCACTTCAGGCCAAGGGGTTAAAGGCACATAGATGCTGAACTTGCTGGTGAGAATTATTAGACACGCAAGCATCTGTCAAGAGCTAGATCCTTCATTGCTTTGGAAATCTGCAGCACTTGGATTATGCAGATGCTTAAATGCCCTGCTGACTCAAGATTGATCTGCCCCCCATGGTCACAGTTGTTGGAAGAGGCCTCTATAACAGTGAAAAGCTTTGGAAAAGTTAAAACTTGCAAAATCAGCCATCCTTGTTCTGGACAGCATCGGGGAGGGCTGAGTTTAATCTGCCACCTCCTAACGTTTCAGAGGAAGTGAGACTGAGAGCAACAAGGGAGAGGAAAAGCCTTTAGAGAACAAAAAAGCCCTGGACTGAGCAGCACTTAATGTGATTAGCTCCATCCCACAGCTCAGTGCTCACACAAAGCTGGGGTGCTGGGCTGTGCAGTGACAGGGATGCTGCTGGAAGAGCTCTGTTCCCAGGGAGCTGCAGCCTGGAGCCAGCAGGACAGCAGCCCCTGGACCCGGCGTGTTCACCTGCACGGGTCACCTGCTGCTTCCCGAGCCTCTGTGCCCTCTGCCTCTGCCCAGCAAGCAAGAAAGGGATAATTCACAAATTAAACATGGCAGGAAAAGGCTCTGCCTGACTGCTGAAGGCCAGGCAGGAGCTGAAAGCTGCTACCCTGAATTTGTACCCCAGGTCCTACCCACGCTTCCGTGCTTCAAATGAAGCAGAGTTCAAATTAATGTAAGAGAAGGGTCAGGGAGGATCATGAGAAGCCATTCGTGGGATGGGACCAGCTCCAAAGCTCTCTTTCAGCAGACACAGCTCTCAAGATGTGGGAAACACGTTACCTGGTCTGCCTTACTCTTCAAAGTCAGAAATATTTATGAAGAAGATTTGCTCATAGTGATTGTTTCCCCTTGGGGAAATGTTGCTGAAGTTTGTGTGCACTGGCCTGCGAGAGTGGTAGTTCAAGATTCACTATCACCATGGTAGTATCTTGTAGAGAAGGGGTGGGTTAGGGGTTTTTAGGAGGAGAGAGTTCCTAGATTCAGGCTGGGAAGCCAGGTTCCTTTGCAGAACACAAGGAGCCTGAGCGATACTGAAGTTAAAGCAGGCTTCGTTTTGCTGTTCCCCACCTGATTCTTGGTGTGACTTCAAAATACCGAAAGGGACATTATGATCCAGTGACATTGCTGCAAACCATTTTGCTGCAAGAGAAGCCTAAAGCCAAATCCTGTGTCCATGTCACTTGGTGTAACACACAGCATTGTTTTACTCTGATTTACTACAGCTGAGGATCTGACCTGCTGATACCTCTGGGTGGCTCAGAGACACCTGCAGGAGGCTGGGGTGTTTTGCATGGTCAAGGTTTCTGAAAGGATTAGAGAGGGTTTGCTTTGGCTGCTCTAGAAGGTTGGGATTGTGAAGCACATCTGTATGAGAAGAGGGGCAGACACTGCCTTCATGTATTTCTAATTTAATTAATGTTTAATGCTTCTTTATTGGAGCCTACACATATGTAGAATAGAGGACTTTAACAAGGGGTTGAGTTATGTCAAATAATTTATGTTTGAGCTGCTCCTTTTACATGAAATGCAGACTTTATAGAGCAAAGAGACTGTAATGAAATTATGAATTAAAGATTAGAGCTAAGCAAGTCTGAGAACACTTAGAATTAAGAAAGGCGCTTAGAAGTTTTCTCCTCCCGCATCCTTTCCTTCCCTCCACTTTCCCTACATCTCCATCCCCTCTCCTTTGGCAGGGTGCTGCATTTCAGGGCAGCCTTCTGTCCCTCCCACACAGGCACAGCTCTGTGAAGGACAGCAGGGCAGTAATCTCAGCCTGGGTGTTACTGTGTGGCCATACACAACCCCAGCCCATCACTTGCCAACTCACCCATCACTTTGGCTGGAGAGACTAACAAGTGGGTTGAAGGGGTGTTTTCGTCATCTCTCCCTCTGATTTGCTGGTGAAGTGCATCACCTGGGCAGAACAAAAATAAGTGCAGTTTTGATGGAGCCGTTTGCCAGAGGGACCCACAGTTCGGCGCAGTACAACCAGGTGAGGGTGCAAGGACATCGTTTGTGGGTGGCAGTGGTGCTGCTGTGTGACACTCACGGAGCTGTGCAGCCTGTGGGAGGTTCCTGTAGGACGGGGAGGGGCTGCGACAGAGCCAGCCATCACATAACTCCCAGTTGTGCAAAGTGCTCTTCTGTCCACAAACATCAGCATCCATTTCCTCCCACGCCCTTGGCCCACCCCCTCACTCTCAGCTGCCTCTCTTCGTGCTCTGACTTGGCACAGGTGCTTTCAGCTCTCCGTGCAGGTGACCAGGCCCAGCACCAGGGCACTGCTTCTGCAGCACGAGGCTTCCCTTGGCTGCATCCCTGCAGCACAGGCTGCAAAGAGCTTGGCTGCTGCAGGGGTTCCTTTCTTGCTCTCCTTGTTCATGTTTCGAAAACCCTTCTGCAGTATTGATCTGAATTACTGCCCAAGACTGAAGAGCTTAGGCTTGGTCATGAGCAAATAAAAGTCTTCTGGGAACAAGGAGAGGACGTTGCTTTCTTTGCTGGTGGCTGGTGGGGTTGGCCCGGGTCAGTTCTTTGCAGCTCTGGCCGTGTTGATGCAGCTCAAGGAAAGAGGCTGGGCAAAGGAGTTGCCCATGGGACGGACCCTATCAGCATTTTGTAATAGGAGGTGAACTCCAGGATGTCCATTTTCCACTTGTACCCGCTTCTGAAATCATAATCGCCTCAAGGAATTCACTGAGGAGTTCAAAGAAAAAGGAGTAGTTATGGACCTGTACCACAATTGATACAAACTGGTCTAACTCATTTTACATCAACTACGCCACAATTTGTCCCAGTTACAAATGTTCTGTGCCAGGTAGTGCTGGTAGGGAAGCAGTTTGTTAGAATAAATGGAGCAGGAGCTGATGTACCCAAAATAGAAGTGCTGATGTCCTGCCCGGAGATCTGTTGAGAGCACTGGGTCTGTGTGAAGATGAGCACACAAAGTTCTCCCCAGCCTAACAAAGTTCAGACTTTTTCACTGCATCCGCCTGAAAGTATTTGAAGAAGATGGGAATATATTGTTCAGAAAATGCTGACTCACTGAAACCTCCCTGGGAAAAGGGCCCATTACAGCAAACTCGCGTTTGTACATTAAAAAGGGTTGGGAAAAAACTGGAAGTGATGAGATAACCCCATTTCATGCTTTCAGAGCAAACTCCCTCAAATCTGAGAGGGTAAAAGGGGTGACATTGTTTTAGATGTAGATCTTTATTTTATACTTTGGAATATTTCAGTGGGGAAGACAGAAATGAAGGGACTTTTTGCCCTATCAATTATTTCAGACAGCCTGCTCTGATTTTTACTAAAAGCAGAAAGTGTTCACGCCTTTGACTTTCCCTCCCCATGTGAGTGGGAGAGGAATAGGAGAAGTAGCTCTGACTGTGATGGGAAATGTCTTTCCTGCTTGGCTCTCCCTCTCACCTCGGTAAGTAACCAGGTCCAGCATTGACGGAAGGTGACAAGAAAAATGGAAAGGGACTATTTACAAGGGGCTGGAGTGACAGGACAAGGGGGAATGGCTTCAAACTGACAGAGAGTAGGTTTAGACATTCGGAAGAAATTCTTCCCTCTGACGGTGGGGAGGCCCTGGCACAGACCGCCCGGAGAAGCTGTGGCTGCCGCATCCCTGGAAGCTCTCACCACGTACAGGAAGGGCTACAACACCCAGGCAGTGGCTGATCCCCCGAAACATCCAGGCAGTGGCTGATCCCCGGCAGCCGCTCGGGCACGGCGCGTCCGTGCCGAGCCAGCCCGCTTTGCCAAAGGCTCCGACTTCCTGAGGCTGAGCCGCCGCTGGGTTTCCTCCCAGCACAGCCTCGCTCGCTGGTCTCTGACTCATCCCGCCCCCGCTGACNAGGGTCACGGCCCGGGGCAGCGGCTGCCGGCTGCCGAGGAAGGCATTTAGCTCGCTTTTCTTTGCTTGGTGCCCGTAAGGCTCCGGGACCCTCGCTGTGCTACAAGGAAAGCGGCAAGAGGGTTGGTTACTTCTCAAGCTGTGCCAAACAAAAAAGAAATGTACTACAGGCAACGTCAAACTGTAATTATTAAATCGGAAATTAGATGGGAAACTGTGATAAAAAATGAAAACCTACCCACAGTATTAACAATTAGATATATTTGCTATGTTTTGTACAGAAACACTTTTTGTCTTGGCTACATCCCCCGAGAGTGAATACACTGTGATCCAGTTCCTGATGCTGGTGTAAGCTGGCCTGGCTGCCTTGCTCAAAGGGAAACATCCATGCTTGGTGTGCAGCTGAGGATGCACACCCTCTCTCATTCATCCAAACAGCTCGACAGTGAAGGTTTCACATGCTAAAGAGTCAGGGCCAGTTCCTGTCCCTGTATGAGCCCCCTCTTGAACAGTTTCACCCAGATTTGAGAGACACTCCTGCCCAAATGCTTATTTGGGTTTCCCAGCTGGGTCAGCCCCAGAAATAAAGGTGGCTACTTCTCTTTACAGATTTAGCCTAACTTGTATCTATGGATCTAAAGGCTGGAGGAGAGCTGTTGAAAGGGGAGCATTACAAGCCCCCAGCAAAAAACACCCAGGGCCTTCCTTGCATCTCTGTTGTGTGCACAGTGGTTTTGCAGTTTGCACTGCCCCTTCTCCTCTGCTTGTTTTCTCCATCTCAGGGAAGTGCTGCCTGCACTCTCCCTCTTGGGTTCATGTGCCCAAGTTTCTCTTCTAACCAACAGTTAAAGTAGCCAGAGAGGAGAGGGTTAAAGTAGGAGGAGGGGAGGAGAGGAGAGGAGAGGATAGGACCAGCTAATTAGGAGCAGTGTCAGTGTCAGTGCTTGACAGGTTCACGTGGGATGCTGACAGGCACCGTCAGACTGCCTGGGACAACCAGTGCCAAACAGGCTGGGCTCTTTCACCCATGGATGCACCAGCATCCCAAAGCCCTGTGTGAAAGCTTTTCCTTGCTGGAATAGGATTCGCCAGATGTGGAGGTGAGGCTCAAAGCGCATCAAGGAAATGTGTGCACTTTGTTCTCCTGACTGAGGTTTGGGCTTTCTGGACACCACGTGCTGTGGTACAGGAAGTGTTGGCACAGGGAAGGCTGCAGTAACCCGGGGATCCCATGGGCTCGTTGAATGCTGGCTCCGAGTAGGGGTCAGCCCAGTGGTTCTCATCACTGTGCATTAATAGGTCATGGCCATGGGGCTCAGCAATACAGATCATTGACTTTCTGTTTTCCACTAATCTGTTGGGTAAAAAAATTAAATAAAATCCCCCACATAAGCTCATCATGTCACAAACTTCCCCAGCTGGTGAGGTGGAAGCAGCAGTGGGTCTGGCACTGCTGGCAGGCCTGGCACCTTGGCAGCATCGAGTAGGAATCCTGACAAATGCCATGGGCACTGCATCCCAGCAATGTGTCCCATGTGCTGCAGCGTCTCCTTGTGCATTTCACTGCACAGTGGCTGAGTTTCTGCTGTTCTCAGCTGAAATCAGCTGCTGTGTCGAGGATCTTGGTAGTGCACCCCAGGAGGGGATCTCTGGGACAGGGCAACATCCCACACCTGGACATCAGCACCCACAAATCATTGCAGAGCAGTTTAGGTTGGAAGGGACCTTAAAGATCACCCAGTTCCAGCTGCTGCCATGGGCAGGGATGCAGTAGCAATGTGCCACGCTGCTGCTTGGACTTAAGGCAGGCAGGCAGCCTACATGTTAGGGGTGACACTTTCCTTCTTTTAGTGTCTCCAGTCTGTGCCAGACATACATTTGTCCCCCTCATGTCATCCTGCCCCTAATGTTTCACAAGACCTGTCCTAATTTTTCTCCAGAATTTGCCAGCTGAGGAATAAAAAAAGATGAGAGTTTGTTCCCTGAGTTTGGCAATCAGTTCATGGCCCAGGGAGGAAGGATGCAAAGTAAGGGTCAGGGAGAGGATCTGTCTCAGAGACACTTGGGGCTGTCTTCAAAATGCTGTCTTCAAAACAAACATTTCCCAGGCTTTCATCTGAAGCTGAAACTCTGAGACAGAAAGAAACCAACAGTGTAACTTCTGCCACTGGCAGGTTTTCCTCTTCCAAGGTCAGCTGTGATTACGTTTGGAGAGTGCTTTGCTCTTTTTGGCAGTTTGGGCTATTGCTGCCCTATGTACAGGGGACCCTCTGCAGATCTGTTCCCAGCTCCAGCAAGTGTTAACAGGGAGTTCTGCTCACTGGGCCCATGTTTGCTTGCCGGCTGTAGCTGCTCCACACTGAGAGTTCTTGGGCTCCCCCTCCTACCCTCAACAAGGCAGGGTCTGGGTCCAACCCCGTGTCAGGGCATGAACAAAGCCTTTGAGCCTTCCCAGGAATTCCTGCCCTCTTTTAGTTTGCAGGGTTTGGTTCTGGATTTTGGGGTGTTTGTTTTCCCATCTTTTCTTACTTCCTGTGGCTCTTGAGCTCAGCTTTTGTTTTATGTGTTCAGGAGTACAGGAGTGTGTTTCATTTCCCAGATTAGAAAATGCTCAGAGGTATAATCAGGTCCTTCCACAGTGTTTAATTATCCATAATTAAAGGTATCTACACAAAGCAGCAGATTTTCAAAGACTATTCTTGTGTTACATTGCTAATGAATTAAGTAATTAATTGGCATTGAAAAAGTACAATAAGAAACATCAATCTTTTAAAGTAAAGCATTTTTTAGGGGTTTTATAAAATCATTAACTCATATCAGGTCAGTAGCTGTTCTAATGTCTAAATTCCCCTTCTGACTCTAAAAAAAATTTCTAAAGCACAAAATGAATGCAGGAAAAATAAGGCAGAGAATACTAGCTGAAGAGTGTGGGAACACTCAGAAATGGGGAATTTTTGGAAGTCATTGTCCATCACTTTGCCACTCTGTCCCACAGTTCCTTCCCTCTACCAATAGTATGTGAACCAATTCCCATCACACTTGAGAAGGCAGTTTGCAGCCTCAAACCTTCCTGTTGCTGCAAGTTAAATACATTTTTCTGCTGGGTTTAGTTTGAATAACCTGCATCCCCTCACGAGTCCCCACTGCCTCTGTGCCTCAGTTTCCCCAGCGCATTTCCCTGTCCTGGGGGAATGTGTGAGGATAGGGGGTTGTGAGCCCTTCAGATCCTGTGGTGCCACTGAGACCAGAGGATGAGCAAGAGTTTCATCCAGGAATTAAGTAATAAAAACAGATTGCAGAGTGAGGGGTAACAAAGCATTTGGGAAGTTTGGGCAGGGGGGATGCAGAACCACGTATATCCACCATAATTTTTCCCCAGCCTTTCATCATTGCCAGCTGTTACCTCACAGAATAACTGTCCTGTCCCAGCACACCAGCACAATATCACATCTGCCAGACCATAAAGCCCACATGCACTCTGGTTATGCCTTTCGTGGTAACACCCAGAATTATTAGCCTGTTTATTCCAGAAGCACCAACCTCTGCTTGTCTCTTCTGTCCATCAGACCGAGGTGTGCCCGTTCTTGCAGTGCTTTGCCCTCCCCATGTGTGTCCTCAAGATGCATCCACACATCCTGCCCTGCCCCTTCCATCCCCTCCTCCTCCTCCTCCTGTTTCCTGAGGAGATACAGATTTTGGCACAGCAGTGCCATGTCCTCTCTCTCTAACACCAGGCTTAATGGTTGGGGTGGGGTCAGGGAAGATGTTTTCCTGATTTTCCTTTCCTGTGCCACAGGCAGGTAAGCAAATTCCCCAAATAAACTAAGAAATTCTGTTTCTGCCATTGTGGTTATTCCCTTTCTCCAGGTAATCAGTCATTTGTATGGATTTGCATAGAAATGGGAGCTTTGCCACTGCAGCCCGACCTAAATTTATAGGGATGAAAACAGGCAAATCCAAAGGCTGCTACTGTTAAACACCCTCCAGAAGATCCATCCTTTGACTGGAAGGGGAACCTCTGCTGACTGACTGAGACTTTTAACATTAAATTCCCCTTTCATGTGAGTCTGACCTGCCCATGGTCATCATTTCTGTGTCCATCATCACGGAGGCCAGGAGGATGGGAATAGTGGTGGAGACTGTGGAGGCCAGGGAGATGGGAATGGTGGCAGCAGGTGGGTTCTGCTCAGAAAACCAACAACTCGAACACAAGCCAAGAGCAGAAAGAAATGGTTTCCGCAGCAGCTCCTTCCTTACAGGGAAACTTTTATCTTTGCTTTGAAATCCCATTTCTAACACAATCCCATGTTCAAAACCATCATCAGAAAAATCTGTCACTGGGGGAAAAACACAAGTGGCACCGTGCTGCTGCCCTCAAAGCATCACCTTCGTGCCATAATGGCAGAAAGGCCTGAGGGCATTTTTCTATCAGTTGACCCCATCCCACAGGGATCTGGACTGCAATGAAGCTGTTCTCCAGACAGGAGCTGGAGGTCAATGCCGAGCGTGTGGTTCCCACAGCTCAGGAAACCCCCGTTCCCTTGGCAGGGGCTTTGTGCCAACAGGCACCGATCGCCGCTGCAGCATCGTCCGGCGCTGGGTTGGGTTTGCAGCACACTCTGCCTCTAAAGGAACAGCTCAGACAAATGTGTAGCGATCCTCCTTCTTCCCTACATTTTTTTTTGCTCCTGTTTGATACAAAATGAGCCCAGTCACAGTTTCCATTTCATTTTTGACTGATCTGAAAAAAACCCTCACCCCATAAAACATCACACAGCTGTAGTGACCAAGTTAGATTCAATTCTGGCTTTATATTGAGTTGACATACAGCCAGCTCTCTTCCATACATCATCTGTGATTGCAGTTAAGCATGAAATACTGTTTTAATTCTTACACCAAATGTGGGGGTTTTTTTCTGAACAAAAAAAGACATAAAAATGTTAAAGTGGGCCATAAAAATCATTGTATTTTCACATGAAGTGCAACCAAGAGGCGAATAAGTTGGCTAAAAGCTCACAAGACCCAGAGAAAAAGTCCTGCTTGTTACTCTTTGGTTGTTAACCTTTGCCTTTGAATGGAGATGCCTGGGCAGGGACCACAGGCCTGCTGCTTTGGCATCCAGGAGCTGTTTGGGCCCTTACTTCCCTAGATCAGGGTGTCCTCCCACGCCTGCAGGGACCAGGAGCTGTGGCTGCCTGTGGGAGCTGCTGCTCCCTGACAGTGTCCCAGTGTCCCTGGGAGCTGCCCAGGCCGCTGCAGGGTGAACACCCAGCCAAGTCCCTGCATGAGTTTGCTGCTCTGCATTCCAATTCCCTTCTTGGGAAATCCTGGGCACAAGGGCACAGTCAGTGGGACCGAGCCTGTCCCATGGCACGTGTTGATCTGTGGCTGCTCTTGGGACATGAGCTAGCAAGGTGAAGGCAGCACAAGCACAACAGCACATTATACATGCATTTATATTGTAATTTTTTTTCTTCACTTAAAGGTTTAGTCTCTGGAAGGTCCAACTTTCCCTCCCTTTGGCTGTTGATTTTAATGGTAACGTTGGTAGCTGATGCAGTAGTTTAATGTTAGTTTTATTAATTGATTTCTTTTAAATTAATCTATTCGACACCAGCTTAAAAAGAAACACCTCACCTTATTCGCCATATTTGAATGATTAAAAAAATTAATGTGCCTTCAGCACTGTTGGAATTCATTTTGGGAAATATCTATTTAGACAAATTTTTGAAAGCCTATTACTTACCTGAAAGGTTAAAATTACTTCAGAGTAGCTTTCACTGCCCACAATTAAAATCTACATGTATTTAAAAAAAAAAATCTATGGTGCTCTCCCAAAGCTTTATGCTGTCTGCAAAAAGACTTTTAAGAGCTAATCCCTGTTTGTTTGCTCAGGTGAATGTTGAAACACACATTTTTCCCTTAATAGATGGTTACTGCTGGCTTTGAGGTGTTACCGTTTTCCTTCTCCAGCCCAGAGTGTGCTCAGTAAAACCTGATTCAGAAACCCTGCTTTGGATGTACAGTTCCTGCCTGTGCAATGCTGGACCCTTTGCCTTTGCAGTTTTTTTACTATATGCTAAACTTTCCAGTGCTGATCAAGGTATTTGCACACATAGATCCTTTTAAAATGAAGAGAAATTTGGTATGTAAATCCCATAGGTGACTTTGAAAATGCCAACCTGCATTTTACACTAAAAGGAAGGGGGAAAGCTGTGGATTCACAGCTGAGTCTGAAGCACTGGGAGTTGCTCTTCTGCTGTCTGGGAGCTGATCCATGTGCTGGCTCCTCCAGCCCGGTGAAACCTCCTTGGTTTCACTTCAAGGCTGCCCCCCTTCGGGTGTTTGAGTCAGCAGAGTGAATAAAGGGTTGTGTATTTGATACCTATTTATTTGCACTGCGGGAATGCCTAACTCTGCCAGCCAACAGTCCATAAGCCACAAATGGTTAGAAACACAGTAAAATGGCAAACTGGGGCTGGAGGTTTTGCAGGGAGCTCAAAGTGCACTTGGATATGCTCCCAGCTTTGATTTTGGTGCACTTGGGATCAGAAACAGAGGGGCTGGGTGCACAGGACTTGGGGAAATGTCCATGTGGGGAGGCAGATACCATCATTCAAAGCAGTGGGAAACATAAATGTTTCTGTAGTGTGCCCAGATCATGAGCTTTGCTCCACCATCTCTGTGCTGCCTTCCCTGAGTGAGCTGTGCCAAAGATCTGATACAGAGCTCTGCTACCCTGGCACTCACAGTGCCCAGGGAAGGGCGGGTTGGACATGACCATCCAGAAGCCATCAGACATCAGAAGCTGTGGCTGCTCCATCCCTGGAAGTGTCCAAGGCCAGGCTGGATGGAGCTTGGAACAGTCTGGTCCAGTGGAAGGTGTCCCTGTCCATGGCAGAGGGTAGAGCTGGATGAGCTTTAAGGTCCCTTCCAACCCAAACCATTCTGGGACTCTGTGCTCAACCTTGGGCTTGGTCCCCCGTTGTCCTGCTCATCCCATAAGCACAGAGGATGAAGAGTGGAGTGGGGCTGTAATTTTCAGCTGGTACATTTTAGCTGTGGAAGGGCCACTGTCATCATTTGTCTTGGTGAGGGATGGTGTCCGGCCTGTCTGCAGAGCTTGGATCGGTATCGGCGCCCATGGACGTCACTGCTCCCAAACAGACGGCTTTTAAATTGCACCCATAGATCTTCCCTGCACCAAAACGTCCCTGCTCCAGTATTTAGTGATGCCTGAAGTTATGTCTCCACATCAAATTAAGTAACTGTGCTATCAATAAGGAGGAGTAATGCAGTGTATTCCCTTCTGGATGTCTCCCTGTCCCTCATTTGTTTGCTGCTGCTGATTAAGATGGATAACGAGCCATCAGTATTTTTCTAACTGCGGTGCAAAGCAGTGAGGCCTGAATCAGTCTCTGTCACTGGGTGCCAGCTCATAATTTAGGAAACTCCAGTGGAGCCCTGCATTCATTAGACACCAAGGCAGCAGATACTTGGGATTGTCTGAGCAAAGCCTGGATGATGCGACCATCGTGGTGTGAGGAGAGCCAGGAGGGAATGTGGGGCCACCAGGAGATCCCTGGCCTGCTGGGCTGGCTGGGAGCTGCTGGTGTGTTGTAATTCCTTTATTGTGAGGCTGCATGACTGTCAGAAATCAGTGGAATAGCTCCCATTGCCCTGAATTGAGCTTTTCACCTCCCCCTTGCCTTTTTAATGCATTCTGTCTAATGATGGAGGGCTGGCTTGGAGTGAGCAACTTGGATTTAATTTGGACAAGGATACTGAAGATATATATATTTTTTTAATGCAGAGATTAAATAACTTTTAGGCATCTTCAGGCACCCAGTAATGTAAATTATGGCTGGAAAAATCTCTCCTGTAAATGGGCAGTACTTGAGAAGGGCTGTTAACACTGTCTTGTGAGCAGTGAAAAATGCAGGAAGGATGGAAAAGAGCTGCAGATCAGCTTCAGAGGAGAGTAATTCTTCAGGGCAGTGGTGTGCACGATCAAAAGCTCATGGATGTCTAGAAGGTACCACCAGATGACTCCAGGAGCTGTTAGCCAGAGCCAGCAGGGTTTGTCCACAAATGAAAAGAGAAGAGGTTCTGATTTCACAGCATTTTACAGAATAAAGTGAAATTGAGGGCATTTATTGGAGGTGCCATCTCTATGGGTGGCTAGACAAGGTGGCAAAGGAAGAGTGACCCTTCCATCTTGGGGTCACCTCGAGGAGGAGACACTTGTTACCACAGCTGGGAGCCACAAACTGAAAGGACAAGCAGAAATGGTGTTAAACAGACAGGGGGCAAGGCTTCCTTTTGGTATTTTAAAATATCAAGAGCAATCCAAAAAAGGGAAAGAGAGCGATTCCTGAGCTTTTGAATGGCAGGGGGTTGGAAGGCTGCTGCAGCCACCACTGGCCCACTGGAGGGAGGTTTAATTTGTGGCACTCAGGCTGGCGTGGGTTGGTAGATTTGGTTCCTAGTCCCTCCTGAAAATGGAGCAGCATCCAGATTTTATTGATGGGGCAGATGATGCATTGATGCAGCTTCTGCATCACAGGAGAGCTCTCTGCTGCCTGAGAGGGTGAGCAGGTTGAGAAGGGGCTTCCAGACTTGGTGGTGATCGGGATGGGGACACCGACCTGAAGCAGTCCCATTTCCAGCCCTGCATAAGTCTCTGTGCAGGATGGGTGTTTGGGTGGCGATGGACTTTGGAGTCCAGGGGGTGCTTTTCCCCTGGTGTTTGTACTGGGAGGAGCTTTGTACTCTGGAGGCTGGAGGACATGGACATCACCTGCAGGAGCAGGGAGCAACAGAGCTGCAGCACAGTGCTGTCCCTCCTGCCACCACCAAGATGTGGCAGACAGGGACCAACGGTGGGTGTTACCGGGATGTGAACTCACCGCCCCACATCGCGGGGTCATGGCAGCCCCGTTTCCAGTGCACCCTCAGGCTTCAGCCATGCTCCAAGCCAGGATCTCCAGCTCTGGCCTCTTTCTAACACAATAAAGCTCAAGGTTGTTTTCTTTGGGTGGGGTTTTCAGCTGCCCCTGCAGAGTGTCGCCAAATTTAATTTTCAACAAGGCAAAGCTCAGCATCACCAGCTGATTTCTTTATGTCTCACCTCTGGTTTCGCCCGCTGTCTCCTCCTTCCCTTGAGAGAGGGAGGCTGGAACTCTCCATACCAGGCAGTGAAAACAAGATTTCTTCCCTCCCCAACTCATTAACTAAAGTCAAAAATTGACCTCTTTTCTTGCAATCTGAAGTGATCGCATAAATAGCATTGGCAGAGCTAAATGAACATTTGAAAAGATCCTGCAGGATCAGCAGAGAGGAGCAGTGTTAACCTCCAGAAACAGAGGCCATCATTATAAACAAGATGCTGGGTTTCCTTCCCTTCTGAGCACAGAGTTCAGTCTGGACATGGAAGAAGTTCCAAGATGCAGGCAACAGGCAATTTCTTGCCTCTGTGACAGAGCCTGGGGATTCTGCTGTGTTTTTCCTCTTTTTCTTTTGGGGATCCACAAGCATCCTTGTGTGGATTCCAAGTGTCATCCTCATTTGGTTGCTGCTTTGCAAGGGGTTGTTTCAGCACCAGACACCAGTGCTGGAGACTGCATGGCTTGTGGTGTGGGATGGTGTGTGAAGCCTGGGAGAGATCTGTTTTGTGGAGACATGCAGAGGAAGATCCGCCTTCCCACTGGGAAGACACTTGGCCATGCTCAGTAGAAACACCTCCCCCAGGCCAACACACACTGCCAGCAGAAAACCTGCACACCCAGTTGTGCTCATGGTCGAGCTCCAAAAGCAAAGTCATCGAGCCTCATTCAGCTGAGTGAGTGTCCAGGGGGATGTTTCAGGATGTATCCATTCCTAAATACTGTCAGGAAACACCACAGTTTTCCACTTACTCCTTGCAACTTTAATTGTGGGGCACGCCACTTGGGAGCCTGAGGGATGGCCGCTGAATTGAGCTGCTATTTAAAAGCTGTCTTAACTAGGCAGATAAGCGTAGCCATCGGCACCTCTCTCCTTGATGGAATCCATTGACTGAATAAGCTAAATTCTCCTGGAGTCAGCTTTAATATTTCCTAAAGGGATGGGGAGGCTCTCAAAGAAGTGGCAGGAGACATATTTAACTGAGGGGAAACTACCACTCTTGCTGAAATCAGAGGTTGCACAATGAGAAGTTCTGGTGGAGATGATGAGCTTTGTCTGGGACAAGATGCTATTCAGGGCACATCTGAATATCACAGTTGGCCTGAAGTGATCCATGCTTGCTGTTTGATTAACATTTGATTTCCTTTTATTGCTTCTCTGCACACACAAAGCTAAATTCAGAGCTGCTGAAAGCCACGGGCAGAGCTGCTGAGTTCAGTAAAACACGTCTGAGGAGTCACAGGGAGCTGGGGGGACACTGCTGTTCGGCACCGAGTGGCTCCAAGGCATCAGCTCATGGTGTTGGAGAGAGCCTGACCCCCGAATTCCCTCCAGACCAGGGGTGCAGTGGAGCAGGGATATCACCAAAGTACCTGATCCTCAGCACATGGTTGCAGAATTTTCCATCATTCTCCCCAAACAACAAACGAAATATGGGTTTTTTACATCTCTCCCATCAAATCAGCATCTGAATGTCCCTAATATATCTCCATAAAAATCTTCACAGCTGTTCTAGCAAACAGCCTGGAGTGCTGCGGGCTTTTATGAGTATTAACTATGTTAAGCAAAGCAGATCTCACAATTACACTGTCTGTGGGAGCAGCAAACTTTGCCCATCAGTCTCCCTGAGCAAGGAAAAAGGGTGATTAGTGTCCTGTTATCATCACAGTTGTGGTTTAAGATGCTTTTACCAAGAGCAGGACGACAGCCCTTGCCCAAAGCAGCTTCTTGTTCCTGCTACTATTATCATAAGTAACCTGATATGCTTGACATGTCATCAAATGCTTCTGAACAGCATCTTCCTTTGAGTAATAATTTTCAAACCCCACACTGCTGTTCGGTGTCATTCTTTGGGGGTTTGTTTTGGCATTGATTTGGCAGACCCTGGTGTCATCCAATTCCTCCAAGCAGCTGCAGTGGGAAAAGCTCAGGCCAGTCCTCAGCAGCACTGGGTTGGGGCCCTCAGCTTTTGAAATGTTGGGAGGGAAAAAGAATATTAGAAAATTTAAAAGAGTCTGTTTAGCTGTGCTGCAGAGCAAAAAAATAGTTGGTTTCTTGCTGTGGGCTCTGGCTGTGGCTTTAGGGGCTGCAGCCCCTCCAAGGTACATGGCACAGTCACACGGATCCCCAGGTGGTGGAGGTTATCTCTGCCGGTAGCTGCCAGCTCTATAAATCTCAAAGTTTCTGGAAAACTCCCTGGTGACTTGTGCCATGGCACAGAAAATGCCACTTGGCTGGAGCATATTTTCACCTCAGTCCCAGCAGTGCACGGTCCCTCTTCGAGTGCCTCTCTCGTGCCTCTGCCGCGGGTGCAATGCTCGCTGCATACCAGTTTGGACAAACAGGATCCAGTTTTCCAGTGTGAAGGTGGGAGAAGTTTAAATGGGGGAAAAAAAAGGGGTGGGGGGAGAGGCTGGCTGATAGTGATTGTGCTGGAAAACTGGATTTCAGGCAATGGGAATTTAGGTTGAATTATCACAAATGCAGTGTGGAAATTTTGCCATCCTTTAGAAATCCATGTTTCTCTAGGGATGGGGATAGCAGTGGGAGGGAGAAGATGTAGTAAAGCTTCATCCAGCTCACTGTGGTGAGCAAAAGAAACTCTTTCGCTCAGGCAATTTTGAGAGAGTGCTGGGAGAGAAGAGGTCCAGAGCAGTGGCAGTGTTGGTCCAAATTAAAAGCACTAAGTCTGACAGGAGGGAGGCAGGACATTCCACAGGAGGGCAGCTGTCAGTAGAGCCCCAAGCCGTGTTTTCCTCCATTTTGCTAAAAGCCAAGAAGAAAGAAAACAAACCCAATTGCTGTAATTTTTCCTTCAGTTCAGCCTCTGACTACAGCTCCTTCCTTGGGTGTGCCCAGGTGACCCTGGCCAGCCCAGGGATGCTCGGTGCTGCTCCAGCGAGGGCTGGTCTGGCAGTCCCTGTGATTTATCCCAAACAGCTGTCATTTCCCCCCTTTCCCTTGCCCAGCCCCTTTGGTGCGGTGGCAGTATCCCAAGGATTTTCTGTTAGACACATCCTTCCAGGCACAACAGGGATCAGAGGGGCAGATCCTGAGTGTTTAATTACAGAAGGGCAGATCATTAGTGTTTAATTGCAGAATGTCCTTGGCCGGGCCAGGGACGTTGCTGTGCTGCTGTCCCCAGAATAAGGGATCCCCTCTCCAACAGGGACCTCAGAGGCACAGATATTTTTAGCACATCCCCCTCATCCATCCCCTCCTTTCATCACAGTGTCTGTTTTCTGCTCCTCCCCGTCCTGGGACAGGGACATTAATGAGGGGTATTTACTGATTATTTTATTTCCATACAACCCCCTAGGGAAGCTCAGGAGGGACAAGAGACCTGGGGCTGCTGAGAGGAGGAAGGGCAGCCAAGGAATGGACAGATAAGCAGGATGAAGGAAAAATAAGCTTTTGCCCAGTTGGCAGCACCCCACCAGCCAGTCCCAATGCCATGCCCCGTGGCTGACCATGATCCCTGCACCACTGGGGTGCCAAAATCCCATGAGGGAGGTGTTGGGTCCGCAAACCTTGTCTGGGAGGCAAAGTTGACTCACCTGAGAGTGAGCAAACTTGCTGGCTCCATCACTGCCAGCCTCCCACATGTTCTCAGCCCCCGGAATGGGCTGGCAGTGCTGTAAATCTGGACAAAGCTGTGTCTGGAGACGTGTGTGGGTGTCGAGGCAGCACTGGCCTCTCAGATGAGGTGCTTAACAGGCAAGGCAACAAGAGGGAAGATATCTTCCCCTTTCCTTGCCACCCTAATCTCCAGAGGAAGCTTTTTGTTTATATTGCAACGAAAAGGCGTTTTTTTTGCTCTGGGAGTGAAGAGCAGGCTGTTGTGTGGAGGCTGCCCACCCTGGGCATCCCTGACATCAGCAGGCAGTTGGAGCATCCCATTAACATGCCACCCCATGCATTTATTTCAACTTCAAATACAGCCAGCTGCAGTTACGGGAATTTCCATGGCATTTGAACCCTGGGCATTTAACAGCAGCAGATGACCTGACAGCAACGCCCACGCTGCGTCATAACACACCCCCACCCACCGGGCTACAGGAAACAGAGAATTAAACCAGTGGCGAAGAGCACAGGCAGTGGCACCGCCAGCACAGGGACTCAAAGACTCTGGGAAAGTGTTGACAACTTCAGTGGGTTGCCAGAGACATACCACAGTTGGGATCACAGCCTTTCCAACCAGGACGGTGTCTTCCAGACAGATGTCAACTTGGGAAATCTTCAGCTCGTGACCAGAACAGGTCGTGACTTCTTTAACCTCATGCCTGCAAGGAAAAACACAGATACCATGTGTGCATATGTAGGGTTTGGCTGTTCTGTTTGTGCTCTTGGCTGGTAGCTCCTGGCTTTAAAGTTCTTTGCAGTTTGGAATGGCTGAGGTTGGAGGGGCTTTTTGGAGCTTTTCCAGCTCAAAGCCCAGCTCAAGGCAGCCTTAAAACATCCCCACCCCCAAGGCTCCTCCACTGCCAGCAGCCCTGTGTCACCTGTGCTCTGGCTCAACAAGTGCAGTTGAATCTCCTTGTCTGGAGTAAAAGCCTGCTTCTGGAATCCTGATGGAATTCAGGTGCTGGCTAGGCAAAGGAGGAGGCAGCATGGAGCAGCACAGACCTTCCCAGGTGCTGCCCATAGAAGGAAGCAGCAGCCCCGGGGTACACCCTGTGTCTTGGTTTGAAAAGACAGATGTCTGCTAAGGAAGGCAGAAGCCTCCCTTGGAATGGAAGATGCACCGCCCTTCCCTCTGAATTATAATTTTGAAATTAAGGGGCTTTCAGGCAAAGATATGGGGAACAGGAATAACAGTTCTTTTACTATATATATATATATAACAAAACAGTAATACAGAAACACTGGCTTAACCTGACAGAGTCAGAGTAACCTGGCACCCTGCCGGGCAGGGAGGTGGTAGCAGTCTGATCAGGTGACAGCTGCAGTGCTCTTTGAAGTGGTTCTGCTGAAGCGGTGATCTTGTAGAAAAGGTCTGGTCTTCCTTGGAAGGTCCAGTGGTAGGTATGTAGCTCTTGTCCTCTGGGAATCCAGTGGGAAAGGCTGCCTCTGGTGTTCCAAACCTCAGTTTATATCTAAGATGGAATGCTTGGTTCCTCCCTCTGGGCGAAGCATCTCACAATAAGATGATATAATTTTATCAGTCATGCGGTGATGGCCCATTAACAGAAGATATCCCCCTGGAGGGAGGATGGGTCATGGGAGAGATAAAGAACTCTGCCCCACCTGATGTCAACAGCTGGCCCATTAACAGAAGATATTTCTATGTTTACCAGCGATGAGTCATGAAGGAGATGGGGGAACACTGTCCCACCAGTTTTAATAGCTTAGGAAGATGGTGATAGAATACATACTTTTGGGCACATCTTACATTGTAACCTAGGACACCCTGTCACCCCAAATTCTGTACAGGAGCCATCCAAGGCATCTTTCTCAGGCCCTTCTGGCATTGCCTCATGAAGATAGATGTGGAATGTTGCTGTAGAGCCATGTTTGAAGGGGCCTTTAATGAAGGCGGGGGTTGTTGAAACACAAGTAACACTCAGGCACCCTGAATTTTCTGGTTAAGCCCAGCCCTGCCAAAATTGTGGCCTGTTCAACAAAGGGTCCTGAGGAGCATCTTACTGAAGTCAGGGCACTCATAAATAGCTCTCTGAGACTATAAAACATGGGACCCTGGCACTGGGCTGGCTACAGCTCAGCCTGTTTCCAGCCTTGTGGGAACTCTGTTTCCCTTTCAAATGGCCTTAAGCCTGAGACTTAAGGTACAACTTGCCCATAATTCCATGTCTGTACACACTCTCACCTTTGGAATGCACCTCATGCACCAGAGGCATAGATTAAAACCGGTGGCCAGCCGAGGGGTGACATTTCAGAGCAGCACTCAAGCCACAAAACACTTTTCAAATGTCTTTATGCTTCCCCACTGCCACCAATGCGACTGCTTGAATTTTTTGTGTGTGCTGCTGGCTCTGACATTAATTCCTGGCACTAAGCGGTGAAGGAGTAGGAGGGGGAGAGAGCTTGCAGAGGGACAGATGGGCAGTGGATATTTGTGGGGCTTTTATAAGGAGGAGGAAAGGGCTTTTAGATCCCTTCCAACCAAGCCATTCTGTGACTGGGAAATAAGATCCTTGCTGCTCAGCTTTGATATTGTGAAATAGGGAAGCCAAAAAAAAAAAGGACCCAAAGCAATAATAAGCAGATTAAAGGAATTATCCTTGAGGGGAAAACCCCAGCTTTTATCAGAAAGCTTATTTGAGAGGTGATGCAATAAATCATTTATGACTAATAGCTCCAAGCTGGTGGGGGTCCTCAGGGTTACCTGGTGTTGGAGCATGGCTGCCAATGGCCCTAGGGGATGAATTGGCTCTGGTCCCTGCAGCTCCCTGCAGGCTCACCAGGCTGGAGCATTGAAGGCTGGGCTGTGTCCCTCATGCTTGTCCTCGTGGTCTTGTCCATCTTGCAGCCAAGATTTAAGGAGAAAGAGGTACTAAATTAGTGGTCGAGTAGAAAAAGCTGAGTGCAAATGCCATTTGTTCTAGGGGCTGGGTGCAGAAACAGAGAGGAAAGTTTCAAGGCCTTTTTTTTTCTGTTTAGTTCCTGAGTGCAACCAAAAAATGCGAGAAGAGATTGCTGTGGGTCCAAGGCTCAGCACTGAGCAAGGTGGGAGCATTGCTGCAGATTTCGGCAGCAGTGGTGGCGTGGCCAGAGCGCAGCATGGGCTGGCGCTGGGTGCCTGCCTGTCCCAGGCTTAGAGCAGAGCTGCTGCCCCCAGTCCAAACACAGAGTATTTATCCTGTCACCCCTGTGTGTTTCTGCAGGTCCCAACTGTTTTGCGGGCACCACAATAATTCCTGCAGGCATCGAGGTGAAGGTGGACGACTGCAACATCTGCCACTGCCACAACGGGGACTGGTGGAAGCCGGCACAATGCTCCAAGCGCGAGTGCCAGGGCAAGCAGTCTCTGTAGCAGCACCTCCAGCCAACAAGCCGCTCATGGTAATGGTGATGGTGGTGATGATGGTGATGGTGACGAAGGAACGGCTTCGATGCTGCCCACGTGTCCGAATTCCCACCAGCTGCAGCAGGGTCACCAGCAAGCCCTGCGAGGGTGCCACACGAGCAGAGATCGGTACCTGCGGGGAAGGTCTCCCCGTGCCCCCTGCAGCTCCTCTCCCGCTTTACTCACTCTGTACCCGGTGTCCAGGTGCCTGCTCTGCTGCTGTAATCACCAGTGCTTGGTGGGGACGCGCTGCTGGGACTGGGGGAGGACAGCAGGAAAACGGCCCCCGCACGTTCTTGGCCTGGCGATGCCTCTGAGGCGCCGATCGATTCACTGCTCTCACTTTCTACAGTGTGGATCGTGGGGTTTTTCACAATTATTTATTTGAGGGTTTTTTGCTATTGTGATTTTTCTTTTTTTTAAGCCTCTTCCTAAGCTGGGATCATCGGGACAATACAGCTATGAGTGGAACGATAGATGGAGCATTTTTATTGTGTCTGTAAGTGCAGGAGGCACTAAGGACAGGAGGGAGGTAGAAATTGAAAGGGATGGGGGGATAAAAAACACCCAACTGGAATGTAACCTGCAGCAGGACCAAGGTAGATGCACAGGTATAGACCAGGCAGCCAAGACACAAAGCTGTATCTGTGTTACACTTTCTCCACTGAGTGGGGACAATAAAGTCAAAGACACCTCCACAGTCACCGTGACCTTGATGGGAGCAGAGCCCACAGCAGCTGCATGGGCAGGCTGGTGCAGCCAACCAGAAGGTGCTCCATGAAAGCAACATCTTACCTGGCTTGTCTGTGTGTGATCCCTAGCTGGGGCAGCAGTGGTGGAGCAGAGGGAAGAGGGCCCCACCTGTTCCTGGTTCTCAGGCTGAGCATGTGCTCCCCTGCCTTGTCCCATCCCGAGGCTGCTCTCACTGGAGCCAAGGGCAGTGTTGCATTGCCTTCAGCGACAGCAGGTCACAATTAAAATATGGGATCACCCACTTTGGAGGTTTCCAGGAATGTCCCATGGCTGTGGCAGCACTAAAGTGGCTCAGCTGGCAGGTAAGACCCTTTGCTACAGCAGGAGGGAGCTGCCCTGGCTGTCCCTGGGAGCATCCACACTGCTGGGGATAAAGCAGGCCACGGTGCAGCAGGGCTGGGCTGGGCTGGACTGGACGTGGGGGCTCTTTCTTGAAAGCAGCTGCTTTCTGTGCCTGCCTGCCAGGAGTAGAGGTCCCCATGGACCCCCAGCAGCCAAGGGTCCCCGTCGGACCTTCCAGCAGTGGTACCTTCTGCTTTCTCAGGCTGCAGCTTCCAAGTGATACTGTGAAAGAAAAGCCACCAATGTCATGTCCCTGCCCCGCCTGCCCAGGCGAGCCCAGGGGCCGTTCCCATCACTGTCCACGCTTGGTTCCCTGCTTTTTGGTCAAGGCTGTGAGGGTGGTGGTGCTTATTTTGTTCAGAGCTCAGACTCCAGTCCAGCACCTGCTCTCAACAGCAACGGCAGCAAATCCTCCCCACAGCATCCTCATTGAAGCGGATCAGCACGCTGGGCTCGGTTTATACACACTGTTGCCTTTATACTTTCATTTCTTCCCCGTGTTGGTGTTTCCCTGGAGGGCAGGGGTGGGAGGAGCACTTGGCACAGCAACTGCTGTCCTGTGGCTGAGCACTGGCTCCCTGCAGGCTGAGCTGGTACCATTAGAGACGTCATCGCCACATTTCTTCGTAAGCTGTTGCCTGTCAATGACTATCCAGTTTCAAAACTTCAAACAATAGTGTGCCTGAAACTAGTGAGAAAAAAAAAATCTGTAAAAATGGGAGGGAGGGGTCCTAGAAACAATATTTGATGTGTAAAAGACTATATTATTAAAAAATTATTTTGTTAAATATAAAGTGTGTGAACCAGCAAAAAAACCCCAAAATTACATATTTGTGGTGTATTTTACTCTGCTGATCATCAGCCCCTCAAGCTCCCGCTTCCCCATCTCATCCCTTGCTCCAGTCCCTGTCTCATCACAGCGTTGGTGAGTGCAGCTGGGGTGGGAAGAGCAGGCTTGGAGCCTGAAAGTGGCCATGAGAATCCCATGGACTGGATGGGTTGCTCAGGGCGTGTCTCAGCAGGAACTCAGTACACCAGCTTTGCTTTGCCAAACCAGGATTCCCGTTTGGGGAGCTGCCATGGACTGACACGGCTCCCAGGCTCTCGCTTTAACCTCCATCTGCTTTTGCCTTTTACTGGTGCCATTTTATATTTGGTGCCATTTCCTGAACATGGAAATTTGCTTTCAGTTCACAAACCCCATTTGGTACCTCCAGATGCATCATTATTTACACTGATTAGTAGTTACTCTAATTAATTACAGCCTAATTACTGTAGTTAATGTTTGTACAGTGCTTGGAACAAGTACAGCACTATACGTGCCACATATTATTATTTTCTTCGTTATTAATTAAGCACCATCTCCATTCCATGCTGTGCTACTTCATTATTTCCCAAGGAGTCACAGTAGCGCCCTTATTCCCACCCAGGAGTACTTTTCTCCCAGCTGCCACTGGGATGCTGCAGTGCTGGATTGGCATGGGAAGAGCAGTGGGATTGCTAAGGAACATGGGAATGCTCGGGGTTTTGCCCTTCACTCTTTCAGGACACTGTGTCTAAAAACAAATGAGAAAAAGAGGCTGATGGAGGGGGACCCCTTGACGCCGCACAGGGAGCTGGAGCATGCTCTGGGTCATGTGAGGGAAAGCCCTGCAGATCCCATCATGGATGTGTCTGCAAGACCTGCATGGCTCAGACTGTAGAAGGGGTCTGACTCCCCCAAATCCAGCAGTGTCAGACACAGTCCCACTGAGGGATCCCACAGCTCTTCCCAAGCACCAAGGTGTCACTGGGATACGGCCTGGGACCACAGTGAGAAGCGAAGGGCACAGATCATTTTCTAGGAAAACTTCCGCTGTTCATGTGGAAGAGTTGCCAGTCATAGGTGGGCAGTGTTTCCACAGCACTGGGGGTGCCAGCAGCCCCAAAAATTTCCACCAGCTCTGCTTCCCATCAGCCTCTCTCAGGCCAGGGTGGATCCAGAACTGAAATCCCATCAGGCGCTCTCCAAATACCCTATAGAATTTCATCCTCATCCCATTTTTTTTTTTAAATGTTGTAGTTCATTTCTGCCTTTAATTAATCACAGCTCTGGGCCAGCCAGACCCATTAACTACTCTTCTCATTTAGACCTTTCAGAGATGCAGCTGCAGATGCAATTTAATTTGTTGACCCATGATCGATAGCAATTAATACCATCTCTTTAATCTTGTTGAAAGGTTCATCTTGGGCTTCCAGAGGCTGCCAGCTGAAGGGAAAGGTGCCCGATACATATGTTATCAGATGGGGGAACACAACCTCCTCCGTGGGCATCATCCTCCCCGTGCCCCTGGGCTGGCACTCCTGAAAATACAACAGGTATTTGTGGGAGATGGAGAAGAGAAGGTGGATAAAGGCGAGGGAAGACTTTGAGGGGTAGAGAAGAGCCGGGGGCTTGGTAGGGCAGAAAGTAGGGGAAGGTAGAGTTGATGGGTTGGAAAAATGAGGTCAGATAGAAATTGGACAGCCTAGGAGATGTGGCTAGAAAAGGGAGCCAAAAGGACTCAAACTGGAGCAAAAGAGCAGGTCAGAGAGGGGACAGCTCAGAGGCAACACCTTCAGCAGGAGCAAAAGTGAATTTTGCAGAATAAACAGACGCAGAATCAGAAAAAGCCCTTCCTCTTGGGGTTCTTACACCCAATCTCACTGATGTGATGCCATCTTTTTTCCCCCAAATGCAGCAGCTGTGTACAGCTCCCTCCTTCTCCTCGCAGTGGGAAAGCCCATCCCAAGAGCATCACCTTTCCCTGTCCTCATTAATATGCCATTAGTCAAGATTGTTTTATAATTACAGAATTATTTCCTGCACACCCCAGGGAGACTGACTCAGCTCCGGAGCACAGCAGCAATGTCTTTCTCCCCCAGGAAGCTGCAAAGCACACTCCAAACTGGGCTAAGACTACCAAACTTCGGGTACTCTCCATCCTACCAGTGCTCCTGAGGCAGCAGCAGATAATGGCTTCAGTGGCAACAGTGAGCTGAGTGCCCCAGTGACCATCCCCTGGATGCCAGATCCACTGCAGCAACCCCTATCCCCACAGCTCTGCTAGAGGTAAAAGCAAAGAGCAAATCCTGGGATTCCAGCACAGCAAGAGCAATAAAGTGTTTCTCTTTGGTGGTTGTTAAAGGGGAAAGAGGGCCCATGTGGATTTATAGCAAATGAATGCCCTTTACATAGCAAAAGGACATAGGTTTGCATCAGCAAGACAACAGAGAAAATGAAAAATTTATCAAGAATCCACCTTCCTTGTGGTGTGGAAGCTCAGCTTTTAAAACACAGGGGATGGAAGGCATGGAAAGGAAGTGCCTGTATTAATATATTTAGGATCATAGAAGGGTTTGGGTTGGAACATTTAAAGGGCCATCTAATATACCAAATGGATTTATTTGTATTTGCAGATATACTTCCTTTTTTTTTAAGAGAAAGTATCTTTTTACCATTACTAACTCCAGTACCTAAAAGAGCTCCGCTCTCAGAAGATGCCAGTTCATGCCTCCACTCAGCCACACACAGACAGAGGGATTATTATGCTCTAGGAAATTTGAAGGAAAGACAAAACCCAACACAAAAGCTAAGCCAGGCTCCTTTGGGACAGCACAGAACAAGATGGTGTTCCTGCCAGCACTGACTGGTCTCATCCCTGGGGACAGGACAGGTGACGGTTGCTCCCACCTGCAGAGACAACCTCATCTTTTGGGCAGGCAGCTGGGTCTTATCCATGGCGGCTCAAGAGACAGACGAAGCCTCTCCTTTCTGAGGATTTCATGTCCTCTGGCTATGCTGGCTCCCCTGGGGCCACTATTTCATAGAATCAGGGAATAGTGTGGGTTGGAAGGGACCTTAGAAATAATCCCACTGACCCCCTGCCATGGGCAGGACACCTTCCACTATCCCATGTTGCTCCAAGCCCCGTCCAACCTGGCCTTGGACACTCCCAGGAATGGGGCAGCCACAGCTTCTCTGGGCAACCTGTGCCAGGGCCTCAGCACCCTCACAGGGAAGAGATGTCTGCATTTAATTAATTAATTATTTCAATTAGTTATCTGCATCCCTGGGAGCTGTGAGTTGATATTTTCTTGGCACTGGGCTTCCCACAAAAGAAGGCAAGAGCGTGGGTGTGGTAGCACCAAGTGACACTCTCTGACAGTTTCAGGGCATCCTTCCCAACGCAGCCTTCCTGATCATGGAGCAGCCCTGGAGCTGGGACCCGTGCCTGACCTTTTCTGCGCATCACCCCATGCTGGTGGCCCAACCAGCCAGGTAAAAGGAGCGCTTCTGGTGTTGGCATCAGATTCAGGAGATGGTGATCTGGGGAAAGGATGGGGAGAGAGGAAGAGCAAGCGTGAGCTGTTAGACTTGTTTCAGTGGGACAAAGCAGGATTTCAGTAATAATTAATGCCACTATTAAAGAGCCTCATTTAGGCTGTAAGGCATCTGGCACTGGGAAGGACACAGTGAAGGTACTTTTGGTCATTAAACACACACCATGTTCCATGCTGCTGTCCTCCTGACAGTGATAACACATGAAAGCTTGAAGAGAAACCACCAGCCCACTCTCCCTCCTGGTTATGCATAGGGATTATCCTGTTACCCACAGGGATTGTCTCTTCAGGTATTCCAGCAGTGGCTCACCTCTGTGTTTGGAGAAACAGCCAAATCCAAGCCTAGGGAATTTGGGGAAAAAAAAATCTTATGATCTGGAAGGCAAAACTCCAAGGAAGCAGGTCCATAACAGGATGCACGCTGCCACGCAGAGACCATGCAGGTACAGTCACGTGCTCGGAGCACCGCGTGGTCCCTTTGCGGAGACACAGCTGGTATTGCTCAACAGCCTCAGTAATTACAAAATATTCACGGATATAATCTCTCATCAGCACATGTTTCAGTTGAGACACCAACTCACTCCACACGTCCTCCCAAAAGTCTCTCTAAAGAATCAAATCCCAAGAAACGTAAAAGAAGTTTTTCAACAGCCATGCCACAAAGTGTCTTAGCTGTGTTTGAGCCTGGTTAAAACTGAGATTTACATATCGTTGTTCAATCATCTTTTCAAGTTTGAGATGAATGTCCTTTTGAGGCTCAGAAAGCCACGATTCTTCCCAGGGGTTCTCCATAGTGAGAGAGGACAGCAAAATAAAAGTCTACTCACGGGGTTTCTGAGGATCTTTCAGAATCTTCGCTGTTCCTCTAAGCTGTCTCCAGGGGCTCCAGCGATCGTTAACCTTTTAAAATTCTCCACCATTTGTTGTTGACAGGTTTCTACAACCTTTCCAGAGACAGGAGGGCCCGAGGAAGGAATCAAGGAGTCCTTTTTTGAGTAGATGTTTCAGGAGATCCTTATTACCAGCCGCATGACTGAAGCCAGCACACACACTGAACAATCATTCCAGAACCCAGAGTTCTCCGGGCTGGGGGAATATTTTAGGACCAAGAGGAGCATAGAACTTGGGTATATGTGACCAGGGAGCAGGGGCAGGAACGGGGGAGACCCCATGCTGAGCCTTGCTGCCATCCCAGAGCCCTCTCCCCCCAGGGGAATGGGGCGGGGAGACCTCAACAGGACACCTTCTATTAGACCAAGTTGCTCAGAGCTCCATCCAACCTGGCCTTGAATGTTTCCAGGGATGGGACAGCCACCACCTCTCTGGGCAACCTGTGCCAGGGCCTCATAACCCTTACTGCAAAACCCATCTTCCTTATATCCAGTATAAACTGATCCTCCTCAGTGTAAAACCATCACCCCTTGTGCAACAGGGTGAGATGATGGCTGGGGACTGCAGACAGGAGCATCCCACCACCACCAGTCTCTGTCTTTTGCTGCCTCAGGTCCTACTCTGGAGGATTTTGGGAACAGCTGCAATAAAACCAGGGTGAGGAGTTCAGCTGGCATGCTGAAAAGTGTGGCCTGGAGTGTTTGTACCATCCCCAACACTGCCACCAAGAACTTGGCTAATGAACATCAGCTTGGTTTAAGAGACCAGGAGCAGTGATCATTGCTCTTTTCATCACCTACCTGACTTGGTGGATGCACCCTCTGCCTTGCCCAAACAGTTTTCTGGACTTCTAGGGCCCAACTTTCTTCCTATAATTTGGCTGTATTTGCCTGTTCTCTTTTTTTTTTTCTAAAGAACAAAAGCTTTGGGAAAGGAAGGAGATAAAAATGTGAGGAAGTTGCTCTCCTGCAAATAATCCACTCCCATACACGCTGAAAGGCTCGTTTTGCAGTCCATTAAGCTCAAGTTAATGCAGGTAGAGCATGTCTGGCATCGAGAGGATGGTAAAGGTTTCGGGGTTTAATTTTACTCAGATGGAAAATCCTATATGTTCCTGGCTGGTGTCGGCACTTCTGCAGCACAGCAAACAGGCCCCGCAGGAAGCATGAGGCCAAGGTTAAAGCACTTCTAAGTCAAGATACTGTGATACCCAAAGAAGCAATTTCCCATTGTATTGCAGATCTTCTCGCACTTTATTGGCATGAATAGAAACTGTGAGCCAAAGGGCTGTGTGGGGACCCATTGGAGCTGCAGATGGCTTTAAATTTCCCCTAACTTTCCCTGGATTCAAGGTTACCCTCCCGGCTGGCGGCTGGCCGCGGGCCTGCGCCCTTGGGCTAATTGCATTTTCAAACAAACAGCAGCACTGCCCCTCCCTGCCCCGCCTGTGTCAAAGGAAAGCAAACGGAGACCTGCCTGGATAATGAAGTGTGTTTGTTATCATGCTGTGAAGCTCCATGGGATATTTAAGCCCTCCTAAAAAACATCCTAAATCCCACTGCTTTTGTCAGCAGTGTGAAAAACAATAAATGGAAGGAGGCACAGGTGCCTCAGGCAAGGGAGCAGGAGGTACTTAGGGAAAGACAATCCTTAAAATCATGGCACGAGTGCCATGAGACCATGGGGTTTCCCTGCCTGTTCCCCTTGGGTGCTTCTGAGAAGATCCAGGGCTGGTCTCCATCCAGATGGAGCATGGGGACCAAAGCACCATTTGCAGTCCCACTTCTCTGCATCCTTCTAGACTGAGAAAGAAACAGACCAAAGCCATCTTTTCCTAGGCCAAAACTCCCCCAGTGTTTGTCTGCTGCCCGTGCATGTGATGCCTTCTAGCAGAAATACAGGAATTTTTTTCTGTGAAATCATGTTAAGAGCAGAAATAAGAAATTCTCGAATGGGAGAGAAGATCCTGCAGGTTAGGTCTGTGTAGAAATAGAAATTTACGTGGATGCACACTGAATTCCTGACCACTGAAGCATCCTCTGGAGGAGTTACCCCAGCAAAGGAAGTGTCACTGCCCAGGCTTGGCCTGTTGCACCTCTAACCTTGAGCAGGGCACAGAGAGGCTTTGAGAAATCCACCCACACCAGACTTGTTCTGTCATTTTGTCAGACACACTCTTCAACTAGTGTTACCCAACCAGGGCATTTGGCCTTGACTTTTGAGACCAGAAACACTCTTTTGAGAATAAAAGCACCTGTAGAACATAACACATAGCAAAGATTCTGCTACCTCCATGTGCAGGGGCCACCAGTGGGCAACAGCACTAGAGGGAAGCCTTGAGGCATCACAGCCTTTCTGTTACGTATGAAAAGAGAAACCAAGCAGGTTAGAAAATGTGAAAAGAAACAAACATGAAAACAACTGAGCCACACTCCCTCCAAACAAACAGAAATTTGGACCAGAACCTGCTCCCGGAGAAGATGCGGGGTAAAAACCAGCCTCATGAGAACATGCTACATCCAGCACCAACAACAGCAGGAATCTCTCCCCATTCCTAAGACATGATCTTAAAAGCTCCATTCCCCACAGGAAATTATTCCCATGGCAAGAGACCACTTCATCCGATTTTCTTGTATCTATTTGGTGATAAATGTATCTTAATCCACTGCCAGGTAATCTGCACCACTTCTCAGACCCCGGGAAACCTGAGCCTTTTGCAGGCAGAAGTGACCTTGGTACTTTTCCAGGTGTTGTTTGGATGCACTAAGTAATACCATAGTGACAATGGCTGGAAATGCAATATCAGTACAGATCATGCCAAAACCCAGGACAATTAAGTGATATTAAATTAGCGCACAGCCTCAAATTCCTAAAGAGAAGCAGCTGGTATAAAAGTGATGCAACTATCAATGCAACATATTATGAGTTTTATTCTTGCTATTTTTTATTAACCACTTTTTCATCCTTGCTCTGCTGTGGAAATGCTGCACGATAAAGGGCGAGGGCTCGCTCACCTGCAAAACAAGAGCTTTATGGCCTGGCCTGAAATAGATCATTTGCAACAACCACAAGTGCTGTTAATAAAGTTGGGGGCTAGGAAATCACAGGGAGCTGTGTTTCATATCACTGCAAGAGAGCTAACTTTGGGGAGGAAAATGAAATGTTAACCAAAAAGCCATTTCCAAGAGAAATAGTCCCTCTGTACATCATCAAACTAATAAAAGTTACATGCAGTCATGTAACAGAAGGAGATTCTTCCTTCTCCTGGTCATAAATCATTTTAACCCCCTTTCTTCGTGTCCTCAGGCTCAGAACACAATTGCAGGCTTCTGTCAGCTTTGTTGGTGAATTTACGCAGCTCTTTACTGCTCACCTATTTCTCATCTCCGTCTTTTTCATTAGTGAATCACAGAAGCAATAATTAACTTTTAAAAGGCAGATAGCAGGTTTGTTTTTTCTTCTGTGAATCACTGAATCAAAGGTAGGCCTGAGTTGTTCAGTTAGAAGTGGAAATCCAGAAATGGAGACCAGCTACATTTCCAGGTTGTGCTTTACATGCCCAGCAGGAAACATTTTAATATAACATTTTACATGAAGACACCCAAAGAAACATCCATTTCTAGAATAGGCACAGCCTTTACCAGCTCTCCTGCAGATGCTTTACAAGTTAACTTTTTTGTGGAAAATAAAACCTATTGCAGTGACTAATGAGGAACAGAGCACTGTGGAAAACCTGACTCAAGGCATCAGGTTGCTGGCTGTCTTGGCGGCAAATGGAAAGGAAAGTCTGGAGATGGGGGCTGTTCTTTGGTCTTGGGGATTGAGGAGTGGAAGAGCTCCGGGCTGGACAGCTGTGGTCATGCACAGCTTCAGATTCTGGGAAATTGAATGGCCTGGCTTGGAAGGGACCTTAAAGCCCATCTCGTTCCACCCCCTGCCATGGGCAGGGACACCTTCCACCATCCCAGGTTGCTCCAAGTGCCATCCAACCTGGCCTGGAATGCTTCCAGGGATGGGGCAGCCACAGTTTCCCTGGGCACCCTGTGACAGGGCCTCACCAGAGAAGAATTTCTTCCCGACTCTAATTAAACCTGCCCTCTGTCAGTTTAAAGCCATTGCCCCTTGTCCTATCACCTCATGCCAGTAAATGGCTTGTGCAGAAGTAGTTTGAATGTTCAGGGTGAACAGCTGTATTTTATGGGTTCATATAAAAATTCCATTCATTATGATTGAAACAATGAACACTGTAGGCTCAGCACTTCTGAAAAGTTTGTGGTGTTTTCAAGACTGACATCCTGAACTGAGATGGAGGAAACCAAAGCAGCCAAAGTACTTCGATGTGATTAACTCAAGGGCTCAGGCAGGGACTGGAGCCTGGGTGCCATAGCATCCTGACCTCAATGCCAGACACCAGGATGTCAGATCATGCACAATAACAGAATCACAGAATCATTTTGGTTGGAAAGGACCTCTGAGACCATCAAGTCCAACCTGTAACTGATCCCTAAAAACGGTGGAGAGCCCCCCAAGGTGGAACAGACCTCTGCCTTCTCACCAGACAAATCCTTTGATGGGCCCTGCCAAGGCACAAATCACTGCGCGTGTGCCACCTTTCTAAATGAAATGTTACTGCAGTCACAGATCTCAATTGTCCCCTGAAGGCACAAGGTTCGATATTTATAATCACTTAATAAACACATGAGAAATGGCACAGTACAGCCCTACATAATCTGTGTGCAATGATCCTTGGTGACAAAGTTTAAGTGACCAAATCCTTTTTCAGGTCTAATGATATTTTGCTCTAGTAAGCCAGTGATATATCTCATATGGCAAAAATAAAGCACTCATGCATAAAATTAATGCAGTAAGCTCTGAAGTCATAAAGCTTTCAGTCTGTGATATATGAGATGAGAGAATGACCAATGTGTAATTCAAGTTCTCCCAGCACCTTATTCCCCACAGGTTGTAGGGTCACCTGGGCATTGCATGATCAATCCAGCCTGTTCCAGAAGTATATAAATTATTAACCAACCAATTCAGGGACCCATCTTGGTCATGTGCATAAAATGCCCTGAGAGGACACAGGTGGCAGGTTCTCCTCATGGAGGTCAAATGTTTCTCTTCCTTCCAAACCTGCATGAGAAAACTTCCAGCAAATTGCTTCCATCCATTTTGTTCCCCTCATTCCTTTCAGAAGGGCTCATGACGTGACTAAAGGCCTTTGGTCCAAGTCTACTCGCTGAAGTATCTGGGCCTCTTCTAGGCAAGCTTTCCCTTCGAACAGCAGAAACACAATTCCCACGCTGGCCTCCAACAAAATTTGGAACAATCTCAAAAAGTCCTGAAAAAGCATGACAGTAACATGCACAAGCAGCCTATGCCACACACTGCTCCCAGAAACACAACCTTATTTGTACAGTGGCAGACTGGCTGCTGGTTGTCTCTGAGGGGCTGGACCACGGTTCTGGGCTTGTGTTCTCTGGCAGACTCCCCCCTCACAAATTGCACAGCCCTCCAAGAGCTACTGCAGTGTCCTGGTCTTCTGTCCCAGTGTGAATTGCTGTCCAGGGAAACTTCCCCAATCACCTTGAAAAAGTGAGGAACCATCCAGAAAGTGAGAGCCGGAGGGGAGAATCAACCAGCAGTGCCATGAGTCTGCAGCATGAGTGAGGGCAGCCAAAATGCACTGCCACTGCAAAACCTGTTCCATGCAGCACCTGGGGCCCAGGAGAGCAGGGCATAATGTGCAAACAAAAAACCCTCCCTAAAGATATCAAAGAATCACTACAGAATTGTTTGGGTCAGAAGGGACCTTAAAGCCCATCTTGTTCCACCCCCTGCCATGGGCAGGGACACCTTCCCCTAGACCAGGTTGCTGGTCAAGCCTCATGCAACCTGGCCACGGATACTTCCAGGGATGGGGAATCCACAGCTCTCTGGGCAACATAATTACATTCAGCAGTGACAAATATTGCAATTACCTCTCTGCCGGTGTGTCACACACCTGATTGCAGTAACTCAGGGATCAGAAATCCAGCCCTCTGTAAAAGCACAGACACTCCTTGCTCTGACTGCAGGTACAGCAGGGATCCCACACAAGGACATGCTGTCGACTCCATCATTCTGCAATCCAGCCCACGTTTCAGCCAGAAAAATAATTATCCTTTGCATGTGAGATGATCAAAGTGCTTAAAAAAAAAATCAAACTCCAGCTCCTCAATCAGGAACGCTGCCAAGTTATCGAATCAATAGGTTGTTAGATACTTGAAGTATGGGATCATGTGAAAGCTATCAAATGATTTCTTTGTTAATAAACTGCTACAGTAATTACCATTAGAATAGGAATGGAAAGATATGGATCAGAAATGGAACACTGTGAATGGTTTCTCATTAAGTGAAATTAAAGCCCAAGGGATTTTTTTTCTTTTCTTTTGGCTATGATTCTGCTACATTTGAACTTGCACACCCAGAGCTGCTCATGTACTCTGCTTTGGATGCCCCCGTTTCACCTAAAAATCTTCATGTCACTGAGCCTTCAGTAGAGATATTTTTTTGTCTACCTCCTCTCCCCCAGTGGCAAAGGGGGCTAGGGAATGGGGGCTGCAGTCAGTGCATCATAGGCTGTCTCTGCTGCTCCTTCCTGAGCCTGGGCTTCCAGCAGCTTCTCCGGCTCCCAAAGCCTTGCTATGCAAACCAAATACACACAGAGACAGGAGGCATTACAGCATCACAACCCAAATTACTGACTTTCAGAGGTCTGCTGTGCTAAACCATAAGATTTCAGTTCAAGAATGTGGCAAGCTCCTCAAATCATAAACACATCAGGAGGCAAAACAGCCAGCCCCTCTCCAGCCCTCCCACTTGCCACTTGGGATCATTAGAGTAGTAGACTTTTTTCACTGAAACAGCTTGACCTTGTCTAAAATGCAGGTCAGAGAATGCAATGAGCTACTCACAGGGTTCAGCTTCGCTCTAATTAGTGGGACAGAAACTGTCGTGCTGGCTTCAGGGGGAGGAGGTAGAAAACCACTTGCTGCGGCTGGAGGAATGGTCCAGCTGTCAAAGCCAGCTCAGCTGTCCACACCCATCTCAACTTCCCTGACATCCCTCTTTCTTTACCCTGCCCATAGCTGAGAGAGCACACAGAAGGAGGAAACGCCAAGCAAGTAATCCTGAGAAGGTCTCAAAAACCCCAACTCTTTTTAAGAGGAAGAGAAAGGTTGTGGAGGCTGGAAAACACCTGAAAGGTACACTGAGCTGCAAATCCCACTTTACCCACAGTGCTTAGACAGGACAATATTAATAGACCCACCACACACAGAATTTCAAGTGCTTCCAGACCCTTTCCAGACCTAATGTATTTAATGAAATTGGTTGTCTTCTATGAGCACATAAAGAAGAAGGGGGAAAAGAGGACTAATGGATCTCCATTAACCTTTTGGTACTAGATTTCCTGATACTAGCTACTAATGCAAAATGCATTAGAGGGAAATGCCTGGGAACCCAAGTGTGGAACTGCTGTAATGCAGCGAGTAAGTCTAAAATCCTGAAGTGGGCACAGCAAGGACCCATGCAAAGGTGGTTGCAAGATGATCAAAGAGAGCTCTCCAATCTGCTTTGGGCAGAGAAACCCAGCAAAATAGGGTCTGGAGAGGTGAAGATTCAGAAAGTGAGTTTGCAGCTGCCCCTTTAGCAGGGGAATTTTGTTGCTCACTCCAAGAGCAGAGCTTTGAAGCTCCTGTATAAAACCTCTTCCATTACCACACAAATGCTGATGGGCAGTGCAACACACGAGCTCCATCCCAAGTTCTTGTGGTGGCCTGGGCAGCAGCAAAACAACGAATTCCCTCCTCCAGCAGGTACAAAATTATCTTTTTCTAAGATCATCTGTTTGAAGATGAAAGAAATACCAGGAGCAGCCTGGACACAGCACAGAGCAGGAACAGAAGAGGTGAGGGTGACCATGGCGATGAAGAAACAAAACAGCCTCAAATGCCTTTATTTGAGGATTTCTTCACTTGCTGTGTGCTCTGCTTTGAAATTGTAAGACTTAAGTGTTTTTTCTTTCAGTGATGTGAGGAAAAAAGGGAACGAATGAGACCAGAAGTGAATATTGTCATTTAATACACAAAGACAGTTGAAATAGTTACGTTAATGTGCACTAACTCTGTGTGGGACTATGCAGCACATCCCCAGGCCTGCTTAGAGCCTCTCTCCCTGCTGCACTCAGGTGTGTTTACCTACTTTGGTCAAATGTTACTGCTCATGCCTGTAGTGCAAGTGCCACCCTCAATTTAACAGATCACTGTGGTGCCATTCAGAGACTGATCCAGAGCCAGTACTGCCTTGCCTGGCCTTCAATAGGAACTGTGGCTCCTTCCAACTTGTGGATCTTAATGTGCCAGAACTGCAGCAGCTCAACCACAGCAGGAGCTGCTGCATCTGATCACTTATTCATTTACGCGTGAATTTGGGAGCTTCTACTGCATTTTACATTCACAGCCTGTCTTTCAGCCCAAATCCTCCTTAAAGTACCTGACTGCAGTCTCTCAAAACCAAGGGAAAATATAAGGCTATGTCCAAACCTGGTACTGATGGATGGCTGACTGCAGCTGAGCTCACTGTACCCATCTTTTCTGCACCCAGATTCCATGCAAGCTAAGGCTTCGTGCTGAAACACATGGGCCCTGTAAGGAGGAAATAAAAGCAAGGTTATGGGCTTTTCCTTGGATTTGATAAATGTAGATGGAACGCAGTAAAACTAAATCAAATCCTGACCCCTTTCTCCCCTCCACTTTCTCTGCCTGTTGGTGAGAATCTCCTCAGTGGCCACAGAGATTGGTAAAAGCCTGCGTGTCCCACGCAGCCCCAGGGTGCAGGGTAGGCCCAAACCCAGCTCCATGGGCAAGGCTGGTGTGCTGCTGATGGCTCAGACACCAAATCTGTAGCTTCCAAGACCCAAGCCTAGGTAGCGACAGGCTGCTTCTGAGCCCCAGACACTGCAGCATCTGCTAATTCTGTGTAGGCAGTTCCTCCATCTCTCCCTATTGAGTCAAGGTCGCTTTCATACAGCACTCTTGAAAGAGGCCACAAAAAGCCATCACCAGAAAAACCCCAAATGTTTATTCCAGGCCCTTCCCAGATGTTTTTACCACACCTTGTGCTACATGTACACAGGAAGCAAAGAACCAGAGACCAGAAGCCTTGTACTGTGAGCGGACTGAGCTGGGGAGAACATCTGCCTCCAATTTTGCAGTTAAACAAAACTGTGACTTTAATTTAATAAAAGCCTTCTGCCTACAACCACAGATAAAATTGTTCAAGCTTGGCTGGGTTTAAAACCAGAACCTGGCACCTCTTCAGAAGGACGTTAGTGAGCTTAGGGTAGAAAATCTTCCCATTCTCAGACACAAGCTGCTGAGACTCAACCGCTGAGAGCAGGAGTGAAGCATTCCATTGGGCACGGGCTCCAGAAGCAGAGCACACAGGGGTCAGAGGCAGTGTTGGCATTAATAACAATATTGTTTGTGAGAGGGCTTTAAAAATGATGCATGCCTCTAAGAGTAGCTGGTTTGCATCCAGCCATGCAGGTGACCCTGGCTTTACACAGCCATCCTGAGGGCACACAACAGAGTTCAACCCAGAGCACAGCCTGGCTCCTTCACCCTCTCCCAATCCTATCATCTCCTGCTCTCCTAGAACGAGCCTGGGGGACAGAGCCAGGCAGAGCATATGGCATTCCCTTGCTGCACAAGGGGAGAAAAAGATCCAGCACTGCAGACTTATTGAATTAAACATTATTGTGGCTAATGCAATCAATAAAGCATTGATTGCATTAGCCATATTAATATTTAATTCAATTAAAAGGCCCACAATTTTTTTAAGTGTTCCTTCAGATCTTTTATGCTGCAGAATTAAATTTTGCTAGACCATGAATTCCAGCTAGACCCAAACTGTAGCTGATCTGGGTTTCTCCTGGCACCAGCTGTTCAAAGCTGAGACTTCCAGCAGAGCAGGAAAAAAACCAGTTCCCTGGTTAGGCTGCCAGTAGCACCCAGCAAAAACTCTGCAGAGAGACTGGGACTCCCCTCATAGGATTGGGAAGCACAGAGTTGTGTATGGCAATCCAAAAACCTCAGTTCAGAGGCCTTCCTATTGCAACTGAGCCCCTAGAAGAGGCAGCCTCCCATCTGCTCCTCCCACCAAAGTCTGGCTCTTCTGAGAATTAGCAGTTTGCCAAACTAGCAGGAAATTAACCCAGCCCCACACTAGCTGAAGAAATAAGTAAATTTTTATCAGTTCAGCAAGCTGAGCAAGACAGCCAGCTTAGCTGCTGCTTCACATTCCATTTTTTAATCCCTATTTTAACCCTGTTATCACTGTGTACTTGTTTACCTGCAGGGCTTGTGAAGGGAGGCCCCGCTCTGGTGCAGCCCCCATGGCAGCACTGCTCTGCAGGCAGGGCCACTACAGCTGCAGTGACCGTCACTGGGCAGGCACAGCCCGAGGGGAGCTCAGAACCCCAAAGCTGTGCTTGCCAGCTGTGCTCGCCAGCTGTGCTCAGCGGGGAAGGAGCCTCCGTGCCTCCGGGACAGCCTCGGACACCCGGGACAGGCACTGTAAGGCAGCCAAGGGCGCTGCTGCTCGGTAACTCCTCCCAGCTGTGGAGCAGAGCTCTTCCCACACCCGCTGCATCCAGCCAGACATCGGAACCCCTGCTGCACAACAAGCCCCGGGCAGCAGCCACCCCGTGGCCTCAGCGTCTCAGAGCAGGGAATGACAGCAGGGTCTCACACACGCAGCGGGAGCTGACGGCTCTCTGCTACTTCATCAGACCAGACCTCCTGCCAGGAATTAAATTGAAGCACACAAAGTGCATCTTCTCCATAGGAAAAAAAGGAAAAAAAATAAATAAAGGTGGGGAAGCTTCCTCCCCTTCTTCCATCTGATTACATGCAAAATGTTCCTCTGCTTTTAAGGGCAATTTAACACTACTTAAACTACCATTAATTTAAATCAAACGAGTCCGAAAACACAGAACATGCTGCACTGCTATTAAAAACATCTGAATCTTCATTTGTTCCATTGAGACACTGCTGCCCATTTCCAAGCCAATACTATCTGGCTGTCCAAAGACCTCTTGCTGTAGTTTTTAAGCTGGTATTAAGGCCTGCTTTGTTGGCTCTTTAAACACAAAGCAGTCCTGTAGATATCAAAGATTAAAACCTTTCCATCAAACTGCTTATGGGAGTAAAGGCAGAAAAAGGACATGGGGCCAAACTGATTAATACCAATGAATCAAATTAATACCAATGAATCAATGACATCAAATCTGCCCCATTTCCAGGTGATCTTCCAGCACTGAAGTACAAAATAGCCTGAAGAGGGAAAAGGAAAAGCTTTGTTCTACTGTGTTTCACAGACTTGTCCTCAACAAGATGCCAAGGTGTTGCTACCCAGACTTTGCTGGCAGTTCAGCCAATGGACAGCCCAGGCCAGGCCAGGCCAGAACAGCTCCTGCCCAGCAGCTCTGTCAGCACTGCAGGGCTGGCAGTGAGGAACTGGTGTTTCCCTTCCCTCTGCCACCCCGGCAGCAAAGCTCGCCCACAGGAGCTGGAAGCAGCACAGCAAGCACAGGCAGGGGGACCAGATGATCCCTGTGTTTATACATTTCCCCCAAACAACCCACACAAATGTGCAGTCTTACCAGGCTGCAGCTTCCATGCAGACACCTTTCTCCTGAGCAGAATGTGTGCAGGAATTTCATTAGCTAAGACCCAATTCTCCTGGAAGATTGCCACAAAAAATAACTGCTCCAGAGTAAGTTTGGCCTTAAGACACTGGAATTACAGAGGAAATAGAACCAGCTTCAATCCCCTGCCTAGAATTATTGCCTTCCTTGAATTAATTCCCCTCAGTGACTCGCCCCTCCAACGAATGCCCAGGCTGATGAGGGATAACCATGTTGGGTCCCACAGAGCCAGGCAGGTCCTGCCAGTCAAGAGCTTGGGACAGAGCAGAAGAGAGGGGCTTTATCCCCCTAAAGGCTGGGTAGGTGCCAGCTGGGTGAAGCACTTGCTGACATCTCTTTTACCAGAGAGATGCACCTTTGGACACTCCCATGCTTGTTATCATTACAAGAGAGCTGTGAGACAACAATACCACAGCACCTCCCAGCTATGCCAATTCTAATTTGAGAGCAAAAGCAGCTACTGCTGCTGGGTACTACTTGGTTGCCTGTTGTTCCCCTGAACCACTTGCAGAAATATTGAAACATCACTGAAGAAGATATCACAATATTTACTAAAAATGTTATCTTCTGTTAAGTGTTAGGGGTGTTAAATTGATGTTGTCACTGAACCCCAGACACTGCTATCGAAGGTGTTATCAAGTGTCCCAAATGAATTAATTAATTATGAGAAACAGATCATTTTCAAGGGAAGATGCTTGAAAATCATTAACCTGAGGACAAACTTCTTGCTTGTGCGGGGGTGAGGCCCTGGCACAGGGTGCCCAGAGAAGCTGTGGCTGCCTCTGGATCCCTGGAAGTGTCCAAGGCCAGACTGGATGGGGCTTGGAGCAACCTGGGATGGTGGAAGGTGTCCCTGCCCATGGCAGGGGATGGAATGCAATGAGCTTTGGGGTCCCTTCCAGCCTAAGCCATTCTGTGATTCACAGCATTTTGGATCAAGATCAATAGAAATCTCTGTAATCCTGCACGCAAGTCTTGGACGTCCATCTCTTCACATGAGGTAATGACCACTAGATAATCTTTAAAATCCCTTCCAACCCAAACCATTCTGTATTTCTATGAAATGCCCCAATCATCAGTGCACATTAAGTACATGCAGGTTAGCAGGAGAATACTAATATAAACTCATGTTACAGCTGAGGTTCTTTATTACCTTTTAAAAGACTTTCTTTGATAGACTCATCTACTCACTGCTTCTAAGCCAGGCTACTATGGCCATCAGGGCCACAAGTCTCTAACAATTCCTGAAATACCTCTTCCATTTTCAGCCTGCCTCCTAGTACTTTCCTTTAGTGCCCCCTGGGTTTTGGACTAGAAGAGACAGTGAGAAATGATCCCTACACACTCCTTACCACATGCCTCAGGAGTTTAGAGCTTTGCTTTCAGGAGCCAAAATCCATCCAATGGATTAAGGCACTTGATCTATGCTTACTACAAGGCTCTTTTATCAAGTGCTATCCCTCTGCTTTCAACAATGAGCAAGAGCAAATTAAGCAGGGTCTGTGTCACTGACCTCTAAAGTTTTGTGTACTTTCAGTGCTTTGGTAGTGTTTGGCACCTGCTGTAACTCTGGCATCCAAGTCTACTGTGAGGCTCTTCAAGGCTACATCTACATAAGTTGATCACGCTCTGAATTCCTGCAGAGACCTGAAGCAGATGGGCCAGAGTTAATCTTGGGTAAGGATCTCTCCTCAGTATGATATGGAGTGATTCTTAATGTGATTGGAGAGAAATGCTGCTTGATAACACAACTGGATTCAAGGGAACAAGGACAAGGTTCAGAGCATGGCTTAAAAAATCCCAAACATTCATGGCAATTTTCTGATTTTCTTTGCATCTGCCAATGAACAATGGCTCTTAAAATCTGTAAAAGTGCTGCCTCTACTTTAGGGTACATAGAGCAGCATTACTGATGGGTCGAATTTCTTCCCGATACAGGGCAGGAAAGCTCCATTCTTAAGAATTTTGCAGAGATTCACTGCTACTTTTGCAAAGAACACTGCATTAGGTATATTGATGTGCTATGAAATGCCAAGCTAAAATGTACCATAACTGTTAAGACAAATGCCCAAGTCCGTGCAGTATCGACTTGGTGCCTCATTCTCTGCCAGTGTTTATCTGCACAAAACCCCAAACCACATTATTCCCACGGGCTGTTCCACTTATTAATGAGCCCTGCATTTAGTGAAGAGCAATGACTCAGTCTAGCTTAAGTGACAGATCAAGATACTCCAGCTACTCAAATCCAGCAGATGCTATTGGAAACTGTACCTGTTCTACCTGCTGTGACAGTTCTAAGAATGCTACAGGGCACAGGACCTCCAGCAGCAGCGCTTACAGAAAACAGCTCTCTTCCTCTGCAAAAGCAGCTCTTGGGTGTGCTACACCATCTCCACAGCTGTTCTGAGCTCACAGAAAAGTATTTCCATTTCCCTGTTGAGATATGTATGGGATATGAACTTATTCTGCAGCCAAGCTCATGCAACAGATGCTCCCAACTTACTGCACAAAAACTTTCATTATTACAAACAATACAAAAACAAACACACAAAACTTTTGTTCTATCCCAAAACCATCATTCTTATTGTGTATTATTCCAAGACACCATTTTTCAATTACAAATTCACAAATTATGATACAAAACATTACATAAGAGCACAGAGTGAGAAAGATTCTGACAATAACTTAAGAGTCATTATGAGAAATATTCTAACAACTCTGAAATAATCAAATATAGATCCAGTGTAGCCAGCTGTTTAGGTGCAGCTGTGCAAAGCGAAGCCTAATTCTTTTGTGATCACTATTATTTTTTCTTTAAAGTAGCCATGAGGCAACCACCTAATTTTACAAAAATATTTATTATAGTAATTTAATAAGGAACCCGATGCTTCAAAGCCTTCAGAAAATAGAACCGAATTCCACTTACACATTTACAAGCATGAATGAGGACAGAAGCTAGTAAAGCACTCATCTTTTTACAAATAAGTAAATTTTAGACCAAGATTTTTAAATATAGTGTTCTCAAAATTGTCTACTTCCAGATGAATTCAGGGCATTAATTTAACTCTTGATTTCTACAAGACTTATCTCATGCCAAGAATTTCCAGCAAAATTCAGTTGTAAGAAGTTATAATAAATGTCACATGTCACCTGACATGTCTGCACAGGTTCAAATGCATGGAGTCCTTTTTTTAAAAAATACAAATTCTGGCCTGGGAAATTTTGATAAATACAATAGATCCTTATCAGTGGATGTTAAAAACAACATATATGTGGTCATGCTCAATTGCCTACAAATGGCTGGTTCAAATCAAGAAAGCAAAAGGTTTCATTTTGCAAAATCCCAGTTATAAAATGACAGTGATTATTTATTAAGCATTTATTATGTTCAATGCAAAAATATACTAAATAAGCAAGGCACACTTTTCAATCCTCTCCTCCATTGTACATTCATTTATTCCAGCATATCAGTAATCTTAGTAACTCACTTAAATGCTCAAAGCTCTCCTGAATCCAAAACACAGCTTCAGAGCAGCGTTTGCCAACGTGTCCCAGCTGCTCAAGATTCAGCCCATTTTAAAGCCTTGCTCTCGAGATGCTGCTATTTGATATTCACTTCACAGGCAGGAGCTGAAATGACATCACACAGTCTATGAGCCAGCTGGAGGGGGCCATCCACACCTTGCCCTGCCGGATCCTCTCCGGCTGGAACTTGGAAGCCGCGTCATAGATGACATACTGGGTGCAGAGCCTCTGGTCAGAGGTGGGCTCTGCATGGTAGGCCACCGTGTTGATGGTCTGTGTCACGTCACTGTCTGGTTTGGGCTGCCTCACCAGGACCTGGCCTCCTGCTGCTCTCACCAGCTCCAGCAGATCACTCTTCTGGTGATGTTTGAAAGATCCCAAAAAATAGAAGTAGCATCCATCAAACAACTTAGGCAGCTATGTGGAAGAGAAAAAAACAAGCATAAATACAGGACTTCACAACTGAACAGAGAGGAAAAAAGTGGAAAGGAAAAATCAGAGCATACAAAACCCCTACAATTTAAAATAACCACCACTGGAAACTAGAACAGTAACTGAACATGCAAGGTTCTAAGGATAAGTATGCAACCAAGAAAAATTTGTTTATGTGGTAAATTCTTGCTTCTGTTTAAATATTTTTCCAGCACAACAGGGTTTGAACTATGAGTCAGCAATATTTATAGCTCCTGTTACAATGCAGTTAATAAATTCTCCAGTGTAATCCAGCAAGTAACCAGGAAAGAACCCAGTATAATATAAAAGTGGCCCTAAATGGAAACAAACACTAATAAAAAATTTTTATTTCAACTTTCAGAACTATGTTCTAAAGCTGAGCAGAGAAGGCCAAAGCACATCACTTCCTGTCCCATCAGGTACAGTGCTCCCCGACAAGGTCACAGCAACATCTTCCCTAATGGAGAAAAATTACAGCTTTACGGGTGTTCACAGCTCTTTGGATCACCTTGCACATAATCAAATTTCTGTACAAGACCACATTAAAATTTTACATCTCCTGCACCCTTGCGTGTGGCAAAGGGCAGAGCTGCCTGGCCCCAGGTCATTAATCCAGGCTGTCTGGAGCAGTAAAACCCACCAGCTGCTCCCGGTTGAGCCGCCCTCGCTGGGGGCCACCTTGGACTTCATACTTCTCTTCTTGTTCTCGAACAGAGCTCTGCAGACAGGCTTGTACCCCTACAAAAACCACAGTAAGGGAGGCAAAAATTAGAGACCTCAGGCTTTAAGAGAAGCTTGCATGTCATTTTAGGGACTAAAGAGTTGTGCTAAGATAAAATTATTACAATGCAAGACATTACATCCACACAGCACCAAAGCTTGTGTGCTTTAGTAATTTGCTTTTAAAACCCAAAAAAATTTACAACAGTGCCTGAAGATGCAAAGTGAGATGGAGAGAAGTAATATGGCACTAAAATCAGTGCTATAAACACCAGGAATTATTATCTCTTCCTCTCACCCTCTAAAGGTCAACCACTTAATGTCAAATGTCAAACTGCTGATCATTGGGAAGCTCAAAGCCAGCGTGCAGAGCCAACACGGCAGTTATGAAATGGACACAATTGCCTGATAAAGAGCAATTACAAGGCGAGCACAAAGCTGCTTCTGAGCAGCTACAGCCTCAAATAACAAATCAGATGGGATTTCAAGGTCTCCAGGATCAGCACGAACTGGAGATTTATGCTGGGGTTTAACAGGGGCATTCGTTTCTGTTAGCACTGCTGCATAATGAGATTGTCTTTTAGAGTCAACATGTTTCTACCTTATTTTAAGGCCAGTTATTTTTTCCAATGGAGAATGCACTGATGGTAATGCATTGCTAACGTCCACAAAATGTACTGCCTGACCTCACTCCAGGGAGGGGAATTGCTGTGGTCACCCATTCAAGGATGGAACATTTTGCCTGCATGTACATTGCGGTCATTAATAAGAATTACCCAGGAAAAAGTTTGCAAAGCTGATTTTGAAAACGGTTCCATAAGAATTTACAATGTGGCCAAGGCTGTAACTTTTACAGCACCTCACTCCTTGCACCCTGTTTCTAATTCAGGCAACTTATTTGCACTAGGAAAATAGGAAACCCACAGTACATAAAAAACATAAACCGAACAAAATCAAAAGAGAAATGTGGGGGGTTGACCCTAAAAAGGAAGAAAGCCCAAGGCTATGAAGGGAAATATCACTGACAAAGGCACTTGGATACCATGGCAGTAAGTAGCCAATGGATAGGGCTATCTAATCTGGAGAGATCTTGAAAGAAACTCCCAGTAATTTGCTGTCAGTTCATACAAACTCACCAAATGCAATGGGAATTCACATTTCGGGTAGTAGGAGTCCTTCAATGTGCTTACATCAAAAAAGATAAACCCCTACAGAAAATTACAGCTGGCTGAATGCTGCAGCAAATATCTCCCTCCCTGTACAACTATCAGATTGATTATTTGCACTTGTTCATTCCTTCAAGGAAAATTAACATGAACTAGAAGGGCAAACCTAGCCATGGATTTTCCAGAAAGGCAACTTACATATTCATTATTGATAACAGCAATGAATACTGATAACTTAATTTCAGTACTCATAACTCAAAAATAAATCTAAAAGCTATTTCACATTTTATTTATTTATTTTAAATCACCACAATTCAACAAGACTTCCTGTGTCAATGTGCCTCTAACTTACACTGCTATTCTTTCCCTCCAAGGAAACACAAATATTAATGGGTGCCACTTACACTAAAGGAAGAAGTCTCATCTGATTTTAAGAACAGAACTGTCCATTCATTAAGAGCATGCTTTATTTCAATCTACCATCAAAAGCTCGATTTCAAGGACTTTCACTACAGAGATGAGGTTTTTATACAATAAGTACATCACAAATTGAGCATCCAGTGCCAGCATCAGTAAATGAAGCAAATGTGATACAAAAGTAATAAAAGATTGAATGCATACAAAAGACTACAATGTCTTTTTGAACTGCTGCTTGCCTGGGGAAAAAAAAAAAAGAAGTTAGGGAAGTGACTAATGTTAGTGGAGTGCTGATGTCACAGAATGCAAGATCAGTGAGGTCTGTTTCACATACATACATCAGTCCATTTCACACTGCCAGGTCCTCCCAAGGAGCCTGAAAGCCTCCAAGTTCCTTGCCACACGTAATTACAATCCTCCAACAGGGCCAGAAGAGAGACTCATCCACCTGTGTCCTGTTTTCACTGTGCCCACAAGAACCACAAAGCAGACATCTGTTTCCTGGAGAAACTGGAAACATGCAAACAGCCAAGTGTCTGCATGATCAGCATTCTCATTAATTTTAACTTTCCTTTCCCAGCTAGAAACAGGCCAGATCTGTGTCTTAACAGGTTTGTGACGCAAAAGTATTGTTTTCCACATAGCATAAAAAGCCAAGAGCATAAATTCTCAGTGCCCAGGTATTTTCCCCTGAAGAGGCTACAGTGTTAGGCCTGCACACATACACCTTCATGGAGCAACAGAACCTCTGGAGTTTTTTGGTGATGGAAAAATAGTACATTTTTAATTAACGAACATATTTTTCATGCAAGATCTAGACGGAGAACTTGCTCTGACACACGGGTCAGAAAAACTGATGCAGTAGCAACCAGTGTTTGGGGAAGGTGCTTACAACACTGAGGTGAACAGTCAAGGATCACCTATCCATAGAGGAAGGATTCCTGACTAGAAGGAAAGCAAAGTAATTTAAGTGATGGATACCAGTATGTCCTTTGACTGCAGATTTTGTTCAGACTGATTTGTTGCCAAATGGCTCCTTTCTCTTCAATGACTCCTGCATGCTACAGACTTTATATGAAAGAATTAAAGAAGTCAAACATCCTAACAAAAAAAGAAACAAAAGAGAAACATGCCCCTGTTCTCATATTTGAGATAAAATGACAAAGGGCTTAAGCTGTTTTTCTACCTAATTCATTAATCATTTGTCTAAACAAAGGTTATTTTCCTGTTCTCTTCCCCCCTCCCCCACCCCCCCCCACACTTAGNCCCCCCCCAAACTTAGTGACGAGCCACCACTTACTTCTAGATCTCTAAATCTCCATTATCATTTTCAGGTGCAGTGAATCCTAATGGAGGTGGTAGCCCAACTGAGGTTCTCAAAGACAGCATAATCAGCTTTGGTTGTGTTACGGTGTCATTTGGAAGCAGCAGGAATGCACAAGTTTTACCATTCTTCCAGGAGATGGTATGACCACCACGAGATGATCTTGTGCTAAAAACAGTAATATCCCAATTTCACACTTGAGAGTAGGGATACAAACAGAAGCTTAGAGCACACTGCAAGCCCTTCCAACCTGGTTTTTTTTTTTACTGCTAGGGATTTTATTTTCTGTAAAAACTGAGTGCTAGGTTGAGTCCATTCAGTATAGCCCAGGTCTTTTCCCTCAGTAGGCATTCTTAATTTTAAAGCTGCTAACATGTATAAGTGGCTGGATAACAAGACAGTTCCCTTTTAATGGTCTCTTCACCCGACTGAGTATCATCCAGATTAAGAGGACATATAAAAGGAAATAAAACTCCATACTTTACTCACAGGTGTATCAGTCTGCTTCTTTTACAAGAAGCTCTTTTGACCTTACATCACTTAAGTCAAAATGCCCCTTTGATTTTAAACAGGAGCCATGTTTAATTGACTCCCCAAAGTCCTGAGATCAGACTCTCACTACTTTAGCAGTATATTGAAAAGCCACCAGTGAGAACCTGATGCCAAGGCACTGGTCAAATCAATGGACTGAAAAAAAGAATTGCTATCCTAACTTAAAAAGTGATCAGGATGCCATCTCCCTTCTGAAACTGAGATGGACACCTTAAGTACTTATGCAAAAAAATGTTCAGAACAGGACTGAATCTCAAAAGCACAAGAACAACCCTAAAGAAGCTCTCTGAAAATGGAAGGGAACCTAAACTTACTTTTGAGAAGACACCTGTAATTTTAGGAAGAGGCAGAGATCAGGGTTGTGTTCTTTTCCTCCACACAACTGCAGTCTGTGCATTCTGGACCAGCAAGCCCGACTAAAAATCTAGTCTGTTCTGTTCTAAAGTAAGACCATTCAACTTGCACAGGGCCTCAGCCAATCTTGACTTACTCCTTAATACTGCTGCCAGTAAGAGCTGGGGACCATCTCAGTTTGAGGTTGTTCAGGTTTATCCATGTTCTCTTCCTTGAAGAGAAGAGCCTGATTATTACAACTACGTGTTAATGGTCCTTTAGTTTAATCTCAGTAGTTGGATCAATCACCCATGAAAGGGCAAGACTTGTATGAAGGCAAGTGGCATTTCAATTCTCATGGACCAGAGCTGCCTTGCAGTGCCAAGTTCAGTGGGCAAGCACTGAGGAATGAAGCTGGTCTGACACAACACCATTGTGGGGCCAGATCCCTCGTGCACAGGGGTTATGCAGAGTTCTGCCCTAGGAATACAGAACATCACAAACTTGAGATCCTATAAAGAGCTGATTTCACACTTGCAAGTTTTAGATATAAACGAGGTCACTTGCACCAAATTTTAGCAAAACCCAAGCCTGCATTAGAGTCCCTAGAAAACATGAAAGAAACAAGCTTTAGCTTAATGCATCCGCATTTAGCTTGGTGCCACCACATTTGGCAAGCAGAGCACTGCTCATTTTTTCCCCTCATTAACAAGATCAGTAAAGCATCAACTACTTACACTGATCCTTATTACCTCACTGAGCAGCTGCCCCTGCCTTCTCACCTTCCAGATCTAAGGAGCAAGCAGGTTAACTGGGTGTCCACTCTAATTGACCTTTGATACAAGAGCAGCTGCTAGTACTGGAAATAAAAGAAATCATTATTTTCAAAATTTAAGATCAGAGCCCTCTAACCCTTATTCATGTAAGTCTTATTGGTTTGTAATGAAACTAACTGCATCAGCAAAAACCATTTGAAGAGAATGAAGTACAAAAAAAACCTGGTTGCCAAGAACAAGTTGTAATCACCCACAGATACCCAGGGGTTTCTCTCAGTAACTCAATCAGCCTTAGTGGAGTTTTGCTGGATTTGCATTAATAAAGCAAAGACCAGGGGTTAGTCCCAAACATCTCTTCGAATGGCTATAGGTAATTTAGGAATACATGATAGCAACAAAGAAGATGAAATACTACATGTCCAGTATCTAGTAGAGACTGCAACTGATACTTCCTTAGCTCAGTCTGCACTGGGTTTTAAAACTTAGATGCAGATTCAGTAAAGCTTGGTGGGATTTCTTTTCCTAAGAAAGGAAAAAATCTGGACTGAGAGAAAGCTTTAGGGGAATTTGGCATGGCTGGCTTCAATTTGTTTTCTTAAACAGCATTACTGGCCTCTGCTACAGCACAGGAAAGAATTTTTATACTGTCTCTTACATGCTTATTAAATGACTTCAGACTCACAGATTTTCATGGAGTGAGGTAGAGATTTCACTGGTGAACGAGTAGTCTGTTTTCTCATGACATGGAAATGACACAAGATCTGCAGAGACTGAAGGGAATCTTCCTAAGAATGGTAGTTTACAAGTTAATCCAGGTGATATTTATTGAACATGATGGAACAGATGCTTAGGGAGTTCTGAAACATTCCCAGAAGCTTGTGAGCATGTGATATGAAAATCATTCCTTCTCTTGAAGTCCCAGGTGTCCTATCTTCCTTGGAAAAAAAACCCTACTGGCAACAGCTGTTTTCTAGAGTGATCAAAGTGACTGGAGGTAGCCTTTCATAAGGTCAGGTTATATTCCACCAGGAGTGCTCATCCTCTGGATCCCATCACAGGCTTTTTAATGAATCAGGTTGTATTTCCCATCCTCTTTCTTACAAAGAGCTTCCTTAATGCAGTGCTTTCTTCAAGCTAGAACAAAGGACTCCACCAATATGAAAAACTGAGCACCTGGATGATACAGAACAGAGGGAGCTTTGGAAACACCACGGTTTCCTTTTCTTCTAGACCTTAATTCAAACCAACCCACTTCCAATCTCTGCAGACACCACATACAAGATATCCTCATGCCCTGCAAACCCTCTGCAAGCCCCAGCAGCTTCACATTGTAGAAGTGTGAGCTCCTTTCCAGCAGGTGCAGACACTGTGGGAGTGCAGAAGTTCAGCCCCTGCTGGTTTGAAGCACTGCCCTCAGCTGCACACCCAATACAACCAGAACCTGCACTTTGGAGAGTTCTAAAGCCTCCCAGAGCTGTGAGTCCTTTTGTACAAGGCAGCTGAAGTAAGTTTCCAAGTGCAAAAAGAGCATGAAACTCCAGTGATCAAAAGTTTGAGGTGTTGTAAGGAGGGAGGGCTTTGCTGAGAATCAGCCAGTTACTTAAAAGATGTTTATGCATGAAAGAGAGACAGTCCAGCCTGAGGAGCAGTCAGCTCAAGCAGCTTTGCACTCCTCTGCTCTAATAGCCTAAACAAGGATGGGCACAGAAAATTCAAAAAGATGTTTTCACCTTGAAATGTCAGTCATGCAGTCCCCTAGCTCTTCCAGTCAACTCCGTGTTGTTGCAAGTCCTTACAGGAAAAGCAGTTTTTTCTGCCTCCTTATAATGATCAGAGCTGAATCATTGCTTCTGCTCCACGTAAGCAAAGCAGAGGAAGGAATGAGCAATCAGATGCTTAGAATTCTGCCAGACACTTCACTGCCAGGACTAACACCAGCTTGTTTCAATGCATATCATTACCGAGATCATTTTTCATTCCCTGCTTTAACAGATGACAATAACTTTAAGAAAAAAGCAAGCTGAAAAGCTATTAAAGACTTCTGCTGGTTTTAATTACACTGTTCTATGCTCCACATAAAGCTCAGAAGAAGTATGGTGATACTTGAATCTTTGTCTCAGCCCACTTGCAGAAGGATAATGACTCGCCACTTCGTGCCCTATTACCATCCCAGAAATAATAAAGGCAATAAAATTATGAAACCAGTGAAAGATATGGCCAAGGGCAAGGAGCACACTGACAACACTGCCTCAATTCAATTCTGTGCTGCCTGGGAAGTGGATGTACTGCTGACATTGTGTTATATACAGAAAAGGTGGAAAAGCAACTGGTAACACCAAATTTCTCTTCTGTGAAGATCTAATGTTGCTCAGTGGTGACATCCTTTCATCCTGATTTCCCACCGGACAGCAAAGGGGAACCCCAAAACTGAGGATATGTACTTGAATCTTGCCCTCCAAGACTCAGCTCAAACTCTGCTGGAAAATTCCACATCTCCTCTCCACCAATACTACTGGGTGCTGGATCTGTGTACATGGAAACAGGAGTATCCTAGAATCATCCAAGAGAAGCAAACTGCTTTTTACAAGAGAAACAGATTCACAGCCTGCTGTAACAGAACAGTTAACATAAGAGACTCTCAAACGAAATATTCGTTTTGCAAGCTTGTGATGTTTTTTTAAGAAGTAGTGTAATGTATAGACTGTAAATAGAACTTTGAGGATAACAGTCAAATGCAGCTTACCTTGTAGTAAAAAATATTCAAACACTCACTTATGCATAGTCAGCATTTCATTAAGTGCCTCACTGAGCTTTGTTTTTTCAAATATTTTAGTGAATTTTTTCAACATGAATTCACTTAAAGTGAATGGTTTAGAACAGTGAACTGTAAACAACTTCTTAAATTTATTATATAACCAGAACATGCACATACTATTGGAAGTTTATTTGCATCACATTTAAGAAAACTTATCCAAATAGAAGTCAAAAAGCCACGATAAATGGAGATAGAAAAGAAAAGCAAGGACCTCTTTTTCCTAGACAAATGTTCCATCAGCAGGAGTCCCATTATTTGTTATAACAATCTTTAACTTGTAATGACTCTGAAGAAGACTGATAACAGACTGGTGGGAACAGATGGAGTGGTGCTGTTAATTATAGGCACTTAGCTGCATCAGACCCCATGAGTTATTGCTAACATTTCCCACTAGGGAGGAGAATCACTCGCTTTTAAGTAGTATGTTGCTTACTAAGCTGGGAGCATTAGCAGTCAGGGTTGTACTAATCAGCACCAACAACATAAAATAAAACTGAACTGCAAAAAAAGTCCCCATGAAAATATTCGCTGAATAACCCCCGGACTATTTCATTAATTTTTTTTCCTTTTCCAATCACTTCTAAATATAAAAGTTCTTCCACGGAGATTTAAATTCAAGTCTCACTAATGAAATCTCCCTTCCACTGAGAAGTTTTCTGAGCATCTGACTAGAAGGAAGATGAAATGAAATAAAGGCAGCACGTCGGATAGAATGTATGCAAACCTTCTGGGCTCAGTGAAGCCAAGAATCTGCCAAGAGATTCACCACAGAAACACAGTATTCAGTCTTAAAAAAATAGCATGGAACAAACTGTCTGGAAGCCAAATGAACACCCTGAGTTCAGTGTTCAACCTGATGCTGTGCTTTAGTTTGCACCTTCTGAGGCTTTGCACAGTGCCTTCATAAACATTAGTGACCGGAAAATCCAGATCATTAAAGAATCCTTATGTTCTGATGTTTAGTCACACAGTAGAAAACTGGGATGAAATCTGTCTGTGAGTTTTCCACAGGTAATTAACTCATTTGTAGTGTACTTATTAGCTAAAGGGCCTTAGCCTTAAAGGTCAAGGGGAAGATGGGTTTTGAAACTACTGTGAAAGCAGATACTAAGAAATACATCAGAAAGAATAAAAAAAAAATATCAAAATTTAGGGTCTAAGTCTACAAAACAGCTGTATAAAAAAGCACTGTATAAACACTAATTACAGACTGCATGAAAGATGATTTGTGTGCTAACTTGGGTTAGAAGTTACAACCTTCAATAGATCTCAGCTTGTATGTAAACATAAGCTTACTTCCTACAGGCCTGGAGCATCTATCCCAAGCAAGCCAAAGGTCTCCTCTCAATTTCAATGCAAACTGCTCATAACAAATCCTAGAACTCAATAAAATCCTTCCTTCTCTCCCAGGATATCTTCCATAATCTTCCAAATCAGTCTTAATGTAGCAAGGAAGAATTTCACTCCCGACTGATACTTAGGCTATGACCTATCCAACACACCTAACGATGAAATGCACTCATTTACCAAGGAAGTAGCAGTTATATTTAATTAAATATATTCCATTAAATTTCTAGTCATTGATGAGATATGAAAGCAATCCCTTGCACTTTATGTTACAATTGCATTAATATTAGGGAAGTTGTTGAAAAAAAAAGGTTCCTTGCAATCCCATCTACATTTCTGGTTAAAAAACCCAAGGAATCCCACATATTTAATACTTACATTCAAACTTGAGGACCCAACATCCAGTCAGAACAGCCATCATGCATTTGACAGTACTTGGCATTGGAACATCAGGGATAACAAGATGAGTTACTAGGAGAAAGAT
>WEIT01018866.1:19706-40414 GCA_013389985.1 Dryoscopus gambensis | reverse complement strand
TGCGGTGCGGGGCGCGGTGCGGTGCGGTGCGGTCGGTGGCCGGAGCCGGTGCGCGGGCACGTTCGCTTGTGCAGTGCGGTCCGGAGAGCCGAGCAGGTGGCGGTGCCGCCGCTGCAGCTCCGAGCTGCCCCAGGCTCTGACTGTGGGCAAATGCCGGCTTGGAGTGTTCCACTCTCGGCGACAGCAGATTTGCCCGAAGTGAGCAGGTTAACCGGCCCTGGTTAACGAGGGCTCTTTGTATCCCTGGAATTGGCTGGGCATGCAGCACTTGACAGAGCATCACCCTGAGCACAAACCCTTCCTCTCTTCTCTCGTGCCTTTACCTGCAGCACCAGTTATTCCTTTCATAAATAGATGAGCAGACTGGTGGGCTCACGTGTGCTCTGGTGAGGTGCTCTCCCAGCTGGAAACGGGGCAGATGATGTGCAGAAGTGCTCCAAAGAAACCTTGTGCGTGGGGCAGCCTCTGAGTTATCCTCTCTCCTAGACTGAAAACCTTCAGAGTTGCTTCTCTGAAGACCTGATTTATCCACAGGAGAGGTCCTGAGGCTGAAGAGGGTTTGTCGCCAAAACGTGGGGCTGTGGATGGAGTTGTTGGTCTGTTCAGTAGCTGCTGCACAGTTTTATGAACCAGCACTCCTGTCCCGGCTGCTGGGACACCAGTTACCCTGCTGTAATGTAGAGCTCATCCCCACATGTCGCCAACCCTTTTTCTCCCTGTCCAAACCAGATGTCCTCCCTGCCTTGGCCTTTCTCCAAGCTTCCACCTACCCAGGTCAGCCCCATAAAATTTGCTTCTGATGAAAGAGGTGAACAAACACCTCATAGCCAATGGCTGGCGTTGGATGTGGCGCAAAGCCTCTGCCGAAAATGACCTACTTAAACATACCCCCTGGAAGCGCTACTGGCTGGGCAGAACCAGACAGTCCTGTAGATGAAATGGTAGAAAATCTTTATTCATTTTCATGAACATCAGGAGCTGGTACCTGCAAATAAAAGGCTGAAGGGCCCCTGCAGAACAGAAATGACATTTTCCCTGCAAAAACCTTACTGGCCTCTTTTTAGCTAATCCTGATTCTTTCAACCTAATTAGCTAAGTCCTAGTAATTTGCAGTGAGAACAGATGATGAGGAAAAGATCAACCCTTGTTTCTCTTTCTCCTCCCTTCACCTCAAGCCTGAGGTCTCCACATCTTCAACGTGACACAAAATTGCCCTGAGCTAATATTTTTACTGTTTTGCATCAAGCCTAATAACTGAGTGACGATGGGTGATGAAGAATATTTGGGCCCTTACTGAAACTCCTGGGTTTCAGAGTAGCATGGGTAAGAGGAGCTTGAAGAGCTGGGGTTGGGCAGGTAAAGGCTGGTTTGCCCATCCTGGCTTCCTGAGCTCTGTCAGGATGGTGTCTCCTGATGGAAAAGCGCTTAATTACAGAGAGGTGGTTGTTTCAAGGATATCTTTGGGTGAAGTCTGCAGGGAAAGACACAGGGAGCTTGGAGCCCGTCGCCTGCCCCATCTGCACTGGGCTGCCTGTGGGGTTGGCCCTGCAAAACCTGGGGGTGCTGCTTTTCTGGAAGCATCTGGAATGCCGCAGACCTGCCCAAGGCGTGAGCTTGCACACGGTGAGGCTGCGTCCGCTCAGCCCTCTGCTACCTGTGGCTGCTCCGCTTGGGAGCACTGCGATGCTGTCCTGCGTGGCAGGAGGCGGGAGTGGGCGGCAGCACCGTCCTTGCTGATGTAGCAGGGTGAGGAGGAGGGTGGTGAGAGGATGTGGAGGGTGAGGTCTGGCTGACACCCAGCTTCACTGCAGGGGAAACCTCGTCTCTCAGTTTTACTGAGCAGANCTGGCTGACACCCAGCTTCACTGCTCCTTCCAGTCTGCAGGGGAAACCTCGTCTCTCGGTTTTACTGAGCAGGGTGCCTCCCTCCTGGAGAAGCAGGATTTGGATGCTGTGGTGGAGCCGCTGCTCTTCCGGCCCTGATGGACAGTAACCAGATCCTTTCAGTTCCTCAGGAGCAAAGATCATCCTGGTCAGGAGGGGTCAAACATCTAAGTGACACTTTGCAACCCATCTAGTTGACAAATACTCTGTTTTTATTTCAGACATAGGACCATGTTTGTTTTGACCTAGAAGTAGCTTAATTTTAAGGCTACCCTATTATGGGGATCTTAGCAGCACCTGTGGAGTACCTTGAGCTGCTGTGCCCGGGTGGGAGGGAGCTGGGAAAGGCGGCAGGGAGTTGGGATGTAGCTCCATCTGACAGGATACATGCTATAAAAAGAAATGCATATGCAACAAGTGACCAAAGGAGTGCGATACAGAACAAGCAAGTAAAGGAAATTAAATGTTCTTGATTGTAATGAATTTGACACTCCGGAATCAGGGTTGTAAAGCAGACTAAATTAAAATTTTTCCTGTTACTGCTTCTTTGCCATGAAATCCTTGAGGCTGGCAAAATTAGAGCAACACGCGGGCATGGAAGCGGCAATGGGAAGGGTTTGCTGGGTTAGATGGGTTACACAGCACTGTGGAGATGTCTGCTCAGGGGTAGGGCTTGGATGAGGGGCTTGCAGAGCCCTGCTGCTCACAGGTAGCTCAGCCTCGCCATGAAATGCCTAAAGAAAGATGAGGTGGTGTGGGGAACATCTCCGGCAGAGTTCCACCTCAACCCGCTGTGTCAGCAGTGCATACCCAGTCAGATCGAGCTGCTCCAGAGCTGCTGAGCTGCACCAGCATAAAGCCCCTGTCCCTCCTCCTGCTGGTGGATCAACCCCACTTCCATAAGCTGGCTGGGTTACCTAAGCAGGGGCAAGGATTTGTGCTTGCAGAAGAAAAGATTATGGTAGAACACATGCAAAGTAAGTGTTGAAGAAGGAACAAGCTCTTGCCCCTACCGCAGTCCCCCGGAGGCAGGGAGGGAGTGATGACAGAGGTGCCCAGATGCCAGGACCTGAGCTGAGGAGGGCTTCAGTTGTCCTTGAGCTCCTGCAGGCATTTCCCAGCACACAGGACAGTGATATGGGAACACGATTGTGCCTTGCCTTTGCCCTGCCTCATGATCAGCTGTGAGTCAATGCATGTTGGCAGCTGAGAGGAGGCAGAGGTGTCCCGTGCTATGCTGTTGGGACACAGCTGGGTTACCATCCCAGTTCTCCATCTTCTTTTTGGGAATCTAGTAGGCTCTCCCTGCTTGGTACCCAAACAGTTTTGAGGATAGCTGTGCCACTTCTCCTTGCTTGACTTTAGCTGTGTGGAGCTGCCAAATCCACGAGGCCTTAGGGACCTAAGTTGCTTCTGCCAGACAAGTAAAACGTGCAGAATAGTGAATGATTCAGTGCTGGTTTGCCTAATGCAGAGCCAAGTCTCCAGCGCATCAAAAGACTCGGAAGCCCTGTGGGTAGGATTTGGAAAGTTAAGCCTGAATAAATAAGCCGGCAGCCATCCTTGTGGCACAGACTTGACGCTTCTGCACACATGGGAGTTCTCACTGTAGATCTAGCTCGGTCTCAGCCTGCCAAACACACCTGGATCTTCTGGAGAGCCTCTGTTGTAATGAGCTTTGGCTCTGCCTTACATTGAGCTGAGGGTGGATGTGCAGCCACAAAGGCCAAAAGCTGTGTCTCCTTATTTTTTTCCTTGCAGAACGTGAGGATCGACCCCAGCAGCATCTCCTTCCAAATGTGGAAAGAAATCCCAGTTCCTTTCTACTTGTCGGTGCATTTCTTCGAGGTGCTGAACCCCAAGCAGGTCCTCCAGGGAGCGAAGCCGGTGCTGAGCCAGCGTGGACCCTACGTGTACAGGTCGGGTACCACTTGTGGTCCAGCTTGGCACGAGCCTGACCACTGTGCTGCCTGCCAGGCTGCTGGCTGGCTCCTCTGGCAGGAGGACGTGGCAAGAGCAGGCTTGGTGAGAGCCCAGTGGCACTGGATTTTAAAGTGACCCAAATGTGCTCTCATTGCTCTGATCATGCTGAAGACACACGTAGGACCTCTGGCCTCTGAGGCAGTGAGATCGGTGGGTGCTCCACTGAGTTGTGGGGCTCAGTCCTTTTCTGGGGCCTGTTGGGCAGGCGGGTGGCAGCCCACGGGGCTGATGTGGTCCACACATGGGTATGAGGGGTGTTGGTGTGGTGGTGGGTGACCCTGTCTTCAGAGTGCTCTTCTTTTATCTTCATTGTGCATTTAAGAGCCCAGCTCTTGAGCTGGAGTCGCCTCAATATCAAACCTGATGGGTCAGTCCTTATCTAACGTGAGAGCCAGAATGTGGCTAACGTGAGCACTCTGGTCCTGGGAGCCAGTGTGGGGAGCAAGTGTGGAGCACTGGGTCAGACCCACACACAGCAGGGCTGGGTCTGTTTGCTGTGGCTGAAGCCCCGGGTGTTTCTCAGCCCCTGAAAGAGCAAGTGATAATTGGTGTTGAGTTGAGCGTGTGAACTTCCCCTTAAACAGTGATTTTTCAACACCACCGTGCCTATACTGGCGTGGTGAGGTTAAACCAGCAGCCTAAGCAAGCTCATGTGGGAAGATTACTGGTTAATCCAAAGCTGTTTGAGCAGTGTGGAGGGGAAGGCTGCAGTATGTATATGCCCTTGTTTCCCCTGGCGTTGCGGGTCACACCATGTGGGTTCTGCAGGTTGTGATCGTATCACTCACTTGGCTTGGGGAAAAGCTTCACTTACTTTAAATAATAATAAACAAACGTTTGAAGCTTATTAGTGTTCTTGTGTTTCTACTGAGCAAGATTAGTGCCCTTCCCTAACGTGGGCTGTAAACAGAGGCTCCACAGTGAGGGACTTTCACTGTTTTTGCTGGTGAGTTGAGCTCCAGTTCCTCCAGGAACAGTAACAGGCTTGTGATGTTGGGGATAACCTCACACTGCTGCAGATCACTGCAGCCTCCCTGAGACTGGGGCTGCCCTGTGGTGTGGGCTCAAGTCCAGCAGCACTGGGCAGTGTGCAGGACACGGATGGCCTGAAGCCCTGAGGAGCAGGAGGGCCACAACGCCATGTGGAGGGTGAGGCTGCCCTGAACCCAGGAGCCATCAGGGAGCTTGGGAGCAAATCAGTGTGGGCTCACCAGTGGAACATGTGGCATCTTGGCTGGTCCTCTCCTGTTTGCAGGTTGTTTTGGTGCGTGGGTAGCTGGGCACCTCTCTGATGTGGCTGGGCTTCCCAGTGGCTGTAGGTGAAGCAATGCAGGAGACTCAGGCTTTCGTCTTAAATTTCTTGGGTATTGAGTTGGGAAGAAACACTTTGTGTCTGCAAGAATCCTGTCGGAGATGCCTCTCTCCTGGGCTGCCTTCCCCTCCTGCCAGACCCTAACTCTGGTCAGGGTGTGAGGTTTATATCTATTCCCACTCTGCCTCCCCAGCTGCTCCGTGGCTCCTTGCTGGGGTTTGGTCTCCTCCAAGCCCAGGCCTGTGCAGGCCATGCTTGCTCCACAGGCTGCAGGGGCTCTGCCGGGGGGAAGGTTCCCATGATCTCCCATCTCTTTGCAGGGAGTACAGGTATAAAACCAATATCACGTTCCATGATAACGACACCGTTTCCTACCTGGAGTACCGGAAGCTTTTCTTCCAGCCAGACCTGTCCAGTGGCAGCGAAGATGAGTACATTGTTGTGCCAAACATTTTGATGTTGGTGAGTGCTCATTGCCTGGATCGGTTCCACTTTCTAAGCTTGCAGGGAGGGTGGTGAGCACCAGCACTGAATTACTGAATCGCTTTCCTGTGGGTCTTAAGGCTGATCAAGCAATGAGGTGGTTACGCTCGTACAATGCAATTATCTGCATTTTAGGTGTTAATTGTTCTGTTGGGCTGCTACTGTTCCAAAACCAGAGTGTGCAGAGGGGCTGGCAAAGCAGCTGGGCTTGAGTCTGCAACTTCATCTGAGCATCCTGTGGGGAAATCAAGCCTGTGAGCCCTCACCTGCTTTCTTCCCAAACTGGGAATAAATGAAGAGCCTCAGTCTGTCCAGAGGATTCCTCTGGGGCTATAGATGGGAGCAGCAGAATGATTTTGCTTAGCTCCAAAAATGCTTCCTCTTCGGTAAAGATGGGGCTCTCATCCCAGAGGTTTCTTTTGTCTCCCAGGGAGCAGCTGTGATGATGGAAAAACTGCCAAACTTCTTGAAGATTTTACTGAGTGGAGCCCTGGCTGGCCTGAAACAGGAGGCGTTCATGAACAGGACGGTGGGGGAGATCATGTGGGGATATGAAGACCCCCTTATAGACACGATAAATAAGCTTGTTCCTGGCCTGATCCCTTTCAAGGGGAAGTTTGGATTGTTTGCAGATGTAAGTAAAGTGTTGGTCGGGAATGCTAAAATCACAGCAGTATTGATCCTGGGGATAGCTCAGGCACTCAGCTGAGTAGAAGTTGAGGAGCTGACAGTATGTGAGGCAGGCCTAGGGCCGATGGAGCACCCGGGGTCGTGGCGTGTTGCAGCCTTGCTGTGTGCGGTAGATTAAAAAGCTGTTCCTTCTCTCCGCAGTTTAACAACTCCAATTCAGGAGTGTTCACTGTAAACACAGGCATGAAGAACATCAGTCAAGTTCACATGGTGGATTCTTGGAATGGGCTGAAGAAGGTGAGTGTCTGGCAGCAAACCTTTAATAACGGGGCAATGCCTGACTTAAGGCAGGGGAAGCTGAGAGCTCTGGGTGCTGTTGCGCATGGGTCAGGTTTGAAAACAAGTTTCTACAGGACTTGAAGTGCTGTAGCTTCTGCTCTAGCAAGTTACCAGGAAGCAGCCATGTGGCAAGGGGCTTGTCAGGAGACATTAAATTCATCTCCTCATGGGTTTCACCTGGACTCCCTTGCAGTGCTGTTGGAGCTGGTTGCCTCTAATGGCTGAAGTCTCAGGCTCCTGTGGCCCGTGTCGAAGGTGTTAAAAACTCTTGTTAAAGGATGCTTTACTCCTCCCTTGTGGAATTCTGCTCCTAACTAAAATCAACTGAATCTAGAGATCAGTCACTGGGGACAGGTGGATCTCGTCCATTAAGTGGGGGTATGTTTGACTCTCAGAATCTTGGAGGCTGGAAAATACGCTTAAGATGGGAAAGATCTTTGATGCTGCTCTCCCAAGCTGCTACGGAAGCAGTGTGGGGTGGTGGATATTCCATGCAGGGGTGAAAGCCTGGTGCAGCAAGCTCGTCCTTCTGAGTTCTTCTCTCTACACTTGTCCCACAGGTGAACTACTGGCGGAGCAGCCAGTGCAACATGATCAACGGGACAGCGGGGGAGATGTGGCCGCCGTTCATGTCCCCGACCTCCCTGGAGTTCTACAGCCCTGATGCCTGCAGGTGAGGCCACAGCTGCCAGCCTGTCCCCGTGCAGCTGGCAGGACACGCTGCACCCATCCTGCGCGCACGGAGCCCCCCGTGCAGTCACGCAGAGGGCTCAGGATTTGCTTCTGTAGTTAAAGTTCAGCCGCAGTTCGGGGTTGTGGTATCTGAGCTTTGCAAACAGCGTAGTTGCCCGATTATCAGCATCTTGTGGTGTCCATAAATACCTTCCACATCACTGGAGAAGTCCAACTTGCCCGAGGTGAATCAGTACAAGATAACTAGATGTGGCTATCTTGTGAAGATAAGATGTGGGCAGTGAGAAGGAGAAGTTCCGGTTGTCAGAGGGAAATGCAGCTGTAACTGTTTGCAGAACTCTTTCAGCTGACTAAACTCTCGGAGAAATTATGTCGGGGGGGGGAAACTCTTGCCACCACTTCCAGGCTCGCTCTTCCCCTTTTTTTTTTTTTCTTTTTCTCCTGCTTGTATAAGACACCCTGACCTTAGCTGATCACACAGGGGTTAAAGTGCCTATGCCTGAGGCTGGAAGGAGGGGAAGCAGGCACAAAACCCCTGTCCCTAGCTTGGGGAAGATAATGATAATTCGGGCTTTGTAGATAGTGCTGCAAAACAAGCAAGGGCTCATGTTGAACAGAGAACAATGACCCCTTCAGTGAACAAACACACAGCTGAGCAGAGCAATAGCACAGGGATTCCTCTACACAAGGGACGTCAGCAAGCACCAGAATGACCCGGAGCCAGGAATTTACAGGGAAGTTTACTCACACCTCTAACCGAAGTTTAAAAGGCACATACCTGTTCCTGTGAAACTACAGAAATCTCTGGAACAGAACATGCTTCCAGGCAAGGCTTCCAGTGAAGTGGAGGAAACCAAGCTTGGTTTCTTGTTGGCACAGGAGGTTCCTGCCACACAGAACTGTGGGGAAATGGCTCAGCTGCTCAGACAGTGCTGTGTCTTCTCCCCAGACCTCTGCCTCAGCCTCTGCTCACCCAGCATCACGAACATCAGCTGGTAGGCTAAGAGCATTCCTGCCTTGCTGCAGGACAGGCAGGGCCCATCTCCTGTGCTCTGTGCACATGAGGCACCGCTGATGCTGAGATGCAACTGCCAAGGTTTTATGCTGCTGATGTGCTACAGCAACCTCTGCCTCCTTGCTGGAAGGGGAGCAGAGCCAGGAGGCACATACGTAACTGCTGAGCATGCCCTGAATCCCCCATCCTTGGTCCCGGCATCAGAAGGCCTCTGTAGGAATGAGCGTCCCCTTGGCCTGCCCAGGCTGTCCTGGGTGCCCTCTGTGACCCACTTACCCACTCTGAGATTCTCTGATCCCTGCAAGCCTCACTCAGGTGTGAAGGGAGCAAACTTTTGTCCTGGAAACTCGCGTTGATCCTGGCCAGCTGGTAGCAATACTGCAGCACAACATCAATAGCCTCTTGTAGCCAGAAAAAAATGTTGCTGTGTCATGTAGAGAAATTTTCCACTCTGCTGGCAGCCTGTTGCTGGAGTTGGCCTGTGAGAGAAATTTATCCAGTGTTCGTGCCCTGTAACCGAGCACCTCGGAGCCAAGGCTTGCATAAAGTGGGTATTATCTCTTGGAGAGCAGCCCTGGGGATTACTACATGCCTTTAAACAAATCTCACCTGTGTGTAGGAAACAGACATAAGCCTGTGGTTTCTCTCCATAACTAGTCCTGACCAACTCTTTAGAGGTGCTTAAAACATGGAGAGCAAAAGGCGTAAATATTCATTCCCCATCCAAAGCACTGCTCTGAGGGTTTATCTTGATCTCAAAGTCTAAGTTACACTGCAACTGCATCTTATCCAGACAAGATAAGGACCCAGTCCTGGGCTGGGAACCTGTTGGCTAATCCTGTTCCTTCTCCACTGAAACCCTTCCAGATCCATGACACTGGTGTACGAGCAGTCTGGGACGTTCCAGGGTGTGCCCACCTATCGGTTCGTGGCGCCGAAAACCCTCTTTGCCAACGGCACAGACTATCCTCCCAACGAGGGCTTCTGCCCCTGCATGCAGTCTGGCATCCAGAACGTCAGCACCTGTAGACTCAGTAAGTCCTTTCCCCCCTGGCTCTCCTTTTATGGACAAATATTAAATTTGAGATGAAATACAAGCTTGGCTGTCTGGAAAATCAGCTCTAGTGTCTGCTGGGATGCTGAAAAGTTCTGCTAGGCTCTGTGTGCACTCCCACAGGCCTCTCAGCAATGAGGGAAAGGGGGGAAAACCCTTGTGCCCAAAGTTCCTTCAGTCCCCAGCCCTGTGACAGCCTGGCATTTGTGGGAATGCCCAAGGATGCAGTGGGAGCATTACATCCCCTGGGCTGGCGGTGAGAGCAGGCCGGGGAGCGAGGAGGAGGCAGCCCACACAGCTGCCAAATTAAATGTTAGCTGTGGACACTGAGTGTGCGTCACGCAGGAGCAGCAGTCCAGGCTGGGTGTCCTAACTCCTGCCTGGGAACAGTGAGTTACCACGGCCCTGTGTGGTGCATGGCTGGAGACAGCGGCTGGTCCTTAACCCTCTTGGAGCAATGGAATGATCTGCAGGGAGGGAAGGGATGGAACTTGTGGGTTGGAGGAGAAAATACAAAAGCCTGCTCAGAACAAGTACTGCAAGGCCGTGAAAACGTGAAGAGAAGCTCTTAGGTGGGTGTGGAGGAGTTTAAGATGTCTTTAATCTCACACAGATGCACCGATGTTCATTTCCCACCCTCACTTCTACAACGCTGACCCATCCCTGGTGAACGCAGTCGAAGGCCTGCACCCCAGCAAGGACCAGCACGGGCTTTTCCTCGATGTGCACCCCGTGAGTGAGCCCACCAGGGTCCTCCCCTCACCCCAGGGACCAGCCCAGGATGGGGGGGAACCCTGCCATCAGCTCAGTGGTGGCACCACTCTGCTCTCGTGGCACTGATTTGAGCAGGTTCCATAGTGCAAAGACTGGCGAGGACATGTGCAGATGAAAGTATCAAAGCCATAAACTAATTGAATAATTAGCCTGAGCTTCTGGAGAATTGCAGAACTAATTATAAACATAATTGTTTCGATAAGCACAGTGAAGTTCTTTCCACTGACTCAGGCCTATAACACCAGGAGGTGTATCTGGCAGCAGCCCAGCTATGCCCCAAATCTGCAAAGGCACATTGCCATGAGAACTGGCTGGCAAAGTCTGAAGACCATGCTGTGGCTCAAGCTGGCACCTCCATTTTTGGGCTGGCTTCTTCCACTCTCTCAACCTGCCCATCTGGAACTGACTGCTTTTGCACTGGGCTGCTGCTGTGTTACATCCCTCACGTACCTGCAGCGTGAGGGTGAAGTCACCACTCCAGGGGGGATGATTTGGGGTGTCCTGAGGCATCATTGTCCCAACTGCTGATGGGAAAGGGACTTTGGGATTTTCCACCCACAGCCTGTGTTGTGCATGGTCAGTTTTTCCAAACGTTCAGTGATGTTTGCTCCAGCAAAAAACCTATTTCCCTCTTGAGGTAAGGTAAACTGTGGGCCTTATCTAGGCATTGGGTTCTGACTGCTTTTCTTATCGTGGTTATGAAAATCTAATTAAGTTTATTACAGTATTAAACATCTACTGATAACAGTACAGTTAACTATATTTTTATCTAGCTGCAGGCTGCTGACTACAAACGGCGACAGTCCAACAAAAATTCTCTGCTTGTAAAAATGTGTTGCAAAACTGCAGAGTCATGAGGAACCAGTGTCTTAATGTCAGCAAGATCAGCTTCGAAGTGTGATGTTTTCATGCTCTTGGGGTGTTGCTGGACAGGGTCTGTTGGTCCCTACAAAGTCACTGAGGGGTTACTGATGGATTGATCTCTCCCTGTGCAGATGACGGGCATCCCCATGAACTGCTCCATCAAGCTCCAGCTGAACCTGTACATAAAGCACGTGTCTGGTATAATGTAAGTGGTCACCTTCCAGAGATGTCCGTCTGCCTTCCCTGAGCAGGGAGTTGTGCTGATGCTGAGGTTGCTGCAGAGTTTACTCTCCCCAAAGAGGAAGCAGCTTTTAGCATGACCACTTGTCCTATTGCTGGAGCCAGCTGGCTCTTGCTGAAACATCAGCCATTCCAGTGACCACAAGTTCCATCCTCTAGCAGTGCAGAGAGTGGCTGCCTGTTTGCTCAGCTCGGGCAGTGTTCCTGTCCCTGACCAGAGAGCCAGTGCATGGAGGGTGCCTCCTGGTGAGGCAGGAGCTGTTCACCTCCACTGTGCTGCCCCTCAGGAATCACCTGCAACACAGAGAGGCAAAACACACTCTGCCTGCAGGGTAGAGAGCGAAGCCTGTGTCCAAAAAGACACTTGCAGTTCTGTGAAAGCAAACAGGAGGTCCCTGTAACCGAACTGTGTGGTGCCAGGTGTTAAACACCAGCAAGGGTGGGAGTGTGCTCCCGCTGCTTTGGCTGAGGGGCAAACGCCTGCAGCCTGGCCCCATGGTGCCAGCTTGGCTGCACCACCCCGTGGGGCCATCCAGGTGACTGAGACATGAACTTCAGCATTCTGGTTCACTGAGCTTCATCTCCCTGGAGCCCAGGTTTGGGATGGCACTTACGGCTGTCCTCGGGCAGTTAAGCCCCTGTGGAAGCATAAGCTCTGCTCTTGCATGAAAAGCACGGCTTGGACCTGGTCCCCCAAGATGGGAGCAGCTCACTGGAGCAGCAGGGACTGCCACCTGCTTATGCTGGTTTCCTGGCCACTATCAGTCTGTCAGACATGTCCCCTTAGGAAGAATTATGGTGCTAATGGTGACCTGATCAACCATAAACCTAATTGCCTGTTTCTTTTTTGATTTTCTTCCCCCCAGTCAAACAGGGAAGATTGAGCCGGTGGTCCTGCCGCTGCTGTGGTTTGCAGAGGTGAGCTGCCTTCCTCGGCCTGATTCTGCAGAGCCTCTCCTGCTTCCCCATCTCCCAGTGCTGAGGAGACTCCACTTTGGATAAAGCTTTAAGCCAGACAGACTAATTAAGCACCAACAGAAGGCTTTTCAATACTTGAATAATGGCTATGCCATTAATCCCTCTGAGCTGAACAAACCCTGCACTATACTTGGTAAATCTCTGGCTCTGCCCTAGATGTGGGGTTAAATAGGGCCCTGGACAGAGCTGCCAGCATCCCTGTCCTCATGTGGGCCAGGGAGTGCAGCCTCCAGCTGTGGGTGCTTGTCCAGCTGACTCCAGCTAGTTAGTAAAAGCTTCTAGCCTGACTGAATCCAGCACAAATTCCCCAATTTATGCTGGGAGGTGGTGGGAGAGGAATCACTCAGCCGCTCTGTCTCAGCCCTGGACGGGAGGGAAATGCCACTGACAGCTCTGCTTTTTTGAGCAGAGTGGATCCATCGAAGGCTCAGTCCTAAAGCAGTTTTACAACAACCTGGTGCTGCTCCCGTCGGTGCTGGACTACGTGCAGTACATCTTCCTTGGGCTGAGTGCCCCACTCATTATCTCAGCAGCTGTGCTCATGGCAATGAGTAAGGTAAGAATCTGCAGCTGCCCGGTGGCAAATTCTGAGTCAAATCAGACTCAATCAGACAATGTAGTTTGGGCTGACAATCTAACATGTCTGAGGAAACATTGGCTGATGCCACCAACAATCTCCTGATGGTGCCAGGTGTCAGCAGAGAGCAGCAGGACTTCCTTAGCCATCTAGAAACTGGGCTGCAAATAGATAACATGAAGCATTTCTGGCTTTCTTGGTGCACAGCACTGATGGAAGTGGCTTCCTGGAGGAGGAGGTATTTCTCAGCTCACCCAGCGAAAGAGGAAACAAGCCTAGTTTATCAACCCAGCCTCCAAAGAAGGCAGCAGCAGGTCTGCGCCATTGCACAAATCTGCCTCTCTGTAGGGTCCCAACAGCTTTCCAGTCAGAGCAGAGCCTTCTCCAGAGGATGGAGCTATCTGAACACAGTGTGTTAAGTGAAATGCAGTTGCTGTGTTCTTGCAGAGGGGACACAGCCACTGTGGCTGCTTCTCAGCAGCACAGCACAGATTCTGCATTTCCTTGAAACGCACTTGGTTTCTGTGCAAACTGCTCCAAAGAGCTCTGGAAGTGAAACCCTCAGAGCCTTTGTGCATCTGGGCTTACTGAGAAGCAAAGACCTTTGAAGGNTTCTGTGCAAACTGCTCCAAAGAGCTCTGGAAGTGAAACCCTCAGAGCCTTTGTGCATCTGGGCTTACTGAGAAGCAAAGACCTTTGAAGCCTGCTGGGAGCTGCTGGGAGCTGGGCCGTGGGGCAGGCAGTGGGGTGAGGCTGAGCTGAGCCCTCAGGACTGAATATAAAACAGCCAAAACACCCAGTGGAGATCTGTGGCTCTGGCTCCACAGCGATCAGATAACACTAAGCTCTCTACGAGCTTTAGTTCTCCAAGTAGAGACCTAACCCCCTACCCTAACCCTGTATCAAAGGAAGCTGATTTAGCTTTGCACTACAGTCAGGTGGCTTAGGCTGGCTCTAAAGCTGCAGAGGTGAAGAGGCTACTTGTGGGATAAAAGGCAGTGCTTGGGATGAGAGCAGACTAAGGGGAGGCCTGTGTGAGGGGCTGCCTCTGTGCAGCTGGTTACTGCCCTTCCTCAAACACCGACGCAAACCCACCTTAAATAATGCCAGGGTTCTCAGAGTATCACGTAATTGGATTTTAATCAAGTCTACAATTACTTAAGTGACTTAAGCACATGATCCCAAATCCCTTTGTTCCTCCACGAACTTCACTGCAGGGTGGGAGCGATGCTGGGGCCCGGCATGGAGCCCAGAGCTCAGCACCAAACCCTTACTGTGCTCCCAGGATGGTCCTGGGATGAACTGCCCCACTTGAGCACGTGTGAGTGCTTGCTGGCAGACAGGCTGCTGCATGACCCCAGGGGCTCTGAAAAAGGGCTGGGCAGCTATTTCTAACACCTTATGCTGCCCTGAGCTGGCATTTCCTCACCCTGCTTTGTGCAAGTCTTAATTCCTGGTATCAAAGAGATTTAACCATGCTAGAAAGTGCCAGGGAGAAAAGCTGGATTTTAAACTCATTCAAGCCAACTGAATATCTGCTCGTGAAACATCCCAAACCCAGGCATAAGCCAGCTCTGTTTCTGTGCTCAGCCAAAAGAGTCATGAAGTGTTAGAACTAAAAATCAACATCAGGAAGTGCCTGACTATCTGGAAAGTGATTAAAAAGCTTCAATGACCTCACCAATCTCTAAGAAAGCTGTACAATAACACATGAACGTCTACTCCTAATGAGCTTGTAAATTGGATGACAGCGATTTGCAGCCAAGGTGTGTTCCTCATTTGATTGAAGTGTTGCTGATCCAGCCCTGATTGCTTAATCGTGCACAGTTCTGCCTCCCGAGGTCTCAGGCGATGTCAGAGGGGACACTGAGCGGGGACATTGTCCACATCTTCACGTGTCTGCCAGCGTGAAGGTCTCCCTGAACCCAGCTCCTCCCTCAGGTGTCTTGTGTGCCTCTGGCTTCTGGAGGGAGCAGTGTGCTCTGAAGCCAGTGCAGATGAGGTGCCGTGAAACACTTAAATCTTAGTCTAGTTTCTGGTGGAGCCAGTTCAAAATGCATCTGTTGGACTCGAAGCTCTAAAAAATGCATCATCTGTACAGGGGTAAAACACCCCCAGACGTTGTAGCTCTCTGCCATTGTGGCCTAAAGCCTGTGTGGCGACACTTTCAAAAGGCAAACAGACCATTTTAAAACTGGCTTGACACTGAACAAAATCTAAAATAGGACTTAGTTTAATCTAAATTTCGAAATCTTCATTAATACCTAGATTCTAGTTAAACAGTGATTTTTTTCGAATCTCCTCCGAAAATTGGAACCCTCGTGAAATTCATGTCCGAGTGCACTATAAACTAGACTGATTGTCTTCTAGGAAAAATGCTCTTTATTTTGGAGTAGCAATAAAAAGAGCTCAGACAGTAATAAGGCAAACCAGGCCGTCTCTGCCACAAAGCTGCCTCCGGTTAAGGGGACGGTGTTTCGGGAAGCCAGAGTGTAGGTGGGTACCCAGTCAAGGTAACACGCTTTTCTCTCCTCCTGATTTGATTAAACCTCACTTAAAACCAATCAAATGAAACGTTTGCCATGCACATCTCCCAGACATGCCCTCCTGGCAAGCATTGATGGAACGGTGTTGTCTCCTGGCTTTATTTGGGGCAATTTAGATGTCTCAATACTGGCACTTAACCAGGTTGCAGGCACATGCTCTTATTGTTTCTCCTGGCGTACCTGATCTGCAGCCCTAATAATGTCAGCAGGGATCGGGGGAAAGTAGGATTGGTGTGAGGAAATACTTTTCTTGCCCATTTTCCCCCCATCTCCAAGTGTTTGAGATCCAGAGGTAAGTTTTTTGAACGGGTAAAAGCTTGTGGGGTAACAGAGGTATTCCACTGGTGGGTGTCACCCCTCCCCTGCATGCAGGGAGCCTCAGCAGAGAGGCTTTCAAGAGGGAATTTCTGATGTGTAAAATATCTGGGTTTGTATTACAGGAATACAAAATCACTGAGTCGTTGAGGTTGAGGGGACCTCTGGAGCTCATCTATTCCAATCGCTCTGCGCAAGCAGAGTCACCTAGCTCAGCACCATGTCCAGATGTCTCTTAATATCTTCAGGGATGGAGATTCCTCAGGGCAACTTGTTAAAGCTGTACAATTTTTCACAGGAAAAAAAAAAAAGAAAAGGAAAAAAAAAAGAAAAGAAAAAAAAAAAAAGAAAAAGAAGTGTTTCAAATGTCCAGATGGAATCCCCTGTGTTTATGTGCCCCTCAGCTCTTGTCCTGTCCCTGGACAACGCCAAGAAGAGCCTGGCTCTCTACTTACACCCTCCCTTCAGAAACTTGTTTACAGTGGTGAGATCCCCCTGAGCCTTCCCTTCTCAAGGCTGAACAGTCCCAGTTCTCTCAGCCTTTGCTCACAAAAGAGACAGTCCAGTCCCAAATCGCTTTAGTGGTCCTTTGCTGGACTCTTCCCAGTAGTTCCATCTCTCTTGTCCTGGGAATCCCAGAACTGAACACAGTACTCCCTCTATGGCCTCACCAGTGATGAGCAGAGGGGAAGGATCACTCCAGGACCTGCTGGCACCGCTCCCAGTGCAGCCCAGGATGCAGTTGGCTGCCTTTGCTACCCAGCCACGCTGCTGGCTCACCTTCAGCTCGGTGTCCCCAAGACCCTCAGGTCCTTTTCTGCCAAACTCTTGCAGAGCTGGGTGACCTTTAGCGTGTCCTGGTGTGTGGGGTTGCTCATCCCAAGTGAAAGACCTTCTACATCCTCTTGTTGAACCTCATGAGGGCCCTTCCAGTCCGTTTCTCAGCCTGCTGAGGTCCCTCTGGTGTACCAGCCACTCCCCCAGGTTTTGCAGATCATTAATAAAGATGTTACACAGGACTGGACCCAGTATTGACCCCTGGTGTACACTGATGGTTACTGGCCTCCAACTCAACTCTCTGGGCCTGGCTGTTCAGCTGTTCAGTCCACCTCACTGCCTGCTCATCCAGCCCCTACTTCATCAGCTTCCCTGTCAGGGTTTCATGGGAGATGGTGTCAAAAGCCTGGAGTCCAGGTAGACAATGTCCACTGTTCTCTGCTCATCTACTGAGCCCGTCCTTTCATCATAGTTGATCAAGCACAATTTCCCCTTGGTGAAGCCCAGTGACTCCACTTGATGATTTAATTGTCCTTCACGTGCCTGGAAATGGTTCCTAGAATTGGCTGCTCCATCACTTTCTCCAGGATGAAGGGAGGCTGACTGGCCTGTAGCTCCTGAGGGCTTCCTTCTTGATCTTTTTCAAGATAGGAGCAATATTTGCTTTCCTGCAGTCTTTGGGCCCCTCTCCCCATTGCCAGGACTGTTCAAAGACAACAGGGAATGGCCTTGCAGTGACATGAGCCCACTCATCCCGTCAGGGTCCGTGGATTTGTGTATGTCTGGGTTCCTTAAGTATCCTCTGACCTCATCCTCTTCCACCAAGGCTGCATCTTCCTTGCTCTGGACTTTCCCCTGGTTTCTGGGGTCCCCTGCCTCATTCAGCCCCAGGCCCACATGGTTCTCTCCTCTTTCTTTTGTCACCTGGGTACTTAGAGAAGCCTTTCTTGTCTCTGACATCCTTGGCTGGATTCAATTCCAGTTGGGTTTTGGCTTTCCTGTCTTCATCCCTGCATGCTGGGAGAGTGTCCCTATATTCCTGCCAGGTTACCTGTCCCTGCTCCCACCTTCCAGATGTTTCCTTTCTGCATTTGTGTTTGGCCAGGAGCTCCTGGTCCAGCCATGTTGCCCTGCTGGCATTTTTTCCTGGCTTGGGATGCTTGTTAGGGTGGACTGTTCTTGAATTTGGAGGTGATCCTTGAATATTAACCATCTTTTTTGCCCTGAGTGTATCCCCTCACCTGAGGTCTGTAGATACTTTTAGAATCGTAGACACATTAAGGTTGAAAATTCCTCCAAGATCCTCAAGTCCAAACTTCAACCACCATGCCCAAAGAGTCTCCAGGTGTTCCTGATGGTATCACTGGTGCCCACACTGGAGCAGCACTGGGCAATAGTCAAAGGGTTAGACAAGCCTCACAGGCCATCCACAACACCCCAGTCCACATCCCCAGCCAGCAAAAGTCTCTGGGTGAGGGGCAGGTTGGTGTCTCTGTCCCCAGCAGCAGGGAGTGACCCACTCCTGTCACCTGCTGCTTCCTCCTGGGCTTCTTGCATGATTTAGGGTCAGGGCCCACGTGATCCGTTGGAAGGCGTATCTGGCTCCTGCTCAGCTTTGAGGGTGGTGAACCTGTTTTGTAGGTGTAAGTGCAAGGGTTGAGGTGAGGAGGAGCCATCTTGGTGCCAGAAAGCTTCCACCCTTCCCCTTCCGCAGAGGCTGCACCCGCCATTATCCTAGGGATGAGTGTTGCCTGTGCCTGCTGCAGCTGGTGCCCGGGGGTCCCTCAGCAGACTGTCCATCTCCCTTCCCTCTCGGATCCTGTGCAGCACACTGGCTTTGTCCCACAGCTCCTCCACACAGCTCTCCAGGCTGGGTGTTTGGGTGGTGTCACAGGTGCTGGTGGGCAGGAATGGGAATAACCTCGTTTTGGTAAGGCAGGAGGTGCAAAAAGGGGTACAAAAATCTTCAGTTTAGGAACAGGGTCCTCGGCCACTGAAGGTCCAAGAGGCTTGGGGTGGCCCGGGTGGGGACGCGGTGGCACCGTGAGGTGTGACCACGCTGTGACCTCTGTCCCTCCCCTGCAGAGAGGCGCCGCCGAGAAGAGCCCCCGTGCCCCCGCCACGCAGAGCAAACCTCCCCGCTCCTCCGAGACCACGCCGCTCCTGCACGACGCCGACGCCCTGAGCCAGGACGATGCCGAGGCCTGAGCCGCCCGCCCCGCCACGCTCCCCACAGGGACACGCTTCCCGCTGGGACACGCTCCCCACAGGGACACGCTTCCCGCTGGGACGCGGCCGCGCTGCGGGTGACACCTGCTTCGGATCCCCAGAGCTCTCTGGAAGGTGAAGTCCCGGACAGCTCGGCGGAGGCCCTGCACAGCACGGCGAAGCCACGGGGTCGTCCTGCTGCTCAGCATTCCCGCCCATCCAAAGACCCCGTGCAGACACTCAGCACAGTGTTCAAGAACCCTTGTCCCCAAGGGCCAGCCACGGCCCCTCTCTCCGGTGGAATGAAGATGGTCGCTGACTGATCTGAGAAGTTATTTGCAATTTAAAACTGCCTATTGCTAGGGATAAAAGGCACATTAATGGGAGCCTTTAAAATAAATGAGGTTTGTATAGGTAGCACTGATGGGATTTAGTGATCTTTTTAAAAGCCACTGTTCATCTCACCAAATGGGGCACGCTGTCCTGGAGCCACTTAGAGTTTTATTGCCACTTGATGTAACTGGACTACACAGCAAATCATTTCTGGGTGCTGTCACTTCAGTGATGTCTCTTCCCACAGTACCTGGAGCCTGCCTGGGGTTGCTCCAGCCTTTGCATGTGTTTGGAGAGTAGCGGTGACTTTTAAAGCCCCAGTTCTGTGCCACGACCTTGTGTTCCACGGCGATGCCAGCTCACAGCCCTGTTACTTAACCTCTCCTGGCTGTAGGTGACTGCGTGAGATGAGCCTTGGCCAAACCTCGGTGGTACATCTGAGCTGTCACTCAGCTCCTGGCAGCTGTCCCTGCTGCCTGCTCAGCCATCCGGGATCAGCTCTTCTGGCCGTGGCCATCAGCACTGGGAGGCCGTCAGTGGCTCTGGTCACACTGCCTGACCACGGGAAGGGGGAAGCTTGACCCTGTCCTTGAGTGTTAATGAAGATATTTTTGCTTTTGAGAGGGAGGAATATGTGCAATCATGAAAGTAACAATGGCCTTAAGTAGGGTTTGATTAAAGTATTGCAGATTTCTGAAACGGTGTGTTGGGTGACCTGGGGCTGGATGTTACCTGGCGCGGGTGGTCTTGGGTCGCGCTTTAGTGGGAAGGAAGCCCAAAGCTCAGGAATATTTTTTGGAAATTGCTAGTCAGTAGTTGTCTACCACACCTGCCTTGCCCACTTCCAGCCAGGAGCTTGGGAAAAGCAAAGGGGCCAGTGCTGGAGCATCTGGCAAGGATGAGAGAGGCGGGGAATCTCTGCTCTGCCTTGGGGCAGAGGGCTTGTTGCACTGTGTGTGACATGGATACCCCTGGGGTCTGGAAACCTGTGTCCAGGACAGCCCTGTGACTTCCTAGTGGGCTAAGCAATACTTTTCTCTTACACCTCCATTCCTCTTACTGGGCAGGGAGAGCACAGGACCGAAACCAGACTCTTCCTGGGCCAGTGCATTCCTTGCTGTCCATGTTCCAGTCCTGCAGCAGGCTTAGGCTGCCTGACCATGCAAACAGCTGTGACACAGTCCAGGTCACAACGGGGAAAGGTGGTGCTCTGGTCAATGGGCTGAAGTGTGTCTTGTAGCAGTGACAGCACTGGCCACATCCCTTCTTGTGACCACTTCTGCTGGGTTATCTCTGTGGCACAAATCCCCACTGAGAGTGGCTCTTAAACTGCAGCTGTAAACTCTCTCTGGCCTTGAATCCGAATGTATCCGTGGGCAAACAGCAGCTCACCCCCACAGCCTCGGCCAGCAGCGATGGAGCCGGGAGTGGGGCAGAGGCTCTGGGACCGCAGCGGCTACAGCAGCAACACCCACCCGTGGGCTCCCTGTGAGAGGCTTTAATGTCATTACGGTGCTAATTGCAGTCGGACAAGCGAACACAAATAAAACACGGGAGTGCCGCTCTTATCGGCGGGTGTTTTTTCGTGGCTTTGCAGAAGAACACGTCGCAGGAGCTCTCCCCTTTCGCCGGCGCTGCTGCAGCCGCTGGGGCCGGGGAGGCTCGGCGGGGCTCGGCGGGGCTCGGCGGGGCCGGGGAGGCTC
>WEIT01018866.1:0-19384 GCA_013389985.1 Dryoscopus gambensis | reverse complement strand
ATGCTGGGCACGGATGCCCTGCCCGGAGCCGCCGAGCTGTGCCTGTCCCTCGGCACGCAGCGCTCCGGCTGTTCTCCTGCTCTGCTTCAGTCACCTTGCTGGCTGCTTGTGAATTTCCCAGCTCGTTTTTAAATGCTTCTCACAACCCCGAGTCCTTCCCTGGCCCCGGCTGGCTCTCCCTTGCCAATTCCCTTTGTACGCGGCGTTCAGGGCTGTCAGCCCGAACGGCCCCGGTGCAACACCTTCCCTCCCCTGTGCCACGCCAGGCTGAAGTCATTCGCCCTCTCCCGAGGATTTTAATTGGCCCCCACAGGCTCAGTTATCATCACAACAATCTCGATTTACTGTGCGGAGCCGTGGGAGCCGCCTTTCACCCGGCCTGGCACAGCCATGGGGAATGAACGGGTCATCTCCATGCACGAGGCACTTCATCACCGACGGGGAGCTGTCAGGGCTTGGTGTCTGCTTCCCCCACTGTGTGACACAGGCTCCGCTGTGTCCTCTGGAAGAGAGAGAAGAGATAGCACAGCCCTCTCCATCCATACACTGAGGGTAGGGTGCTTTTATAAATGCAGCCCAGGGGCTTTTCCCATTCCCTGCATCCGTCTCTATCCCACCTTCCCTGAAGCACCCGCAGCCTGGCCATCCTCTGGGGCTGCAGAGCTGAGGAGACAGTTCAGACCCTCCTGCACCAGGAGCAATCTCTGTGTTACCCCTTTCACCCGTGCCTCATTGCTCCTAGGTGCTCCTCATTAGCTGTGCTGGGTTGAAACCATGTGGGGCACAGGAGGCTGTGATTTAAGCTCCAGCGAGTCTGTGCTCTGGTGTGTAACTGCTCTTCCTCATCGTGTCCAAGTCTGTTCCTGGGTTGTGGCTCTGGTCTCCTGCATGCAAGAACCATCCAGTGATGCAGGGTGGTGAGTGAGGTCGGTGCTGGGGTGGTTGTGGGCAGATGCATCTCTTGGGGCAGAGCTGTGGCTCTTATTGCTTAAAAAACCCACAAGAAGCAAACAAACAGAGCGATGTGTAGCTGTTGCAGTTATAGGGCTGTTATGGTGACGTTTGATGGGGAAGTGTTTTTCTCCCTGGAAGCTATAGGGTACCCAGTTTTATGTGCCTGTAGTGTGGGACTGCAGGACCAAAAACCCAGCCAGGAGGTGCCTGGAGGAGATGAAGTGACTTGTGGCACTTGCTTTCTCTCGCACTTGGCCACAACGAACCTCTCTGTCTGGAAGAAAATAGCTGGAGGGAGGACAAGCAGCTCATGTGGTTTTGGAGGAGAGCCTGGACTGTGCCTGGGCACTGCGGGCTTTGCCTGTGCTCCTGTGCTGGTTGGGTTTAATCCTCTCTTGGGCAGGGCTCTCTGCTGCGTTGTGCTGTGCTGCAGGATTCAGGCCCTGGATGGGTGCACGTACCTTAAACCCCCCAACCCTCCTGCGTGCAGCCGGGGGTTCATCCTGGGCCCTGCTCTCCAGGCTGTGCGAGGCTCTCTGTGCAGGTTTCAGCCCTTTCTCAGTGCGACACAGAGCTGGAAGTGTTTCTGTGCTCAGCACCGCAGTGCTGGCGTGAGCAGTGCCCGGCAGCCCTGGCCCCGAGCTGCCCTCTGTGCTTGGCCAGCTCAGCTCGGCGCAGCCTCTGCCGCCTCGGCTGTCCCCCAGCCCGCCCGAGAGGTGCCCGGTGCTGCAGAGGCCTCTGCCCGTGTCCCTTCCCTGGCAGCAGGGCCCAGGGACAGCGCTGAGCGACCCCGGCATCGCCCCCGGTGTGAGCCCTGCCGTGGGAACCCCCTCCCCTCCTGGAACTGCGTTGAGTCCCACGCTGGGTGTGTAACTGTGGTGGGGAGCAAATGCAGGCTGTGCTGGGCTTTGGCAGCGCAGCCTCGGATCTCAGGGGTGTGTTGGGTGTCGGCGTTAAACTTTAGGGTGCTTAATGCGTCATTGAAAGAGTGTGGCTAAATGTCCTTGCACCTCCTGCTCGTGGGGACACAGGAGCTTCATTTTATTGCCTCGCCGGTCACCAGAGTCAGGGCCAGACCATTTCTGGGAATAAGCCTGTCCGTGCACAAGCTCTTCTACCCAGGGCTGCCAGAAATTCTCCTGCCCTTCAAGAAGGGAAACAAAACCTCCTGTACTTCTTGCTTTGAGCTGTTGTTTTTACTGAGGTGTCCCTGTGTCCTGGCAGCGAGAGCCTCAGCCCATCGTGCAGAGCACCTCTCTGGGATGCTCCATCCTTGCTGCTGGGGGCACACGGCTTCCCAAGTCACCCTGCTGCCACCTTCTCGTGGCTGTTCACGTGCCAGACCTCAGCTCTGTTGGGGTAAACCAGAGCACGGCCCCATTTGGAGTCCCTGCTTCCCTTGCCCAGGCCGTGCGCATCCATGTGGGGCTGCCCAGCAGGAGCTCCCACAGCAATCCAAGCCTGTGGGGCTCAGGGTGGTGGCATGCAGCCAGCTCAGATCCCTGCTCCCTGTGCTCAGTGGCTCCCTGGGAGCACGAGAAACGATTCCTAAAAAGGAGCAGTCAGATGGGAAATTGATACCAAATGGTGCTATCGGTCCCTTGAGGAACAAGGTTTGATCCCTCAGCCCGTGGTTCCTGGGGGTTAGGACCAAAGGCACACAATGCTATTTTAGAGGGGTTTCTGTTTTAAAAAGTGTGGTGTTTTCTTTCTTTTGGTAAGTTCATGATTTTCCCAGACATGAGCTGGCTTCAGAGTTGATGCTGATGGCACAAATGCTGCTTTGGATACGTGTGGTGTCTGCAGGATGAGGAGGGTCTGAGAGCTGAGCTGTGCCCAGCCCTTCTGCAGCTGCTTCATGGATCCTGCAGGGCCAGGGACCATCCCCAGCAGCTGATACCGGGTCAGGGGCTTTGCCAACCCCACAGGTTGTTGCCCTCAGGTGGAGGCAGTCCTCATCAGGCAACACCCCAGGGGCTGCCTGCCTGGTTCCCGGCCTGGTGATCTTTCCCATCATCACTGTTGGCCCCTGTGACTGTGGATGTTGCTGCTGAGTGTTCCTGGGGGTATCCAGCTGCATTTCTGGGCTTAATAACATCATTTGTAGCACTGTTAAAAACCCCACCTCCCAAGGTGCCCCAGCTGCTTTCTGTCTTTTCCATCTGGACCGGTTCCTGTAGGAAACTGCCTCCTGAGCAAGCAGTGCCACAGACAGGAGGCTTCTCACCTCATGCCCACGAAATGTGGGGCTTGTGGGTCACGGTGTCCCACCACTCATAGGGCTGAGCACGAGGCACTGCACAGGTTTGCATGTGTGAGAGCTGAGCTCTGCAGCTGAGCTTCCAGGGAAGGAATTTCCAGCAACTGCAGGTCCATCCCCAAAGACAGCATTTCAAGGAATTACCCTCTTCCCCTTGCTGCAGACTTCCTCTGCTTTTCCAAGTAAGTCTCTGGCTTGGGGCCATTTTTACAGTAACTGGAGCAGAGCAGATCCATGGGAACATCCGGGGCTGGAAGTTGGTGTTTTCCAGGTTCACAGCCCATGGCTCTTATCTGCATTAAGTGTCCCCAGTTCTGACACTGAGCCTCTCTGTCTCAGCTGTCTCCCTTGTGAGCACTGTGTTTGCAGAGCTCTGGATGCTACAAGGAGCAGTGAAACAACAAAAATAAATGGTGATTAGGGTTTTTTGAGCTCTGCTTTAGCAAACAGCAATTGCTGCTGGTGGTAACTCAGTCCCCTCCCTCATGGCAGGGCTGCTCCAGGTCTGGATGTGCTGAGCACCCTGGAGGGGTGCAGGGGAGATCTCCTGTGGGTAACCAAGCAGCTTGTCTGACCCCAGAGACCAAGGGGCAGTCCCTGGCTGCCTGCAGAGAGCTGCTAGACAGCCCATATGGTTGTGCTTTCCCCCTCTCCAGAAGATGCTCTGTTTACAATGTTAATTTTCATGCCCTGATGGGAATAGGGAATAGTTTGGAGGCTCTGGAGGAGGTGACCCCTCTCCCTGGCAGCCAGGGCTGAAGGCAGGGATCACATTCCCCCTCCCCACCTGAACAGCACTCCTGGCGGGTGCAGCCCTGGAGACATACCTTGTGGATTTTCTTCAGCTCATAAATACTCCCCTGCCCTCCTCAGTGCCCCTAGCAAATAAATTATCTGAAGCTACATTTCCCCATTTCAAAGCCTTGTGAAAGAAACCAGAGGGTTTAGCAGCCCTGGCTGGCTGGAGTGGTTCACATACCATCCACCCACTTGCATTTGATCTACTTCATCCTGTGTTAAGTAATCCTTGAAAGCCCAGTGGGCTGCAGGCCCTCTTCGTGCCTGTAAATCACTGGGGCATGTCACAGGCTGCAAGAGAGTGGCGTGAGAGCGTGTCCCACCCCTTCATCTGACCCAAAACATCCCCCTGCCCCAGAAAAATCATCCTTGTTAAATCAGACCGGCAGCTTGCTGGCTTGGGAGCACCATGGGCAGGAGGGTGGGAGTGTGCCTGGACCCCCAGGCGTGTTTCCATGTGGGACTGGAGCAGGGTGCTCACCTCGAGGGGCATCCTAGGGATGCAGTTTGGGGAGGGGTTTGGTGTCCTCTGGGGGCCTGTGTGTGCCTTGGTCTGGGTGTTCCCTGCTCGTGTCCCCCAGAACCTCCCTGAGCCACCCATTAACTGGGGCTGCCCTGTGGCACCTTCTGCACCTCCTGCCCTGCTCAGTTTGCTTTCCATCCCTGGAATTTCCTGGGACAGAGAAGGGACTCTGCCTCCCCCATAGCCCCTGCTGGTCAGTAGGGTTTTAGGCCATGGAACCTCTGGGATTCCACAAGTCCCTCTCGCAGCCAGGCCACGGCTCTCCCCTTGGTAATAAATCAAGGATTATTCCCCTCTTCCCCATCACCTCTCCTCAAAGGTTGCTATTGCTCAGCTGTGGCCTGACTTTAATTACAAATTAAGAGCAGCTGAGCAGGCACTAGGTGCTGTTAATTGGCTTTCCAGGAAAGGTTTCACGGGGAAAGCTGAAGGCACCAGCGACTGGTCTGCTTGGTTCCTCGTGTACAGCAGCTCAGCCTGGTGCAAGCCCTGTGCCAGGTCCCAAATTCAGCACTCTGGGTGTCCTTTGCCCAAGAACTGCAGCCAGCCTCGAGGCTCCAAGGTGCTTTTCCCCTGCTAATTGAAACCTCAGGGGCTCAGAGCCCCCCCCTGTCTGCAATGGGATGGATTTTTAGCTGCTGAGAACAAATTCCAGGGCAGGATGCTGAAATAAAGCAGATGGGATGGTTCTGGAGGTCAGAGCGAGGAGAGGATGCACTGCCAGGCGGCATGTGATGAAAACATACTTACTGCTCCAGCAGCTGTCAAAGCCCAAACAGATGAGGCAAGGTGCCCAAGGAGTGTGCAGGGATCTCATTTACCTGGTAATTAATGGAAATCGTGAAACAAATCAACACATGCTCCCTGCGGAGAGCTTCACGCTCCGGTTTCAAACTGCTGATGGAGACCTGGGCTGGTGCGAGCGCCGAGCGCCGCCGTGGGGCTGAGCCAGGGCTCTGTCCCCATCCCTGTGTCCCTGACGGAGCTCCCGGTTCTTTGAGGATGTCCCTCCCTGCCGGGGTGTGTGGCTGAGGCACACCAGACCCTCCCCACGCGTTTAGGGCGCTGCTAATTGCGCAGCCCCCGGGCGCACGGGGGACCCGCAGCGCTGCGTGTCGCCGGCAAAGCCGCCTCGGCTGATGGCTGCGGGGCAGGAATGAAGATGTTATGATGAGCCCCGTCCTCCCCGCTCGGATCCTGCTCGGCTGAGCGTGTCACAGCCGATTTTTGCCGGCCCAGCCCTTGCCCCTCCGCCCTGTGCCAGCCCCGCGGGTGCTGCTGGCACCCACACCTGCCCCGGCGCTTCCCGGTGGGGAGAAACCTCATCTCGCTACAAAGCGCCGTGCCGTTTTTTTATTCCAAGTTAATTAATTTGGCTCAGCTTAAATATTAAGAGCGCTGTTTGCTGCGTTGTTGTTTTTTTTCTTTTTCTTCCAGAGCAGCAGCGTGCTCTGCGGGGCTCTCGGACAGGAGCAGGGACGCTCGCTCCGGTTCAGGGATCCAAGGGAGTGCTTTGGTTCCCCGTCTTCTTGTTTATTCAGTGCATCGCGGAAGGGTTTTGCAAAGCAAAGTCTTTCAAACAATTAATGCCAGTCAGACTTGCTGACAGCCGAGGCCCTGGAGCACGGGCTGAGCTCTGCGCAGCACTGTCCAGGCTTTGCCTGCTTCTGGGGGTTTCTGGAGGGGGAAATAACCCCAAAATAGCACAGGTGAGCACGTAACTCACCTCGTCAGTCTCCTGCCAGTAGTTAGCAACTGGCAAAATGCCTGAAGCATAAGGTTTGTGATCCCTTCCAAAAATTGCATCTGAGTGTTAACTGACGTACAGTAAATGCCAAATCCCTTTTGAATCTTGCTAAAATTCTCGGTTTAAAATATGCAAGCGACCTTTCTGTCTTTCTGAAAAGCTCCCTGCTTCTGAAAATTAAAAAAAAAGAGGCCAGACAAGCAAGCCTCTTGCTAGTGGATAAAAACACATCCAGTATGTCCTGAGGTTGTGTGAAGGGGCACAGCTTCCCTGGCTGGGTCAGGGTGCCCTTTGCAGGCTGGACGTGAGCAGATCATTGAACTGCTGTAATAAACCTCTCTCAGATATCCTGACAGGAGAAACTACAGAAATTCTGCCTGAGGAATTGGTGGGCTCTTGCTCTCTTTGATATCCCTCACATTATAATTAAGAGATAATGTCAATAGAATAAAACATTGTCTCAGGATAATGGTCTCCCACTGCTACAGGAGTGTCAAGGTGCAGTCAAATCATTTATCAAAAATGAGTGTTGAGGCAAGCCTGGGACGTTTGTTTTCACAGCAAGAGGCATTAATCCTGGAACAACAATATTCCAGTGCTTTTATTTCTCCTGTGCCCGGTGATTGATGCCAATGCATCATCATGCCTGAGAGCCGGGGCGGCTGAGCGATGGGCTCTCCTTCCAGCTGTATTGACCAGGGGGATTTTGACTTGTTGGAACAGATAACAGTAAATCCAGGAGTGCTGGATTGTGTGAGTGTGCATCAGAAAGTGGGATTTCTGCTTCCAGAGGCGAGCAGTGCTGTGTGAGGGCTGGCTCTGCCTGCCCAGGGTGTGTTTGGGGCCGTGCTTGCCCTGCTGCTGCAGCTGTGCCAGGGCTTCTTGTTCATTTACCGTTCAAGGCTAACCTGAGAGCCTGCTCCCAGCCCCATTTCACGCTGCTTTAGAGGGTTTTGGGGTCCCCTTCTGAACAGTGGGGCTGGGCTTGTGCAGGGCTGAGCACCTCACTGGCTTTATGCGTTTGTTGAAATACTGCCGAGTATAAATATGCACAACTTCCTCGCAGACATGGGGAATGTCTGTGGGTCCGGGTCCTTCAGCAGAGGCTGGGGCAGCCTCAGCCCTGTGCCTGGCACCCACAAAGGGCTGGGAAAACCACTGCTGCCTGACACAGCACCCGCTGCCATTGCTGCTGCTCTGGGCTGGGCAGAGGAGCAGCCTCTGCCTCCCATCCTCAGTTTGCGTTGGGAGAAACTGTGAGGTCAACACTTGAAATTGAATATGTGTAAGTGGCAATTAGACTTGAAACGAAGTCCCAGGAGGGTGCACATAAACTCTTTCAGAATTTATTTTTTTTTCCTCCTGGATTTGTTAGCGGAGAGAATTACACAGCCAGCAAACATTTGGGCTGCAGAGGAACACAAGTGCTTTGTACCGTCTCCAAATGCTAAATCTGTTTTTCTGAGGCAGCGCTGGTACCTCCTGCACAGAAGCTGCCTGTTGGCAGGAGCGTGGCCAGGTCTGTGAGACCTGAGCCCTGGGAGGGGACAGTGCCCTCTCCCAGTGTGCTCTCCACAATTCCGTGCCTTCTGCAGGAGAGGCAGGGTCGTAAGGCTGGAGTAAAACTCCTTCATACACAGGGTGGTCCCAGAAGAACTAATTGGGGGTGATTTTGACTCATATACTCTTTAACTTACTGTAAACTTAAAGATTATATACTCTTAAGTCATGGGCTCCTTGCACTGCTCTTGAAGGGATCCAAGCCCCGTGGCTGCAGGCGGTGTCCGGACGAGCAATTTGCTGCATGAACTGGGGCTGTGAATCCCCCAGCGCAGCATTTTGCACCGAGAGCCCGCCAGCAGCTTGGGTTCGGGACAAGGACTGAGATGCACGTGGACTTTCGGGTGCAGAGTCTGTCTTTTGAAGCTCTGGGTGGTCCTGGTCTCCCTGCAGGGAGGGGGAGCTGCTCCCTTCCAATGGCTCCCAGATGTGTCTGACCACCTCAGCTGAGTTGGGCAGGGCGAGTGCATCCTGCTGGGTGCGTGGTGGGGGCAGCTCAGCCAGGACACAGGGGCACGTTTTGGTCAGTTTTTTACTGTTTTCTCTCATTTGCTTCCTGTAGGAATGGGCAGAGGCCATGGAAAACGCTCTCTTTAAAGACACGGAATGGTTTGGAGCATGGCTAGGTTGTGCTGCCCAGCAGCTTGCACCAGGACAGGCCCAGGCTTAGAGAAAAAAATTTAAAAACTAGATTCTGCAATTGAGAACCCCAGGTCCATGGGTTTGCAAGAGGATAGTGGAGGCAGAACTGGTTCTCTATCTGGGACTGAGGACACTGAATCAGGAGTTATAACTGTAATTACACTTCTGGGTAGCCTTGGGCAGGTTAACTAAAGGAGGGGAGGGAAGAAACTCTGTGTCTTCTGGGCTGGTGTTAAACTCTGAGGCCAGGGAGCTCCAGCTTGTTTGAAAAGGAACAATTTCCATCACCATCTACTCACCCTCGGCGAGGGGGCACTCAGGCCAAGCTCAAATGTGAGGTGGGTGCTGGAGAACAGAACGGGAGGAAAGCCTTGCCCCGTAGCTGCCCGCCCAGCCTGAGGCATAACAAGCTCCTGCAGCATGGCCAGATGGTGATTTAACCAGGAAATGATTCCTGCCAAGTGAGGGATGCTCAGGGCAGCCTGAGACCCCCGAGCACCTTGTGCTGGGCCCTGAAGGAGCACAATTGCCTGTCAGGGTCTGGGTGTGCAGTGCCGCTCCCGCGCCGAGGGCCGTGCCTGCTGCAAACACCAATAAAGATGTCAGGCTGCTGTGTGTGGGGAAATAAATCACGGGGTTGTCGTCCTGCCCACAGCATCAAGGTGTCTTCTGGTGCAGCGTAAGGGGGAGCCAGGGGAGGGGCAGGCGGGGATTTCAGGTCTGTGCTGTGCTGGGAACGAGGGCTCCTCGTGCCACCCACACCGGCCACTGCTGCTGGCAGCCCCTTCCCACCAGCGCCGGCTGCCGTAGTTGTTCGTGGCCACTGGCCTGATCCACCCAGGACTTTGGGATGTGACCACCAGCTCGTCCTGGTGGGTTGCCCCTCGCTGTGGCCTCAGGGTGGACACGAGCAGCAGCTGCTCTCACCTGAGGTTCTGGGTCCCCTCACCGTGCTCCGTGCAGTGAGAGGGCACGACCATAAGATATTGCCACGGCCTGATAGTGGTCAAAGAGAAAAGAATAGGTGGAAAACTTAAAATGATGAAGTGCTTTGAGGCAGACCTTTGCTGTCAGTGTGAAGCAGCAAGCCCTGATTTAAACAGCCCCTTCGGTAACTGACCTACACCGAACAAATCCATTTACAGTGTCTTGTTTCTCCTCGCTGTTTAACTACCAGAGTTCAGAGACGATTCCTTAAATGTTAATGGTGCAGGAATTTGGAAACTTTCCCAGAGTTGCTAGGGGAGCTGTGCAGGAATATGTCTGCTGTGCTGGTGCAGTTCAATTTCCTGCTGAACATCAGGCGGGCTGTTCTCGCCTACTGCTTTGTAATTAAAGTGCTGAAAGACCATCACTCTCCAAGGTTGATGGTGCTCAGATTCTACCCCGGATGAGGGCCAGCTCTGTGCCTACCTGCAAGGAGGACAGGTTGCAAAATATTTATAGATCAGTCCCAGCCTGCTCTCATCCTGCTCCTGCTGTCCCAGGGCTTGAATGGGGCTGGAGAAAAGCCTCTGTACCCTGGACTGGCTGACAGACCCCAGAGTCCAAATCTGCATCCCTTGTGCTACCATCCGTGGTGGGGTCACACTGAGGGTTTGCCCCCATCCCTCAAACAGCTCATCCCCAGGGCTCAGCATCAGCAGTGTGGCAGGGGCCAGGCTCCCACCGTGGCTGAGTGTGAGTCTGACCAGCAGAGTGAGTTTGGGCCATACCCGAGGGTATCAGAACTTCTCAAGACCCTTTTGCAGAGGACGTAGCTGGTTTGGTACACGCTGCTGGGTTGCATCAAAGCTGAGCTGAGGGAAATGACCCTGGACATGTGCCAGCCTGAAAGGTCATTGTCTCACTGCTTCCTGCAGAGGGATGGTGTGACTGTAAATGCACCAAATCCCCGGGGCTGGAGGGCAAAGTGCAGAGTCCCACACTGCGCATGCAAAGCTTCTTCATCAACCCCCCTGCTGACAGCAAAGGGGTGTCTGTGCCTGGAGCACCCCACATCCCAGAGCTGCTGAGGGCTGTCCTGGCAGGGCCAGCAGTGCCTCCCATCTGTGCTGAGATGGGGACACATCCTGCTCTGGGAGCAGGGAGAGCCAGCTGACGGCACCAGGGGAGCGAGCTCGCCACGGGCGTTGCTGGGGAAAACAAGGGCTTTAAAAGGAGCCGCAAGCGCTGAGCTGGCGTGTCCTCCTCCAGCTCTTTTGTCTCTAAACTTGGATCTGACTCTTTCCACCATCTCGTTAGGAACAAGTGCTTGGCCCAAGTTTCATGGCAAATTTTGACATTTTAAAAATTGATGCCTTTTTCTGCTCATAACTTAAGCTGTCTAGTTTATCAGAGACATATGGAAAGTTTATTACATTCTTATTACAGATCCAGCCAAGTGAGCTGACTAATGAATGTGATTTTATTTTTTCTTCTTTTTTTCTTTTCTTTTTTTCTTTTTTTTTTTTTTTTTTTTTTAGTTAGGACTTGGCATGGAAGGCCTCCTCCAAAAGGAATAGCTTTGGGTCAAGAAATAAATCACCAGAAGTTTATTTTGTTTTTTTTCTCCTCTGTCCTAAGAGTTCAGCTTGGCAAAAGGCACAGCATGTGGGATTTGAGGAGTGGAAAGTGAGGCACAGGCGGAAATCAGGGGTTTGCAGGAGATTTGTGTTGCCCCATGACAAACCCAGCAGCGTCTGGCAGCGTGGGACCCTTGGTGTTCCTGCTGCGTGTTCAGGGCAGGGAGCATGGATGGGCTGCCAGGATAAACTGTGCAAATTCACAGGAAACCAACGTTTTGGGGTTTGTTTAATAAGGAATAGGGGTGCTACTGTCCTTGGAGGCCTGGAACAGCTGGGGCTGTGAGGGTGCAAACCTGCGTGTGGTTTTTGGCAGCCGGGGAAGTGTTAAACTCCTTGGAGGCTGCTTGGGGCGAGCTCAGCCGGGTGCCAGGTATGAGGGAGTGGGAACGCCGCCTCGGGCTGGCCGTGCTCCAGACCCCACTGCCGGGGACACTCCTGGGTTGTGCAGTGGGCACGGAGCTCCAGGGCCCAGCACCTTCCCCTGACCTGGCCACCTGCCCGTGTGCAGCTCTGCGGGTGTTTTTAGGTTGAAAACAGCGCGTTTCTGTCCTGCTGCTGTGCTCGGAGAGGCTGGTTCTCTGCTCCTGGGCGTCCTCCATCCCCTTCAGTGCCAGGTGTCCCTGGAGGGTTCAACCCTCACACCTTCAGAGCTGATGCTGCAGTTTCACACTTTCCAGCACAAACTTGTGCTCAGAGGATGCTCCATCACTTCCAGCAATGCCCTGGTAACCCGAGGGCAGATCTCCCTGGGTTTTAACAGCTGTGGGCACAAATTTTAGTTTTTCCCTTGTAGGAACTGCTCACTTTGGCTTTGGGCTCATTTGATTCATGAATTCAGTTGGTTATAACTTACTGTTGGTTTTCCACTACTCACATTATCCGCCTGTGCCTTCCCTCTGCTGTTCCGTGGTTTATAGTGCCCGCTGGGACGATGACAGCAGCGCTGCAGAATGCAGGGTTTGGCTGGGCTGTTGCAGTTTTACTGCCTTGCATAATGCGGAGACCTTCAGCCGAGCTCCCAGGCTCGCCCTGCATTACAGCTCGGGTTTCGTGGCTCCTTCCATCGCCTCATCTGGTGGTAGTGGCCTTTTCCACTCCCCATCTGCCCCCTTCGCATCTCTGCTGCGCTTCTACCATCTATAGGCAAAATCTCTTCCTCTGACTCACTGCTTAGTGCTTTCCTCCCTTGAGGCTGCTGACTTTGGCATAATTCCCTCTTGCTGTACACGTTGCAGGGGGTAGCACATGCAGGGCTCTTCTCTGGGAGAGGGTTTTCTTCACAGCACACCAGGAATCAGCTTCTGCAGGTTTTTATCCTATTTACTTCTACATCCACACCCTGCTTTTGTGCAACGTGAGAGGTGTGTTTCCCTGTCGAGCCTGGTAAATCATCTCTCCCCGAGGCCCTGCTTCTTCCCTGGGTCTCTTTGGAGAGCGCTTTCAGGGCTTTGAGTGTGTTTGTAGGTCTTGGCAGAGAGGGAGCCTCCCTGCAAGGCTGCTCGGTGAGGCAAGCAGGGGTGTTACACCCCGTTATCTCTGCAGCCCTTTCTCCTTGTGGCTCCATACCTGGAGTTGTGGCTGAGCCTGGGGTTGCTCTGCTCTGTTCCCCATCCCTGCTCCTCCTCTACAGCGGCTTAGTGTATCCTTAAACTTGGACCCTCACACCACCAGCCATCTGGTGTGTTTTAGCCCTACAAAGGGCCATTGTTTGCTCTGGAATCCGTGTTCTGGCGAGGTAGCTCTGCTTCTGGAGCCCTCTGCGGGCTTTGCCAAGGGTCCTTCTGCTCTGCTGGCAAGTGCAGGTGCCTTTGGAGCAGCCTTTGTCCCTGACAGCGGCACAGCCTGGATTTTCTTTTCTTGCTTTTCCTTGTCTAATCACAATCCTGAAGTTTCCCACAGTGAGCCTACAATGAGGAGTGCCCCTGTTCTTTGTCAGGGATGGGACCTGGGGCTGATCCCTGGCTGTCTTTCAGTGGGAGCAACGTTCTGAGCTTTGGGCTTGAGATGTCTTTTTTAGTGCTAAATCTTTTAATGTCCTTTAGCATCAAATCCTCAAAGTCAGGGTCTCAGTCAAAACACATTGCCCAAAGCATGTCCCTTGGGAAGCTCTGTGGAGAGGAAAGCAGGGGGTTAAAAGCAGAGCCCTGCTGCCAGCTGGGGACACTGGTGCATGACAAATGTGGCTTTTTGCATTTCCCTCTGCAAATGAGCCCATAGTCAGCCTAATTTCGGAGAGAGCCGCCTCTGAACCCGAGTGACTCAGAGGAATTTGTTCTGTGCCCCGGCGGTGTCTGGCGGGGCTGTGGCAGCCTCGCAGGTTTAATTTGTAAATGCTGACACATGGCATTTCCTCACCGTCTCGTTGGGAAGGGCGCTGTGTCTGCCGGCACTTCCAATTTGTCACTGTCAGGGCTGGCCCCATCTCCTGCTCGTCTCTGAAATGCCTTCTGATCGGCGCCGAGGAAGTTATTGGCATATAATTTATCATTTAATATTACCAGAAGGGGTTTCTTCTGCAAACGTCCCTGAAATGATTATCCAGATGATGGTTGGTAGCTCTTCCTTTCACCTGCAAAAATCTCCTGGCATCTGTTTGCTGCTCTGCTGTAGTGCTGGGGAGAAAAACTGCCCTTGATGAGATGTCTCCCTCAGCAAAAAGCCTCTATTAACACCTGGCCGAGGCTGCCTGAGTGCAGCAGCTCCCTGTGCCTGTGCTCTTGCAGAAGATTTTGCATTAGGGACTTTTTAAGGACTGCACCATCGGCATCTCTCATCAGGCAGCCAGGGGAAGTGTTTCCCCAGACCTTATCCCTCTCTATGGAAAAAGGATTTGGGGGTGAATAAAGGCCACCAATGGTGCCTGGACTCCCCTGGGTGGTGTGAGGGGGCTGGTTCTGGGATGCTCTGCCCCCAGGAATGCAGAATCTTCTGCACTGCTGATCACAGTGGTGGCAGCTTGCTCTTGCAGAGGAGCACTGAGGTGTTGCTCGGCACTCGGGGAAAGGCAATCTGTCCCCAAAGGCTGGCACAGAGAGGAGGCACCTGGGCTGCTGTCCTGGTTCAGACCCCGCTGGTGCAGCAGAAAGGGCTGATCCTGATGGTGCCCAGCTCCTGTGGGTGTTGAGCAGGACCCAGATGCACCACATGGGCTGTGCTACGAGGCCGGAGAAGGCAGCTGACTTTCACGCAGCTTTTCCCAACTCACGGCCAAAGGTGGGATGTGGGAGCTGGTTTTGGGGCTGAAACACAGTATTTCTCAGAAGCGGCATTGCAAAAATTTCTCTGCACATATGTAATGCCACAGCCCCTGGGGCAGGGGTTCATGTTGCCCCAGAGCAGCCCCTCCACTCAGGCTTGTTTTGGCTGCTGCTCTCTCCATCTCCTCCCGGTGTCCTCGGCTGCAGCCAGGCAGTCAGTCCGAACCCCGGCTGCTGTCCTGACTCGCACAGGTCAGCTTTCCTTGGAAGCTGGCTCATGCTTTTATAGTTCTGCTTTATTAGAGACATGAAAGTGATTTTTGTTGTTGCTGGTTTATGAGCCAGACTTCAAAGAATGCAATTACGCAGAAAGGGCGAGGACCTGCTGGTATCTCATGGAAATCTGTGGAAAACCACTTCCCCCCAGAGCTCGTTCCACAGTGAGGCTGCACTCCTGTTATTTTCATTGCATTTGCAGATTTTGGAGAGAGAGGTGGCACTCAGACAAGGTCTTTGGTGACTGTGGTTAATTGTTCCTTGGCTGGGCATCCTCATCCCCCATGACATTACAGCTGCATGCCAGTGTTGGGCGATGGCTTTAGGGTTAGAGCACATGAACTTACGGGAGACAAAAGAGCCATTGCTGGAGAATCGTCTCAGGAAAGGGCAAAAATGCTGGAAAAGGGATGTTTTTACCTGCAAAAGCGGGGCAGTGTTTCTGCTGCAGGCAGATAGTGTTGTATCCACAGTTCTCTCCCTCTCTGCATTGCCAGGGAAAGCTGCCAGCTCCCCATCCTGCCCTGTGCAGCTGAGCATGGCAGGGGATCCTGCCTGAGACACAGGCTGAGCTCTTGGTGGGTGTGGGGATGGTTCCCATCAGGGAGCATCCAGGATCAGTCACGTCTTGGTAATTTTGTAATTGCAGAGGGATTGTGCTCTCAAGAGTCACAGCTGAAAGCCAGCTTTCCTTGTGGTCCCTGAGCTTCCTAACGACGATGCTCCCCAAAAAATCCCCGCCCAGCTTTCCTATTTCCAAAAGCAAACTCCAGGCATAGGGCAGCTTCCCAAAAGGCGATGGGTCTCTCCCTCCTGGCTTCATTCCGCTGCTCCTTCCCAAGCCTGTAGGCGTGGGGATGTGAGCTCTTTATCAGCTCCTCTACACCAGGAAATTTTGTAAGTGTCTGAGAAGACCCTGAGGCTATATAAAAGTTCAGCTTGTGATTCATTTCCTTCCTATTCGGGGATAGGCTAATTTGAGAGTATGCGCTGAACATTAATTACCTTCCTTGCCATGGTTTCCTAGTCAGGCATCTTTTCCCAGATGACTTTCTGCTCGCTCAGGTCCAAGGCCATAAAAGCTTCCCTATTAGGAAAGGAAATATTTTACATCAGGTTTATACTGTATGCCTGAGGTCATCAGAAGTACAGATCGAGTGGCAGAAATACACACTGAGCTCTCCTTCCCGCATGAAAAATGAATCAATAACTCATCGATTTAAATTAAAATGTCTGCCTTGCAAAATGCCTCCGAGTGCTAATATTTGTAGCCCCCATGTTTTGCAGCGCTGATTGGAAATCCACTGCCCCTGTAGCACGTGCAGGGATCCATCTCTGCTAACAGCATGTGATTGCTGACACCCGGAAAAAAACCTGCCTTCCCTTCCCCTGGAAAGATCCAGCAAGGTGAACTTTTGGAAATTGCTTCTCCTGGCACATGAATTATGTATCGAACAGGTGGCAGTCAATATATCTGACTTCTTCACGAGGTAATTAAGAATAAATGTGGGAATTCAGGCAGAACTGTTGCCCTGTGTGGGAAGTGAGTGTAACGATGTGTAGCCAGCTCTGGAGGGAATGGGGGAAGGGATGCTGCAGGGATGCAGGGGGAAATACAGCTCAGGGGAACTCTGTTGGTCCCATTGCCTCTCCTCCACGTCCTTCTGGTGCCTGTGCTGGCCCAAGCTGCTGTTTGCATTCCCATCTGCCTGCCCATAGTGGGGATATCCCGCTTTTCCCTGAAATCACTGGGTTATGTGCAGCTCTGGTGTGCCTGCGTGCGCGGCCAGCCCTGGATGCTGAAATGAGCCTGACTCCAGCTGTCCAAGCCTGGATGGGGTTATTGCCACCAAACTGCTGGGTTTGGAGTGGCAAGGAGCCCTTTAGTGCTGCCTCGGTTATCTTGGGATAACACTGACTTGCATTGAAACAATCCAAGCATTCCTCTCTGCTCGAATTTCTTCTTGTGAGCTAATTAAAAAGTAGCTGTATTAGTGAACACATCCATGGTCATTAGCAAACAGTTAAGTAACTAATTTTAAAGATTTATGGTGTTGGTAGCAGGTAAATTATAGTCTTCAGAGAGTTTTCTTGCAAATGAGCTGAAAATAAGGTTTGTTCTAGCCTCGGGGAAACATAAAGGAAATGCATTTAATGACCGCAAATTGTATGTGCTGATAGTCTCAATAAGATATTTAATGCCTACTTGAAATTTTAGCAGTTGGAAAAGTACAACAGCCTTAACAGCGTGTGTGGGTTACGTGTCCTCTCCATCCCCTGGCTGGTAGCTCCAGGATCTGCCATCTCCAGGTGATTCACAGGGCCCTGGGGGAAGGATTTCCCCCCCTTACCTGGTTAAGGCAAAGCTGTCGTGCATTAAAACTAAGCGTTCGACTTTTGTTTTCCAGCTTTGGTTGTAAAAACCCGCAGGTCTCCAACCGTGACACGGATTACGGTCTCGGTTTCGCAGTTAGAATAATGTTTAGGTTGGCAAGGGAAGCCCTGAGTGTGCTTGCAGAGGAGATACTCTGCTAGGAGCTGCTCTGCTCTGTGTTTCTGCTCCGGGCAGCCCTCGCTGCCCACCCTGGCAGGTCACTGCAGTGCTGCCCAGGCCCGGGGCTGTGTTGCAGGCTGGGATGGGTGACAGGACGTGGGAATGGTGTCTCCTCCCTCCCAGCATTGCCCAGAGCTGTCAGGCTGGCCACAACCCACACACGGACTCTTAAATCCCCAATTCTGATTTTTTTTTCCCCCAAAAACCCCATGCATGAGTAAGAAGAGCACTGAGGCAAATAATGAACAGCTCTGGGTCCAGAGAAGCCATAGATGGTCCTAAATGATTGAAGAAGGCAATTTCCCTAACGGAGCTGCGGGCCCCTGGCAGTGATTAGTGCCTGAGCAGAAATGCATCACTTAGCTCCTATTATTTAAACATAAGATACTTGAGCAAGCACACAGAATGTTGTTTGCTGTAAATTCCTTCCCTCGTTGGAAGGAGCCGTTATTTACACATGCAAGTGCTGGCAGTGTGTGTGGGAGCTTCCTCGCCTGCTCCCGGACCCACATGGAATATAAATGACCACGTTTCTCCTTGGTAGCAGCGGCTCCATCTGAGGGCTATCTTCCCTGCATGTTAACTGTTAATTATAGGTTGCATTTATATCATTAAGGTTTATCTGCAGTCCTTTCCTTCCCCCTGTTAAATCACTAATGCATCTTGCAGGGCTTAATTCCCTCGGCTTCCCCTCCTTATCTGTGCAGGCAGTGGCAGCTGCGAGGGAGGGATGCCCACGGCTAATGGGAGCAGGACTGGGCTGTGCTGGGATCATGGAATCATCAAGTTTGGATTGGTATGGACCTTAAAGATCAAGTTCTAACCACCTGCCGTGGGCAGGGATGGCACCCACTAGACCAGGATGCACAAAGCCCTGTCCAAAGTGGCTTTGAACATTCCCAGGGATCTTGGGGGATGACCCAGTGTAGCCAAACACCTGGTGGGACACGGCACTGATGCTCTCGCCTCATTGCCTGCCAAAAACACCACGGCGAAGCGCTGAGAAGTAGAGGCACTCTGGTGCCCCGGGTGCAAAAATCATTCTGCATGGCACAGGCGAGGGGCTTTGGTGGGAGCCTGGCTGCGGCTGGGGAGCTGGGAAAGCTCTTGCTTTTCCCTCCCCTTAATGAAGAGGTGTTTCCTAAGCCTGGGAACGTGCCTGACTGTGGCAGATTATTTAATAAGCGGCTTGTTCGCCGGGGAAGATGCCTCGGGGGATGCGCGGCTCGGTTGTGAGCAGGAAGGGCTCCTCTCTCCCCCCAGCTGCAATTAAGCTCTTGTCAGCCTGAAGCCGCTGGGTGTTGGGGGGAGATGGACGGCGTTCCCGGCAGTCCCTCGGCACCTCGGCTGCTGCTTAAACAATTTGTATTTCTACTCCCCATTAATTGGCGTAAGTCCTGGCAGGGGCTGCTTCCCGCCCTCCTGGGACAGGGTGGCCTGCGGGAGGCTGCCGTGGAGGCTCATCCAGCTGCTGAATCTTCCTTTTCCGTGGGAATCAAAAAGCTTTTCATGCCTTTATTTTGGGGCGCCGGATTTTTTGTGTATCATGAGAGCTGTGTTTCTGCCGAGGTCTGAGGGTTAACGTGCTCCCCAGTTATGGCATGGATTTGGGGTGTCAGGGGCTTGGCCCCAAGCATGTCCTTGCAGCAGGGCCGATCCCAAAGCTGCAGGAAGCCAGGGATTCATCACTTGGCTCTCTATATGTATGGTGCCTGTTTATCTTGACTTGCAAAGAAGGTTTTCCCAGGTTTAGAAAACGTCTGTTCACCCTGTCCCCTTCTCCTTTTCTTTGCTCGTGGTGGATTTCTGCCATGCCTGAAAACCTGTTCACATAAAAACATTAAAGGGAGCAAATTATTTAAGAGCTGGGAGCATGGGTGGGTGAGGCAGCCGAAGGCCAGATCTGTGGGGTTTGGCCATTAAGCTGCGTATCGTGCTTAATATAGCAGGTGATATCTTCAGTCTCCCCACAAGCTTAACGCAAGAGCCAAGAAACAGAAACTGGTTCTTGTCAAGAATCTCTTAATTTTACTAGATGCTGCCTTTAAATGGATTCCTTTAGATACGTGGCCTGAGTTCTGTGGGTATTTGCTGGAGGAATGGCTCCCATTGCAGATGTGTCCGTGGGAGATGGCAGTCGCCAGGCAGATGCTGCCTCTCCTTTCTCCCACACTTGGCCAGGTGACACGAGCTCTGGGACACCCCATGTGCTCCTCAAGGGCTCCTCCATGGGCTGGAAGTGCCATCTCGCTGTTCCCTCATCCCCAGGATCTAATCAGAGCACCAAGCTTTGGAAAAGGTGTTTT
>WEIT01018865.1:65710-90756 GCA_013389985.1 Dryoscopus gambensis | reverse complement strand
AAAAAAGAAACTAAGATGCTGTCCCTTTGCATAAGGCACCAAAAAAAAGCCCCAAAAGCCCTGCAAAAAAAGCCCAGGACTTCAGTTAAATGCTTATTTTGAAACATAAGATAGGAGGTTTCTTCAGCTTATTTACATCAGAAGACAGAAATTATTATCTACATTTGTTGAAATCAGTACTTCCGCCCCCACCCCCAGCTATACTCAGAGGAAAGTCTGTAACGCAGACTCAGGGAAAGAGTGGCTCTGTGTTTACTGGTGTCGTCTGTTCGGCTGCATCAACAACTTCCTTGTGATCAAAAGATACAGGCCTCTGTCATAAACACAAATGATTTCAGCAGATTCTCAAAACTGTTAGGAGAGTGGTTAAATGGAGAATAAAGTACAAAAGTTCACAAACCTGGAGGCACACGCTACAGTATCTGTTCTGTGCTCTGCAGGTCTGAGAAGTTACTTTGGACACAAATTACTGTAACAGATTTTCTGTGCTGTAGTTTTGTTTCCCATTTTTTCATCTTTCTGTAGATGTGTCCTGGCTTTTTTTTTTTCTGATTGCTCACAGCAGTATATAGCAGGTTGCAAGATGAATTGGTAAAAAATCAGTTTTCCCAATGCTGCTTTAATGCTTTCTTTAAAGCATAATTAGTTTAGATGTTGTTCTCTGAAAATATACATTAAAAAAATTAATATTCCACAATTTTCTAGGCAACGGAATGTCTCTCCATGAATTCTGTGGCTCTGTTTACACTCATTCCTCAGCTCAGAAATAGATAACACAGGTGCGTTGATGCAGTCTTTGCAGTTACTCCATCCAGCATCAGGAAGCTCCTTTTCCCCCAGGAGGAGGTCCCAGCTGTATCACAGCCTCACCAGCAGTGAAGGGCAGCAAGCAATTCACACTATCAAAAACAGAAAAACAGGGAAAATAGAAGGGGTTTTCTTACAGGGTTTAAAAAAATATTTAAAGTTAACTTTTTATGTCCTAGGGAATCCATAAATTGTATAAACAGGAACTTGGGGACTTAGGGGAAGAAGATTGCTATTGTCTTTATATTTTAAAGCCACATTGCTCCTGAGATACAATATAGGTTTCCCAGAAAATCAGATAAACACTAGAGTTCCTTAAACTAATGCCTGTGGATGAATAAAGATGGTTTTTTGGGTTTTTTTAAGCTTACATATTTATTTATTTTTCTTTCAGGGAGATCAGCTCAAAGTTCCTTACTTTGTGTCTAAACAGTGGGGCTCTTTCTTCATGGACAGATTGCCAGGCCTGGAAAATGCAGAGGAAACCTTAGTTCACACGTGGTCCTGTAAATGTATTAGCACTTATAGCACTATCGCAATCCCTAGTCTGGAAGCAATAGCAGGTAAGGAAGATGTTTGGTTTTTTTCTAGTGAACATGTAGTATTCATAGTAAATTTGTAGTGCTGTAGATCTGGTTTTGAGATTACATGTATCTAAAATATGTTCAAAATACTCTGTTGGTATGATGCAACACTTAGCACTAGTGGCCATTGATTACTTTGATGTTTGTGCTTTTAATTTGTTTTAATTGTTGCCTGATACACCAGGGTTTTTGTGTTTAATTGAGTCTCTGTTAGATACAGGGTGCAACATTTACCAGACTGTAGATTAGTTCCTGAACTTGGTCTGGACTTCCCCACTGTGTTTTGCTGTTTCTGCTTTCAGTGATGAGTTACATTCGAAACAAACAACATGCAAAGTTACTTGGGAGTGTTGTACTTACAAATATGTTTCTCACGGATCTGGCTTGTTACACTTCCCCTATCAGCTCACTGTAACTTTGCAACTGCAGTACATACCAGTGGGTGACAGCATGGTGGTGAAGACCTCTATGCACTCAGTCTATCATTTTGCATTATTGAACTTTGTCTATAGCCATATATAAAGGAACAAACAAATTATTAAATGAATGAAGAACACAGCAAGCATTTACTTTACTAAAGCCTCCGTTCAGCATTTGCTGCCTGCTTCATGCATAAGACAAGGGAATAAAAGGTTTGTTGCAAGAGAGCATTTCAGGTTTGCCCAGCAGTGAATTCTGCAGCAGGACATGTGATAGACCTTTTCTTTGCAACCGTATTTTACGTGTGTACTTATATTGCATGGATATCTCTAAAACAGAACAATCATAGGGTGCCACAATTTATTTATGCTGCTGGTGTTTGCCATTTTGCAGTGTATGTGAGCCTAAAGGCACAAAGCCCAAATATACCAAGGGAAAATGCCAACAGAAAGATAACTTTTGTAAAACTCCCATCTAATACCTTTTCCAGGGTCATACTGTGGCTTGCTTTGGAAGTGTTGGCCAAACACTTCGAAAGTGTGGTCAGCCACAGTCTGAAAGTCTGCCTCCCAGCCAGCTCCCCCCCAGCCACAGCTCAGTTTAAAGGACAAGCAAGGGCTCTCAACCACAAATGTACCACCAACTTTCCAGCTACAGATGAAAGGGTGAGAACCAGGAAGGCATATCTGGGCAGTTAGTGAGTAGGATACCTGCCTGTCATCAGCAGTGGAGCTCTTGCAAAGCCTGTCTCTCTATTAGGAGGGACACGGTGTGCTGTCCCTCGCTGCATTGAACCAGTGCTGGGGCAGGGGGTTGTGTCTGTGAAAGTTAAACCCCAGTGCTAAAGGACAGGGGAGAAATAATGTTTTAAACTTGCAGCTGTGCACCGGACAGCAGACTCGAAGGTACGAGAACATCTCTGCTTTCTTACAGAGAGAGGTATTTCTTGTTTGTTTGTGCGGAAGAGCAGATGTTCATTATTATGGATGCTGAGGAATTCCTGACTCCTCTTGAATACCTTGTCTGACTCCTGTCACAGCAAGCTGTGAGAACCCCTGCTTTGCCAAGCCCTGAAGTTTTTGGCTGCAGTTGTAAGTCATATCTTAGCTGCAGCTATTTGGGAATAACTAGCTAGAAGAGATTGAAACAGGTTATGCGAGTTTGATGTGCTGCAGCTTTTCCTTTCCTACTCATCTGCTTTAATTACCAGCAGAGGACTTTCCACTGCCAAGCTGCAAAAACACAGGCCTTTCCTCAAGATCCCCTGAGCCAAAGCGTGCAGCCAGACTGCCACCATGCTGACCACATGAACCCAGCTCCCAGCCAGAGATGTGCTGACAGTGTGAGCTCAACTCCAGCCGGGTCAGCCTAGGCAGCAGCTGGCTCAGCCTGACCCAGCCAAACAAGCTGCCACTTCACTGGAGGCACTGCAGCCTCCTGTGAGCTAGGGGTTGACAAGGGCTTCTCAATCAACAGCGTCCGACCTGGCTTTTGTACACCCACGAGAGCAGTAGTAAGTTCCACGTACAATCCAGGATCCCAACAGCTTGGGATCTGCAAAAATATTTGGTGAAATGTGGCAGATTGCTGCGCTGCTGACTTTGAGATTGGTTCTTGTCGTTTGGCTGCAACGAGTATCTGTGCATAAAAAACAGCTTGGTTTACTTCTCAAGACACACAGAAAAAGATTATTCCAAAAACTATTCAATAGCAATATTTTACAAAAATAACTCAGTTTTCATCAAAATTCATATGAGAATTCTTTTCAGAGCATTATCAGAAATTAACTTGGTAATAAAACCCCTCAAGCCTGTTTCTTTTTTTTTTTAATCAAGGAAATATGTAAAAAAATTAAAAACAAGCTTTAGAACTGAATTGAGAAGTTGGCATAGAAACAACTTTGACAGTTCTCTTTTTTCACCAACCTGTTGTAAGTTTGGTGCAGGTGCCTTCTGATAGTTTCACTTGAAGAATTTATACATGAAACTAAAGGGAATGATCTGAGAGTTACCAAAGAGCATTGTAGGAAAAGGGTTTCACAGGGAATGCTGCTGTTGGAGCTTTTGTCCAAAGAGTTCAAAGATGCATTAGAAGTTCTGAAGAAGTTTAATTTCGCCTCTGGCAAGGACAGTATTACTGGAATTGCAGATTACTGCACCACAGTTCATCATCTAACTCCCCTGAGAGTCCCTGAAGAGAAATTGGAATTTTCCTTGTGCATGAAAAAGTGTATTTCATTTATTGCTAAAATTGCCCAGCAGAGACCTTCTACAATAATTTCTGTGTACTTCCCTCAGTTTGGAGTGGAAATCAGGTAAAGGTTATACTGACAGTACATGGTTAATAAAATAGTAGAAGCCAATGTCCCTACTCATATTCTACATGCCTCATTCACAAATCCATCTGTTTCTCCACTTTTCTGCTATTGAGTCTCTCCTCATTTACAGCTCCCTTACAGATTTTGACCATTTTAAAGCCCAATGATATCATAAGACAGATTTTCCAAACCGGGATCCATTACTGTGGGAATGTTACTTTAGAGCTCCCATATGGAAATTAAAAGGTGTAGGGGTCTCTGAAAAATAAAAGTTTTGCATAAACCACAGTTTCTAGGACATCCTTCTCCCCTTCAGAAGGTTAGGTATGAGCCAAGTAGAGAAGGATTACTCTTTCCTACCTGAATAATCTGAACGATACCTTCAAAGACAGTGACCACTACTCTGTGACCATGTGATCATATTTCCAGATCTCCATGTTAATAATTGTATTTCCTGCATCACAAAGGTATTCCAACAATAATTTCAACAATTTCAAAAATACCATTTCAGACAGGTTTTTGGATTAACAGTTCTTTGATCCCAAATATGATATATGTATTTCAATCTAATCCTTCACCTTTCAATCTCATTCTGTTTGGTATTTTTATAAAAGTCACACTTCAAAAAATTCCATGAGGAGTTTTAGAGCTATGGGGGGAATTTTGGTAAGTTGTTTTTTTTTTTTTCTTCATTGCAAAGAAAAGGTTAAGAAAGTGGGCTCTAAATCGTAAGGAGAACATAAAAAATTATTTTCTAATTTCATGGTTTTTAACCTAATGTTCTAAACTTGCCTCATAACCTCTGAATGGCGAAGTTTGTCATAGGATTAAAAACTACTGCAAGCAAGAGCAGGAGCTTGAGTGATGTTGCAGCTCAAGAGAATTTCATTTCAGAGAAGAATTAGGGCAAATGTAAATGTTGTATGGAGACAGAGTTCATTTCACACTTTGGAGTTTTGATAACCAAGCTTGTGTCATGCATGAGGATAATGCATTTTTTTAAATCTTGCGTGCAGTATGAAATCAGGGTTTGCCCATATGGCTGCATAAGTTTTTCTTCATGCCTTATTGTTATTTCAATTAGCTAGAACAAGAGAAAAATCTCCATTATAATTTACCAAAGCTGTCTCTTTAAAGACGCCTACAGATCTGTACCCTGGCACTTTCTGCGGGAGTTTGAGTCGTCAGCCTGCTTGCTGTATAAATATAATGATAAAATTGCCAGTGAACCATGTCAAAGAAGTTCATGTTTCCGCTTAGAGCTGCAAATTATCTGCACAATGGAAAGCTCAAGGCAGCCATGGCTGGGGCTCCATAACTGGCAATGTGCAGGTTGCAGATACAGGGGTCTGCCCAGCAGAGATCAACTACAAATTGAAAACTTCACACACCATCTTCCGCATGTATTTCAAAGGTGAATGCCCTGGAGGAATCAACTGTTATCACAGAAGACATGAATTTCACTAAGCATGTAGCCATATACTGATTTCTATATCCTGAACAGCATCATTTGTAATTATTGATGAAGTGAAACAAAAAAAGCCCCTCATGTTTTAGCACATTTGTTCCATGTTTTTTCATTGACATTACATCACTTAAAATCAAATCCAACGCCTTTTAAAATTAAATCAGTCCTTGCTGTAACCAGACTGATAATTGTGCTCTAATTCAAATAACACAATCATATGTAATTCCCTTAAACACATAGAACTATCTATATTATGCATTGCTAGATAGCAGTAACCTTTTGTATTTAATGCCTTATCTTACAACTGTGCTTTTACTTGCCAGCTTCAGTGTAAGACTATATCTATGCAATAACATCTAAAGACTTAAGTTTACCAAAATGCTTTGAGGATTTAAACTGCTTTGGGAATTTGCTGCTATAAATAATAGTTGCTACTACAAGGCCAAAGAGGTCATTTTTATAATTAAACCCTTTATGCTAAAAAGTATACTTACACCTGGTGAAAAATTGGTGCAAATACACAGCAGCAATATTTCTGAGGTTTTCTGGCCCTGAGGTTTCATATAAGGAAAAAAACAGATAGCAAAAATAACTGACTAGAGAAAAGATATGTGTTCTGTATGTATAAGCAGCATCTTGATCTATGTGTCAGTTGAAAAGCATCAGATAATGTAAATCTGATTCATCTGTTCCAGGAAACTAGTTTCAATGTTCTTCTTTAAAAAAAAAAAGAAAAACATGACCAACACAACCAACAAATATAATCTATTTATTTTTTTCAGCTAAAAAATACAGCTGAAACCAACAATAAACAGCATTTTTACCGTAACAAATTATTGTTCAGTAAATCAGGACTAGTTTATAAAAAGTCTTCCAGACCTAGTTACTTCCCAAATGGTCTGGGACCTCATCTTTACCACAGGATGTGACTACTTGATAGTAATTTTCAGTGTAGAAAAGACAGTATTCAGTGTATTACAGTTTGTTCAGGCTTTCTTTCCTCCTCCAGAAAGATGTATTGACGTGTGCCCCTGAAGACCATGTCAAATCATGCAGAACCCGAAAGATTACTTCCTAGCCAATAGCTGAGAGAAATGTTCCTGCCATCGTTATTCTGCTCTATGAGATGTCAAAGTACAGCCACCTCGAAAAGATTAAAGGGAGAACTCATGAGCAACTCATTAAGAAAAGGGGAACCACTCAGTCATTTCTGCTTTAAAGTTATCCTTCAACTCAGGCAGCATAATTTCATTTGCAGGCTGTAATTAAAGCTATAATTGGGTTTTGACTGGATCACAGGTTTATGGGGTGGGTTTAGATTGGCACTTTAAAAACCCCGGTTGTAATACAAAGTGTTGATAATTTTTGAGTGTGAAAAATAGTGAAAATAGGTAAATCACCAAGTATTGAAAATACTTGTCTGACCAGGTTGAAATTTTACATAACCTGAAACCTCACATGTACAAAAAACATTGCTGGAAGCATTTATGTACTCTGGATTGGTGCCTAACATATTCCCTCTGGATTAAGATGGTCACACATGCACAAAAAAACTATGTAGGCCTTGTCTTCATGTGTGTCTGTGTATGGATTTTTATTTTAAGGTAAACAGTGTTTGTCACCCATCCAGAGAAAAAATCAGGGAAAGGGAAAGAAAACATTTGCTTTACAAGAGAGGGGAACATGATGAGATTAACCCATCTCATGAGTTCGGAGAGGAAGGTTGATCTTGGTGAGTTTACCTTAAAAATGAAAGTAAAGGGGTGGTGTATCATCTCTGCATTTGTCTTAATGTAGCTCCTTCACAGTCTCAAAATGCAACTCCTTTCTTTTTATCAATCAGAAATGCCTGTCAGCTCAAACAATTGCTTGTTTCCAGGCTAACTTCTTCAGCCTACCTCAGAAGCCCTTCCTCCTGCCCTAAGATCCAGAATGAGTCATTCACACAGAAATTAATTAACAGATCCATGTAAGACTAATACCTCCTAGTAGGATCTTGGCATTCTCTCAAGATTTTTTTTAGATTAAGTTTCAATCTAGATATTTAAAAATATTATAGTCCAACGTTTTCTTTTGATCAGTTCCAGATAAAGCAAAGAACCACACAGAGCTATTTTCTTTCTAGTTCTTCTAAAACCACTGTTTAAACTAAAACAAAAATGAGAGAAATTTCCCTCACGTAGAAATAATGAGTTTTCTTATAAAAACCCAAAACAGCAAAGGGATTTCTAAGGCTTTCCTTCACTGCAGATGCTTATCAGACTCAGCTGCAAGTTAGCGCACGCCTTGTGCACAGCTGTTTTGTTCAGGAAGGGGTCAGCAGTCCCTTGGCCACAGGGTAGACCCAAAGTAATGTGACTTGTTATTCCCAAGATAATTGCAGTAAAACTCCACGCCACGAGCAATCGCAGCAGCCACGATGGGACAGTCATTCCATTTCCCCAGGCACTCATCCATCTGCAAAACACTGGTAGTGAGGCTGCTGCTGCACATATCCGTGCAGTTTGCCACTTGGGTTTTTTCCAGTGGCACTGTCTTCTGTTTTAGATACCACAGAAGAGTAACCAGTGACAAACCTCAGTGGCACTGAAGCTCTTGCTCAGGCCAAGCTCAGGCCACAAACGTCTGCTGGCAGTGCCACAGGCATGATCTCCAACCAATACACCTGTGTTGGCAAAAGCTCTTAGGTAAGTGCAATTAAAGCAGGGAACCTGCACTTTTACTGAGACTAGTTTTAGTTTTTAGTCCTGCATCCCCAGGGGTAAACTGTACTGGCTCGTGTCATCAACTATATCCAAACTCAGAAGCTTTCTTGTGTGGAGCATACCTATAGTGAGGAGTCCCCCCTTTCCCATACGACACCGCACAGATGCTCTCCTCCTCTCCAGCTTTTGAGTTATGGAGTATGCAGACAGTAGCAATGACTTCCCTGTAATTGGCAGAAGGAATGCTTTCCTTGTGCTGACTTCACTCTTTTGGGAGCTTTGCTTTAGTACAGCAAACATCTGACCTCCTGTTTAGGAAAATTAGCCTTAGAAGTTTTTCTAAAAGTAACTGCTATCAGATAAACTTGTGACCTTGGGGTTTTTTCTTTTTGCCTCGAGTATGCTCTCTCACATCCTGAGCTTTTAGTGCAAGTGCTGCTTCAACTGTTACAAAATTGAGATGGGTCAGCAGATAAAAACATTTAAGAAAAAGCAACACCTATTACAGGTTACCCACAGACTGGCAAGTCAGGTCATTTGAAGGCACAACCAAACTGGGGAGTTCCCCTACAGCAATTGTGCTAAGAAATAATTATTAGAAGTTGTTATCATTAAGAAATTAATATTTTATTTCAACAGCAACTTTTAAATGCAATGAAAGATTTATGATAAAGCTTCTAAGCCAGCATTAAGGAAAATCCTGTAAAAACAAAAGAATTTATACTAGCTGATGGTTTTTTCCTTTGCCCCTATAATTACCTCACCTGGATGATGAGATGTAAGATAGAGCTCTGACTGTGTTTTCTGAAATTTGCCACAATTAAACTGTTTAAAGATTTTTTCAAACTCGGGTATCACTTAAAAGGTTTTAATTCTTTTCCTTGTGCCTTTTCCTTGGTGGTGATCAGGAGGATATATTTGGATTCACTTAAGAACACAACCCTGCTGTTTCCTAGGAGGCTTCTGCAGCATCTGGCACCAGCCCTGCTCACTGGCAAGGAGCAGACCTCGGGGCGGGAGGGGGAGTTCTGCTTTCTGTAGAGTTTCTCACTCGTCATGGGGATGCTGCTGTGGTGTCATGATGAAAAAATGTTGGCTTTGCTTTTGTTGGTCAATACTGAAAAATGATTCCTGACATTTTTCCTGTGTATTTTGGGAGAAATCTGTTTCAATCTTGGACTGTGCTTTTAAGTGAAAAACAATGCCATCCATCTTAAGTGCTTAGTTAAGATTTTATTTGTTGAATATATTGGTTTGTTCAAGGAAATGTAAAAAAATTAGAATAGTAAGTTTATCAAGCAGGCCTGTGTCTGGATTAAATTAAAATTGTCTTCCATTCAGTTACTCAAATATTTTCCTGATCACTCATTGAGTATACCACATTTTCCCTTCTTCTTGTGGTTTCTCTTCCTTGCTTGTGGGTGGAACACCAAGTCTTCCTCCGATAAAAGCTTGCAGCATTCATTTAGCTGGCACACGAGACAGTGAGATGTTGTCTGCTTTGTAACTGTGGTATAAATCCATCCATAACTCCTAAGCACACGCATGGATATGAGTATACATAAGCATCAGAACACAGTGCTTTAATTAATGTCTCTTAATACCCAGATCTGGATAACTGGAACACAGTAACTGACAGTAGCTACTGTTCAAATATCACCATTATTTTGTTCACACCAGGGGTGCTGGAGTCCTGTAAATGAGGTAGAGCAGGGCAGGAGCTCTTCTGAGCTCAGGCTAAGGCATGTAACCTGTGAGGGTTGCCCAAGCCACTGGGAAATGCTAATAACACTGAATGGTCACCATAAAGGAAACTCATTTCATCACTCATTTGCACTCAGGTTGGTGTGGGAGCAAGGAAGGGAGTGGGACAGGAATTCAGGGCAATACATCTAATAACTGGCATTTCTGTAGATCTAGGACGCTCTGTACTCCTCTGGGACCCCCTTGGGATCCTCCATGTCTGATTCCTAGGAGTCTGTGGCTCTTAAAGTGAACATCCTATTTGTCTTGGGAAAAAAAAAAATTAATCTGGGTGAAACTACCTAAGAATGATAGAAAAATTCTGAGACTGTGATTCTCAAGCAATTGGGTAGAGTCAGCTAGTTCCTTCTTTCTGTCTCAAGTTGGTTCAAGTTTGTTTGTGTTTTTAGGATAGTGGCAATATTGGATGAGTTTTGTTCATTATCAGTGCAAGGTAGGACTCATTTACAGCCTTGCTGTCAAATTGTATCTCAGAGAGGACTACGTATCTGCTGCCTGCCTAATTTACAACTCTCCATCAGGGTTAGGTGAGAAGTGGGTGCCAAGATGCCAAGATCTACCACCACAGCAGCAGCTGTGAGTGTGCACAGTAGCAAACCCTGAAGAATTTACTGGAAAAAAAAAACACTAGGAGAACAACAACTTGGAAATAAACAACTATTTTTTTTCCTGACACTGGCTTTATTATCAAATATTGTCTCTTTTTTTTTTCATGCTTTTGCAAAATGGATCTGGATATTTTCTAGTCATCGTCCAAAGTCAGCTTGCTGAGGCAAAAGCAATATTTAAATTGATAGATTGGGGTGTGAATATATAAAAATGTGATTATTCTTTTTTGGAGCCTTTTGCATTGTATATAGAATGGTTTGAGTGTTTAAGCTGGTTATGTAAAGCTAGTTTACCAGGAAATATCAAGGAAATTACCATTTTGATCCAGCTGGTTCTTCTCCTCAGCAATATGCAACTCTGTAGCAACTCTGCCTCATTTGTGCTGCTCTTTGATTGCACTATTCTTGAGAGACTCCAGACTGCTAGACTATTAAGCTAGTAAAAGCTTTTTATAAATGTAACTGTATGGCATTTGATTTTTATAGCTTGTAAAGATATTTGGAACTATTTGCTTTCTTTTTCAATTTATTTTGTAATTTTTGAAACCTTTGTGTTAAACTGAGCGTCGTAAATAGACTCAGCAGCCAGTAAATCCATTGGGCCCTCTGCATACTAGGAAAACATCTGCCTGTTCTGCTGTGCTCACAACAAGCTCCAGAGATTTTCCTGACTCAAACAAAAGGAGAAAATTAACTTCTTTGACAAGCTAAAATCACCCACTTAAATAATTCACTTCCAGTTAACTTTCCTCCTATTCCTACTTTATTCCAGCCTCCATCTGATTTTTCAGCTTGATCTAAGTACTCATTTGTTTGCTGTATTATGTTTAATATGGATTTAAAGCTGCAGAGCTGGATGCTGTCCTGGTGCCTGCCTGTGAAGCACTTGTGAGACAGAACTGGATTTCCTGTTGTGCCGAAACTACTAAAATTGTGGGTTTCTGTTTCATAAAAGCTGCTGAGTGGAAAAAAAAATTGCAGCATGTAGTGACAGAATTTCACGTCCTCAAATTTATTCCAAATTAAAAAAAATTTACAATTAATAACTTATTGTACAGATGAGCTGAATAATAGCTTTTATGCTTTACTTTGATTCTAAACAGACAACCTGGAAAGGAGCTAACCCTGTTTGGGGGGAGGTTGGTTTGTTTTCTTTTTCATTTATTGGAAAGGGAATTGTTTCTTGAACTAAGTTTTATTTATATTTTTTTTTCATTTGGTGTCTTGAACTTTGAGTACGAGGTGAGCACGGGAAGTATCAGTTTTCTGGCTGTGAGGGTGGGTGGGTCACTGCTGGCAGCAAAGACTTTTTAAAAAGTTTCAGAAAAGAAAGCTTTGACTGTTCAGAGCTATTTTAATGCATTCAGTGTTCTTTACAGACTGGAAGTGATGAGTACATCAAGTTACAAGTGCAGATTTCTTAGAATGCCTGATACAAAATTATGCTGTTAACACTGAACTGCAAGAAGCTCTAAGAGCGGGTGCCTTTGGGGAATCTTGCTTCAGTAGCCACAAAAAACAAGAAAGGAACTGATTCTTTGTTTTAAACATAGCCCTCTTATGAGTAGATTGCTGAGATAAAAGAGAAGGGTAACATTGAAGAATGAACTCAAAGGTGTACTGGGAGAAGAACTGCAGCTAGGCTCAATGAAGATTTTTTATTAGTATTTAAGCATTAGTTAAATAATTGTCTCTGACTAGCATTATTTCAGAAATCAAGGAACTGAATATCCTCCACTGCAGTTGAATAAACTCTGAAAGTCAATCCCTTGAACAGCTGAAGATGTCAAATAAATGTGTAATCATGCAATCTGATTTAATTCTGATGCTGGTGAGCAAATAGCTCAAGGTTTTAAGAAGTACTGCTATTCACCACAGGCTTATTTTTTTGTGTAATTCAGGCTGTGTTGCTAATCAGATGTGGTATGTTTCTGTCTTGCAGATTTACCGCTGGATTATAGATTTACACGATTTTCCTCAAATGGTTCAGCAACTGCTGGGTACTACCCAAGCCCTCCAAGAGCACTGCTGCCAAATGAGGACTCAGTGACATTGAAATAGGTTGTCAGCTTTTTCCTTAAATAACTCTGTGGCCCTTACTTAAACTGCTATCAAATGCTAATTGGTGAAAATGCTGTGTGATGCTTCATAAAATAGAGTGATGGATTAAAGCAGACTCCTGTGTAGACTTATGTTTCACTTGTTTCTCTAGTCCAGCCAGAACAGGTGAGTGATGCATCCTTCTCTCTCAGTCTTCTGACCACCACTACCTTTCACGAAGTGCAGTTGGCTGTTTCCATGCGCTACCCTCAGCCTTCAGGAGAAATGTAATAGTAATAGTTCATCCCGAGTTACATTCTACATTTTTGAGGACATTTTATCTACTATCCCTGTGCTGTTGCTACCATAAGCCCCAGGAAAGACACACAAACCAGACCCTCAGCCGTATTTCAACTAAGAGTTACCTTGGACAGCCCAGGTTATCATCACAGACCAGTGTTTTGCAGGCTCCGAGGAATTCATTCTTCCACTGTAGCTGTTCTCTAGAGAACTCTGTCTTGGAGATAGAGAAAGCCTGAGTCCCAAAGAGAAAGATGCATCATACTCAAAGAGGGTCTTGAATGGGATTTAGGCAACTAAATGCAGACTGATAATTCTGAAAGCCTTTATCACATGTATTCCTGAAAATGCCTGACCATTCTTCAGCCATAAGGTTCCCTACATGCCTTTTCCTCCTTTAGTCTTCAATACCTCAGGCATCAGAGCTCTTCTGCAGGAGAGAAACCCATATACAGTTCCCTTCTCTGATGGAGTGGGTTCAAGCCCACATTCTTCACCTCCCTGGGAAAACCTCCCAAGAGCAGGAAAGATACAGCAACCAGCCATCTTTGCCAAGCAGAGCCTCAGCCAGGACTGAAGGCATGAACTGAAAATATGTGCTTTTTTACCTGCTTATTTAAGCTAGCAGGAATCCTGTTCTCTGTGGATTTAGGTTCAAAGACCTGTTCTCTAGCACTTAGGACAGGGAGCCCTCAATAATGAACACAGGCAAGCAGATGCAAAAACATGTCAAATATTTGTTTAGTCAGCAGTTTTGTCACACTAGGATGGCAGAATTTTGGGATAAATTCCCCTCAAAGTTTAAAGAACAATAAACAGAAACTTAATTTTCTTGTTTCCAAGGAAAAGAACTCATTTTGTTAGGCCTGGACAATTACCAGAATGGATTTAGGTTATATTAACACTTAACTTGTTTCACCTCAGCTCACTCTGTATCTTCATGGCTTCACCAGTTAAAATATTTTGTGTCAGAATCAGACACAACAACCATTCTGCCTCATTTCAGAGATACCAGCCTCTGTCTGCATATCTTTTTCCTGCCTTTACATAGACATTATTTTTACATTCTTGTGGACCAGTATACTTGCAAGTAATTAACAACATTTCCAAATTAGCATTAAGCATTTGTTTATTGAAAGAGAAACATGAAACAAATGGGGACAAAATTGAGAAAAACTTCCTTTAAGAGAAGGTGGATGAGGAATGAAGATGAAAGTGCCATTCTCCTCCTCAAAAACTATAGGCTGAAAATACTTGACTTAAGATGGTAACAGTTAGTAATAGTTGAGTTTATTTGGAATTTTTTTAATTAGCATCAATGTCTTCAACAGCAAATCTGGCTCATGACAGTGCTATGATTTGTATAAGGAGAGAGACACCCAGATTAAAATCTCAAACTCCTGATTACAGCATCGTTGAAATTCTAGCCTGAATCAAGTAATCTTCTGCAAAAAAATTCCTAACTAATTTGTGGTGCAAACCCATATTCTGTACCCTCACACTTCTGTTGTTACAAATTTGGAACTGGTTATTTTAGGTTAGGGATTTTTGTTTTCTTGACTTTTTAAAGAAAACTAATTGAATTGTTACGGAAAATCAGACTGAAAATCTTCTAAGTCCTTGGGTCCTGGAGTCTCAGTGGAGAAGCAGTATTTTTTTTAATGGAAAGGTAGCAGTTTCTAAGGACAGCCTGAACACAAAGCTCACCAGAAGAAATACATATACCCATCTTTGGGAAGGGCTGTCACCAGCCATTTGCGCTTGCTGCCAGAAGCACCTCACAGTAGCAGAGAAAGAAGAGGATAACAGAAAGCTACTGCAAGCACGACTCCGTGTGTCACCACATGGAGTGGTTGCAGGAAAACTTGGGAAAAACAACTGAAGTGGTTGCCCAAAAACTAGCAAGTTCTTCTTACTTCAAGTTCCTCTTACTTAAAGACTCTTCTATTCAAGAATCTGTGAAAATTATACAGGTCTTATTACAAAGTAGAGATTGGTAGTGGAGGAATGAGGAGGCAGTTGGCACTGTGGCAAGAGGAGAGCTTTTGGAAATGGCATGAAGAACCAGGGAGAAGAAACGTACATGGCAGAAAATTGGTAGAGAGCTGGCCATATTTAATGTGACACTGTAAAGACACCATCTTTGCTTTTTCTGTATTTCCATTTCCCTTCTTTGTTTTTTTTAACCCCTGGGAATCTCTGGAATTTCTTGGATTTTCTTGTGAGAGGCCATTGACAGAAAGGTTGCTGAAGTGCCTGCAAAACTATCTTGAGCATTGGCAGGGAGACATGAAGTTGTAAAGTTTCATTAAAATCACTGTGTCTGGTTAGACAGCCCCGAAAGCCAGTTTTGCTTAAAACCAGAGATGAATACCAAGTCTGCTTTGGTGTCTGTTTTGCCATAAAGCACATGTGTCTGGATTTTAAAATAAAGAGAATTTATTTCTGAAAAAAAAACAAATGTTCTCTGAATTTACTTTATAGCTAAGTAGCAAAATGAGAAAGGGGAGATAAGCTTGTTTCAAAGCAGTGCAAGGAGAGGTTTTGCTACAGCCTCAAACAAAAGAAAACTTGACCTGCTCAGCCTAAGACATATAAAACAACCAAAAACTTTAATAAATTAATACCTTTAATACTGCTAGGGAAGTCATCTTTGATGCCCAGCAGAGCTCAGTGTGGGTTTCCTGAACAGCGCTTCTTCCTGGGAACTGGAGGCTTCTTCATCCCCAGTGAGAAGTTAAACAAACGCAGGCAGATTATCCGTGGCAGACGCGGGGCACTGCTGGACACAGGATCTTCTGAGACGGCTCCTTCCCCAGGCTGATGGGGCTTTCTTGCTCGCCTGAGGTCTGTGGTAGTGCTGTAGCAATTCTTAAGGGAATTCCCAGAAAAAAATTGTTTGATGACAGGTACTGGGAAACAGCAATCCCAAATCTAGTTTAAGTCTTTCCTCCTGAGGCCAAGTATGCATTAAACCATACCAAGGCAAACAACAGCAGAGTGTAAGAATATGTTACTTAGCAGAGGTGCCACCAGCGGCAAGGTGACATCTGAGCTTCCCTTTCGCCACCACAGGGAACAAAAACACAGTAAGTGTAAAACACACTTTTTACAAAAACTTGATGTTTTACAGCACAGTTTCTCAGAAAATCAGGTTTAGAAATAAAGTCACCTCTGTGCAAAAAGGCAGAAGTCTCACACGCTTCACCAGAGGGATCTGATGGGAAGATGTTGCTTCTGACTTCCCTGGGAAGGGAGCATGGCATGGGGCAGCCTGCTGCTCCTCACCATCATGGAAGGAGCAAGGCAAGTTTTACAGTACCTTTAAGTGACTGACTTTTAAAACAAAATATACCTCTTTCTGTACACATGCCTGGAGGCAAATAGCATTTCAGCTGACTCACGGCATCAGATTTAGGAGGGAAAGCACATGGCTAAGCTGCAGGAACCTTACCTCTGTGGAGGGTGCCAGCTGTAATGGTATAATGGCTAAAATGGTGTAGCCACAGACATCTATTGTTAACAACTGGCCACAGACCAGCCCTTCCAGCAAGCACATAGCTGATCCAGAACCCCCCGGGGGAAAGGCTAAATCCCATTATAAATCCAGTTGCCTGTAATTTTGTTTTCTACAATTCTAAGTAAGTGGAACATCAAACCCCCTTGGTGAGACACAGGAGAGGAAAAAAATTTAAAAAGAGGTTTTCTTCTGAATGTTTTTGGTGCAAGAAACAAATCCCATTTTTCAGTAAGCATTATAAATAGAAATGTTTAACTGGAAAACGGAGCCTGGATTAGGGCCAAAATAAGATGGAATCCAGGAAGTTAAACAGACTCGGAGATTTCCAGCCCTAAAAGCTTGCTAGCATCTTTACAGGGCAAGCTGGGGATTCCTGTCTATAGGACTAGTGCTGTGGCCAGCATGACCGATCATTTTCCTGAATATGGGACAAAGGTGTAAGGCAAATCTTTCCAGTATGAAGTGGGTACCCACGGCTGTTCTCTGGCAGCCATGGCAAGACCACAGAGGTTTTACAGCTGGCCAGATGTCGCAGTTCACAGAAGGGCAAACATCTGAAGCAGCACATTTAACTTCTGCCTCACTGCAGCTAAACTGATTTAATCAGAACTGTGCTAAAAATCCCTCATGCCTCCCACTCCCGTTGCCGCAGCGCACACGTGGCTCTCTCACACATGGCCACAACAACTTTTAAGTACTTGCACAGGGGTGAGAAACCATCGCAGCCACTTCAAAATGACATGATGGCTTCCAGCCCCTTCTGCAAATTAGAGGTTGCAAGACACAAAATGGCAGCAGCACAAATGGAGCAGCAGTCTGCACAGCAGCTCCAACAGCCCAGCCGGAGCAGATTCTCTGGCCAGAAAGGTATTTCTGCTTTCCACTGGCTACTAAATATTGAGTAAAAGCACTTAAACACTCAATTTGATTCCCCCTTACAAGGCTGGTAACTTATATTCCTTTAAAGAGTGAAGAAAATAATAAACTATTTTACACAGTATACAGGAGGAAAAAATATAGGTGTTCTTGTTCAAAATTTGTAAGAGTGGTATTTTCAGAGTGTATTTTAGGAAATAAGTCCATTAACTTTCAGTAGACCTTGTTCTGTCACAGCACTTAAGGAATTCTAAAAATTAGGACTCCATGTGCCTAATAAATTTACATTAAAAGATTAATTTCTAAAGCCTCCACCATCTCTGAGGAATAAAAGTACAGGTGAATATAGCAATTCTTTTCTTGCCTTATCTCAAAATAATACCTGAGAATTTCAGTTTTATTTCTCTATCATCCCCTGTAACCTCAGCCCACAATAAGAAATTAAATGTGCACTCCTGGATGCTAAGCAGCCTGCAAATTATATTAATCCAGAGAAAGAAGATGCTACTGTAAATATTGTGAAAAGAAACAATATGTTCTGAAATTAAGAGATTAAAAATTCTTATTATTATTCTGGTAGAGGCCTCAAAAATACCTACTGGAGGGCTGCTGTTGAAGCAGCTGCAGCAATGTTGGAGACAGCAGTGCTGGAGACAGCAGCAGTGAACTTCTGTCCCTGTTTGTTCCCTCAAAGCTGCCCAGAAAATGTATACACATGAACAGTCAGCAGTTAAAGGGCAGGATGGCGTGACATGGGAACCCAGAGACTAAGGGAATGAGGGAATTATCTGCATTTCATAGGAGATGTGGAGTTTTAGGTCAATTAAATAAATTAAGCACTCTTAGGCAGTAACCAGGGAAATCTCTAGATCAGTATTAGACAGCTGACAGAAAATGGAGCATAGATGGAGCTCAGGGACAAAAAGGCTGAGGGTCAGCATGAGTTGACCATAATAGATCAACAGGGCAATAGATGGCTAGAGGGTATCAGGGAAAAGAGTTCACATATATCTCAGAAAATAATAATTACCAAAATATATCTATTGTGTGGGATTTTCCTCTTTCATCTAATGTTTCTCCTGTTATTGTAAGGGACTTGGAGATAGCTGGTACATTACTGATATTAATCTATATACAAAATGAGGGGGGAAAAAAGTAACCTGAAGATGATTACATGAATTTAAGAAAATAGACTTAATAACCATTAATATGACCATTGTTAGATAGATATTCTTAAATGTGACTGCAAAAGTATTTGTGTGCATGTAATAGATATTTGTGTGCACATTTAAAAGGCCCTGCTGTGCAGAGCATGCTGCCAGGAACTCAGCAAATACGGATTGTGTATATGAGTGACCCATCACAAGGTGGTTACAGAGGCCCCTGAAATACTCAGCAGCAGTACCCCAAAAACCCCAGAACGACAGACACAATATAACCAATTATTGATGCATACTAGTGCAACAACCTCATGAAGGCCCTAAAACTAAGAGCAGTGGTGGAGCTGCCTTTGCGGAGTATGAATGACTGAAACAAGAGCCACCATTGCTTTAGAGTCAAGTGTGAAGAATTGATCACTACACTTCACTCCAGTAGGTAGGTATAGGTAAGTATTATGCTTAAGCAGAAATTAATTTTTAATGCCTTTCTTTGTGTTTGATCTAATACCTCACCCTTGAGTCTTGGCTGCAGTAAATGGAATGCAGTAAAACGGAGGGAGAAGATTACAAAGAGAAATGGAGATTCAGCGACAAGTTCGAATACAGTCTCTGAGACAAACCTTTTTCATGTACATGTCTCTCCTGTAAGGAAGAGGAGAGAGACATGAGACTATGAAACTTTAGAACTGGGGTGGGGATAAGTAAGGAACTTGTAAAAATTTTCATGAATTCCAGCAGTTGTTTAGTTGTCTGCTTGGCTTTCCACATACCAAGTGACTCCATAAAATAGGTGGGTTCTAGCCTTAAAAATGCCTTTCACTGAAAACAGCATTCTACAAATGGAAAACATTATTGTGACATATCTGGCATCCAGAGAGGGAGGTTGTGGCAGTCAGCTCTAAGAGAGCACTGGTGAAGTCTGGCTTTGGAAGGTTCCTCTTGGTATGAGCATTAACAGTTTGTGCTCCCGGGGAATGATGCTTGGTTTATAACACTGAAGAAATTTGGAAGAAAAGAAGTTGACACTCATCATACATGTTGAGAAAGGTCACACATTTGAAAACATAAAGTAACAAACAATTCAAATAAATAAAGAGCCACATGCTGCTGGAGAGTTGCCCCTCTCCAACCTGTTTTGATCATCAGCAGAGAAAAGAGGGATATGTGCTAAAGAACGAGCAGGCCAGTTAGGCAGACGGACAGCTGCTAGAAGAAGATAAACCTAAACCCTGCTGACATCTATAGCAATGTAAAAGCAGCAACATGGATCCTGCTGTTAAAAGGCACAGAACAGATGATGGAAGTAATTTTTTTATTGGATCAAGGTATTTCTTGGCACTTCCCATTTAAATGCCTATGTACCTGCTTTATGGTTACGGTCTTCCTGACACACCTCAGGACCATGAATCTATCTCCACTCAAAAATGTTTTACCTCTGATTACTGATGCTGCAGCTTCCCATTCCTTGAGAAATCTGCAGGAATTTTTTTTCATCTGACTTTCTGTCTGCTGGCCTCAGGCTAAACCAAGCTGAACACATGGTGAGAGCAAGAAAGAGGGCAAGAAAGGAAATGTAGAGCAGAGAAAGATGTCCCATTTACATACAAAGAAGAGCTGTTTAGGAAACAGCTAGTGTTTTCCCCTTCCAGCTACCCCACTGATACTTTGGCTACTACAAAGTAGAAGAGTAAAAGGCTGCATCTGTGGGAAAGAGAGAAGCATTTCCAGTCTGTAGATGTAGAAGCAGACAAAGGATTTTCCTGTGAGAGAAACTGCCTTGTGCCACACTGAAGGTGCCCCAACAAGACAGCTATCCTGATGAGCTTAGACACGATTTCCAAATTTCTGAAATTTGATGGAAATCAGCCCTAAGAATCAGACTTTTTCTGATTCTTAGGGCTGATTTCAGGCAACTCCTTTTCATCCTAGTTTTGGAGCTGTGACTGTTTCTGTCCATTGCCTGCAGTGAGCCAGAACCCCCAGTGCCCAAATATTAAATGGAATGAATCACGCAACAGCCTCATAAACTTTAAGGATGTAGCAGGAACAACAGTTAGGACACTGTCTGGTCCACACCCTGGTTGGAAAATAGGGGATAGCCAACATTCTCCCATATGTGTCTGGAACTGGGATAAGATTGGAAAATTAAAGCTGCCTTCCTGTGGCACTACAAAGTCCAAGGAGAAGAGCTGGGCAGAGCATCTCAGATGCAAGTATCCAGATTCGCAGTTCTGCAGTTCAGCTACAAGAAGAGACTGCCCTCGTGCTCTTGTCTGACAGGTTTCAGCTCACAGCACTAAGGTCAGAAATCATCACAGCTGGACACAAAAGGCAAGGAAAACACAAGGGTTATGGTTGTAACCAAATCAATTGTTTTGAAGAATTAGTGAAAGAATCTGGAGAATTTTTTTGTTTCTGTCTCTTTTCATTTGAAGTGTTTTGTCACTTAATGACAAATATAGAAGTGTTTCTTACATGGAAGTTAGAGACCAAACAGATCACACAGAAAACACAGGGGTCTTTAGTGAGAGGCAAGTACTTAAAATAAAACAAAACAAACCCCAAAACAAAACAAAAAATCAATCAATCAAACAAAAAAGACAAAAACCCCAACCAAACAAAAAAATCACAAAACTCGAGCACACAGAGGAAAATTCAAAGAAGAAAAAAAACGCTGTTGCATAGACTGGGCAGGAAGAAAGAAAAGGATGGCCAAGGCTGCATACGTGAAACAGGTAGAATGATATACAGCTTCCCTCTTTAGGCTAACATCTTCAGTAAGGAAGAGAGAGAAACAAACTCCAAACATCCAAACTCCAAAAAGTGAGAACCAAAGGCTTTTAAATGTATGAAGCATCAGCAGACACTTGGTGTCTCCCCCAGAATGAGCCCTGCATCACTTGGTCCGTGTGGCCTTGCTGTCTTCCTCTCTCCCTGTCCTACTGAGGCAACCGGGGTTTGTTCCCTCTTCACATCCTTGTAATCCAGCTTGCCAGTGCAGGAGGAAAATAAAGTGTGTTTCCCTTCCCTTCCCTGCAAGCCAGATAACTACTGGGCTTTCTCGGAAGTTTTTCCTTCTCGAAGAAGAAAGGATAGATGCTATCAAGAGGTGGCTGCTCACAGTGTCTCTGATGCTGCAGACATTTTCAAGACATGCACTGTAGTTAGGTGTACAGTGATTTCTATGAGCGGGACCTAAAAAACTTGCCATTGTTGGAAAAGAGCAGCATTTCCCACATGTTTGGCTCAGTCACACAGACACCAGACATTGCATGTAATGTGGCTTGCCAGAAAGACCAAGGAAAAATAATGAGCATGTGACGTAGGAGTAGAACAGTGTCTGACCTGAATAGTTTTCAAACAATTTCCATGAAACATACTCTGCATCCATGAAACATACTCTGCACAACTGGCCAAGTCAATGGTCTTAGCTCCAATAGGTAAATTTAGCTCCTTTCCAAAATCCATTCTGGAGCAATGCCACCCAAAAGGTCATGTTGCTGTATGTTTCAGTGTCACATGATGCAATTTAAGGAAATGACAGCTACAAAAACTATTAAACTCAGTGGGACTTTTCCAATAAAATTAAATTAAATTTAAAAATAATGGGGGGAAAACGGAACAAATGAACTAGGGACTTGATGCTTGAAAGGAGAAAGGGAGTTAGAGATTTCAGGGACAGAAGCACCAAGGGAGTGGAAAATATATGATGGTATATTACTGAGTCAGTCATTTAAACCAACTTTATGGTTGGTGGCAAGAATAGATAGCCTAGAGAAATGATTCATCACATCCTAACAAAGACATCTAAAACAGGTCAGATGAATTCTGCTGTAAAAGAATTTACTTTTCTCTGCAGTGTTATAAACAAGAGTCTAACATGACTAGATCAGAGGTAGTTACCAGTCAAGCATATATCAAAACTGCATGACATGTTCAGAGGTTAGATGGATCCCACCCAACGTTGCTGCTCCAAATTGACATTATTTCATTGTTTAATTGTTTTCTTCTTGCTGTCAGCACTGAATTCACTGGCATACAGCAAGGCTAGCAAACCACAGAGAGAAACTCAACCTCAGCAAGAGGAGTTTATACCCATGGCTAAAGAAGCGAAGGGCAGAAGGAGATCAAAGATGATCCATAATCTTGCCTGTGCAAGTAGGATTTTAAGCATAATCACACAAAACAGGACCTTGGCAGGTCATCCGGTCCATCCCTTGCTCTAAGGCAGTATTCATCAGACTTTCTAGATCTGAACCATTCTTGTCAAATATATGTCCAACTTGCACTTAAAAAGCCTCCAAGGAGAGAAGTGCTGTTCACGCCTCCTTTATTTACTCTTACAAATACTTTTTTTTCATCCTAGCTAACCTAAATTTCTCTTACTGCAATTTACATGCTGTTTTCAGAGGATGAGGATAAGAGATTATTATCTTCTTTTTAGCAGCTTTTACATAGCTGAAGGCAATCTTCCTCCAACTTCTATTCCTGAGGCTATTTTTTTCAGTCTTTCACTGTATATGATGCTTGCTAAAGCTGGGGCCATTTTCATTTCAAAATAACTAGTGGCAATGCTGAAATTAATCTAGTGTAGACAGATCTTGCCTCTCTTAGATATCGCTGAATCATCCTATAAATTTAAATTTATCTATTTATCCTGACAAGCACTCTGAGCTACCAGGAAGTAAAATGAGCCCCGTTTCACACAAGAGGACATGAGACAGAAAGGATTTGTGGCTCTCCACCCTGTTGGTACCTCCACCACGATCTAACTGCGCGCCAGAGCGAGACCCAAGCAGCACACGCAGCCTCATCCCTTATGAGGCAGAAAACCAAGAGCCCATGCTATAAGGGAGCCATGGTGTGCTTTGCCTGGGTATTCATCATGACAGGGCAGCACAGGGCAGTTTTTCTACAGTACAGACAGATCCCTGCACTGACCAAGGGCAGGATTTCAAAGGCCATTCAGACATTATGCTTTTCAGAATTTTAAGGGCTAATTCCATTTAACTTAGAGTCAGGTACTTAATATATTTACATACCTAATGATGCAGACACGTGACAAGTACTTAAACACCTTCCTCCTGATCACTTTAGGCACCCTCATAATTATAGAAATTCCAGTAGAATCAGCCTATCTGCCACATCTGGTCTGACTGTGACATCTGCAGCTCTTCACATGTTCATTTGTATCATAACATCAATATTTTACAACTCTACTATCAATTCAGTAGAGCCTAATACCATTCAAATAGGTGTTCAGAAAGATATGTTCTGATGATTAATCTAGTGTTTGCATGACTGAAACTGAAGCACTTAGTGCTTTTAGGCATGTCATTACTGGTAAAAAAGCAAGGCTTCATTTCAGGTTCTGGCATTGCTCTTGGAGTTTGCAGCAATAACACGTGGATCCCCACTGTTTAGGGCTGAGATTGTCAATAGATATTGCTGAGAAATACAACAGGCATGAAAGGGTGAAGGGAAATTTATAATTTCTAGTTTTGTCTAGCTTCCACAAGTTTATTAGTTCTTATAGAACAGCAGGAAATCACGCTGTAAACCACAACGAACCTGTTTAAAACCATCCTCACAAAAAAACAGGTTTGCCTTTTAAAACAGGGAACTGAGCGCTTAGGAGCTTCCTGACTGATTCAGTAACATCAGTAAACACATTACTAAAACGAGGAATATGCTTTGTGAGATGTAAGCTTCAGGTAGTTGGAGACCATCCTGATCTATCCCATGAAAATATTTTTATTTTCATTATGTAGTCAATAAAACATGCTCAGCTTTCAAAACCCAACAAACATTCAGAATTCTTCACTTCGAATTTTGTCTTGGCTATAGAGACTGAGAAAGAAAATAGAATGGTCCAAAGGATCATTTATTTTATTTTATCTTCTTTTATATTACTTTCTGAAGTATCTTTAATTGTGTGGCTGCGAAAAATGTCGGGATGGCCGACTTGAATAGTCATGGCGTTTCACTTTTATTTTTTTCTTCTTTTACATGGGAAACGTTTATGTAAGTAGCCACACCATACTTAAAAGAGCAGATTGACAAATCGGCTTTTTGTTTCTTTGCTGGCTTGAGGGGACTTTTGGGTGGGAGGTCCTATTCCTGTCACGCAGTATGGTGACAGAACTGGGGATGGACAATGAATATGAATGGGACACCCGGGATGCTGTCACCTCCACAGCCACCCTGCCCGGTCCGTGGTACCTCTGCCGTACTCCCCAGCTCCAGGGAATCCTGTGCCAACAAGCCGGTGTTGGAACCAAAACATTCCCTGCGGAGAAAGGAGTCCTCCCGCTAAAAGGGAGAATTAGGGCATTTCCGTGAAGTTCGAGCCGGGGAGGAACGGGCAGGGGAGGAAAAGCCGTGTGCGCGCCAGGGATAAACAAACACAAGGGCACACACGGAGCGACAGGAGCGCCCGGGCCGGAGCGGGGGAGCTGCGGGGCGGGCTTCACCGCG
>WEIT01018865.1:0-65420 GCA_013389985.1 Dryoscopus gambensis | reverse complement strand
GGGGGCCGGGGCGTCCTGCGGGGAGCAGCCCCCGGCAGGCACGGGCTTTTCCCGGCTCTGCCCCCTTGGGGCACCCGCAGGACGGGCCCCGCGTGTCCGAGGGAGGTGGGCGCGTGCGGGGGGACGTGGCGCTTTCTGTGCGGAGCTTCACCTGTGGGCGCCGTGGGTAACAGCTCTGCTCCTCCGCAGCACCGCGACAGCCTCCGAGCCTTTTGCTACTGAGTTCAGCCTCCCAAACATGCGTGCGTGAAAGGTAAGCGGTAGCATCCTTGTCTTGCACCTAGGCACGCTGAGAGACAGGAAAAGAGCGACTTGCCCAATGCAACTTCCTGTCACTTCTTTTTTTTTTTTTTTTTTTTTTTTTTTAATTAAGTTTTCAGTGACCTGGGTCCAGAGCTGTTAACTCGGGGAACTCAGTCTTCTCAGCCCCAGGCAGCGAGATGCAATTCCTCTAGCTAGTATTGCATGAAACCAGTGTATCATCACTTGGTGTGCCTCATGCCAACTCTTAAAAATTCAATTTGGTATGAATGAAAGTAACCACCCTCTCTGTTCTTCTGTCGTTCCCTCTTGAAGCAATATAAAACTATGACATTTTCCTGCATTTTCAAGTTGAAGTGGCTTGGTCTTTAGCCATAAGGAATGGCAACATAAAAAGTAGACACAGCTGTGAATGAAATACAAGAAATATTGCTCAACTTGGAGATTTTTTCAGTCACACTAAGAAGATCAACTGCAATTTAAATAACACTAAAATTTTAATATAGTCTGAACAAAGACAAAGAAAATCTCAACCTAAATATTGCCACATTATGTTTATCATGCCAACTATTATTATAACTCATTGCAGTATTTCAAAAAAGGAACAATTCAGCTGAAGGGCAGCAGTGGGAGTCAATAATTCAGATGCTGCTTATTACTCTGAAAGGCTCTAGCTGGGTAGCCTTGGGCAAGTCACTCCACCTCTCCATGGCTCTGTTTTCTTCCTTTTAAAAGAGATAAATGTGCTTGCTTGCTTCACTAGGGTGTTGAGAAGTTTAATTAATTAATTTGTTTCATAACTACTTGTAGATCCTTGGGTGCATTTTTCTACTGAAGTGCTAAGTATTATTTCAACTAAGAGTTTCCTTACTGTGTCTCATTGCTTATACGTGTTTTTTTTCAGTGACCAGAATTAGTTAAGTATTTAGGGGAAGTCAACAAAGTAGCAGTCCTGGATTGGGCTTGTCTTGACTCTCTGTAAACTTCACTGACATGTGAAACCAAAATGTACTAACCACGGTGTATTTTAATGGGGCAGAGCTGCTGGTCCTATAAAAAATGTCATTTTCTTGTTATTCAAAGTAAGAGCTTGCCTTTGTTGTTTTGTTTGAAATATTGTGATGTGAATTGCCACGAGAAACACCTGAGTGCTCTTTAAATAATAAGAGAGAAAGATATGATAATGGTTTCTAAACATGTCTGTGTTCTCTACTGTGGACACTGACCTCAGAAGACACTTGGTGCTAATTTTCCACTACACATTAATATACAGTCTCCTTTACAACCTATTCTTTAGTTATAGAGAATGTTGCAAGAAAGAAATGCATGAACTGAACCACTGATTGTCTACAGTAAAAGTTGATGGATTTTGGTTGCCTAGCCAAGCTCAGTTTTTGTTGCAGTGCATATTAGTTATTGTAACTAGATATTGAGTAAATATCTGCACTACAATGGAGAGGAAAATGTATTTAATTACCTGGCCAAATTTTGGATGTGATTTTTCTAGATTACATACAGTTATAAGTAAAAAGGAGTAGCTAAAAGCTGGTTTTAGAGTGACATCTTGGGTTTGGTACTTTTTAAAGGTTCATGAGGTCTGTGTGCACCATTTCTTTTCCTCAAGGACAATGATACCAAGTTCATAAGCTTTTTTAAAACTAAATTCAAATAAAACCTAGATCAGTGGTGGTAAAAAGTCATTCATATCACCAGGCAGCTGTTGGGTTGTGAATGAACATAGGAAGTTTATATCCTAGTAGAGAAATGGTCACATCCATCAGCACCAAACAGTCTGAGCAGTGAAAACTAGGGTTAAATGAGGGGGTAGTTGTCCATAAAACTGAAGTGTCCCTTCTCTTAGAAGTGATTGCATTTAACTAAAATTCAGTCACATTCTTAGACTTGTGTATAGAAACTTGCACATCTGGCACCCACAAGCATAATATAGCAATGAGCAGAAATAAATCTAGTTACTATTGCTATTGTTCCTGGATATTTTGCAAGAAATAAAGCCTTTTGGGGGCAGGGGCTGGGAGGGGGGAACGCTGAAGGAATTAAAAAATAAAGAAAAAACCCCAACTTTCTGTAACCATTGTTTTCTTGCTTAGACTTGGTAATCCAAGTGTCTGGTGAGTGAAAGAGATTATGACTTTTTCTTAGCAAGTTGTATTTAATTGGTAAAAATGGTATCTCAGCATCAAGATTGTCCTGGCTGCTGTCACCTTCTTTGCTGTCTCCTTTCAGCTGAGGTAAATTAAAGAGCGTAGTTACAGCAGCGGAGTCTCCTAAAGCTGTTAAACCATGGTGCCAGTTTGTGTTCAAGGCTGTAGCCACATATTCAATATAAATAATTTGAAAGATTCTGCTTTTGACTCCCTTTGAGCCAGTTTTCTGTCTATAGGGGTAAACTTTGTACTGATGTCTCTTAGCACAGCTAAGCCCAGCTGGGATATGTTGACATGTGACAGTGCTGCATTAATAAAACCCCAACACTTTTGCACTGCACTTTGAGCAGATTTGATTATGTGCCCAGGATGAGAACTCGGCGGAGAAGCCTGCTAGGAAAAAGGAAATTTAGCAAATGCCACCCGAGATGTCTCTCATGAATGCCTTTTCAGTAAAAGGTTAGCAGAAGTGAAGTGTTGGTAATGGAGAGCTGACCAAAGGGGTTTGGTCATTTTGGGAATCACATGAAGGACAGAGCACTGGAAATAATTCTCACATCAGGTGCTGGTATGACACTTTCATCAACTCTTGGGACACGGTCAGATGTGAAAGCACAAGCACAATGTGACTGTTTTGTACACAGTCTGAAATTATCTTTGTTTGATCTTTCTGTCTTTCCCCTTCCTTAGACTGAGAGTATACAGAAAGAATCAGCAGTAGCATTGTTTAGAGTAGGCGAAGGATTACAGGGACCCTGCTCACTTGACTCCAGTAGGTGTTGTATCTCAGTACAAGAGAAATGTAATTTTAACATACAAGTTCTTACACCGCGGTTGGCCTGGTTTATGCTTTTACTTTGGGGGGCTTTTTATCAGAAATATTAAAAATGCTGAACATTTTATATAAACCTGGTATGCTACCTTCAGCTTTCTAATCAAGTGGCTGCCTAGAGGTGTTGAAGTATTTTGAAAAGTTGTTCACAGGAATTTTTGTGATATCAAAAATCACAGGATATCGTGTTCCTTTAAAGCCTTTTAATCATATCCTTGCAATCATGGTTCATCACACTTTTTACCAAAATGATCTGTCCGATTTCAGTTCTGCTATGAGAGCCATGCCTGTGCAACTTACAATCAGAAATGAGATCATTAGATTCTAAATTTCAAAATTAACCCATAGTTTAATGGTTGTGTTGAACCTGCTCACAGATTGCTCATGCACACTGTGAGTACCTACATTTTGCAGGAATAGTGTAACAGTTTAACTCCATCTGCAGTTAAGACTTCTGTCCTTGAAATGTAATCATCGCTTTTATCAAGGCTTTTATTAAGGGTATTCTGGGGAGCACTGAGGACGATAACAGCCCTGAAGGAACTACAGGACAATACATTTTATTGTCTGTCCAAGTTTGTACCCTGAAAAAGCAGTTGCTTCTGGGTACGTGTATATTGTATCTGTGGGGAGAGAGAGGAGCTCTGTGCTCTATCTCTCTGTGGAGAAACCCAAGATAATGAGATAGCAGCAAAGGTAACAACAGAATTGTATCAATAATAATGAACAACATACTCATCAGTAGCAAAGTGCAGCTACCAGGTAGGGTGGTACAATTTGGGTCTACGAACACAGTGACGTTTATCCTATAACAAATGAACCAGTAGTTCTTCTGTGTGAGTACACGTGTGGGGTCTGCATACTCACACTCTTAAGATTATCTCTAGATAATATAAAAGCAAGTGTTGGTTTAAATTGCTTAGATGGTTCATAAATTGACTAGCATCAGCATCTTTAGACTTTGCTGGTGCTCTGGTATGCTGTCACAATAATTTAACATATATGATTGCCATGATTTAATCCCAGCTGGGAGCTCAGCCCCACACAGCCAATTGTTCATTCCCCTCCATCACATATGATGGTTACTTGGGATGGCAAATGCTGCAACTCTGAATGCACCTCTCTTTCTTCTTCTTTCTCAATATTATATGCTAAGCATGACATCATATATTATGGAATATCCCCGTGATCAGTTGGGATCAGCTGTCCTGACTGTCCCCTCCCAACTCCTTGTGCTTCCTTGGCTCCCATGCTGTTGGAATGGGGGGAGAGGGAGAAAAGTCCTTGACTGAGTAAATGTTGCTCAGCAGTAACTAAAACATCCCTAAATTATCAACACTGCTTCCAGCACAAATCCAAAACATAGCCCTGTACCAGCTACTATGAAGAAAATTAACTCTACCCTAGCCAAAACCATCACAATAAAAATAACAATAAAATATTAATTTAGTTTAGTATGCAACACTGAGTCATAAACAGGATATGGAAACATAGTTAAAATGAGTTTTGATCCCATAGCAACTGAAGGATATGATGCATTTTAGAATTCCTGTCTGTTAATATGAAGTTCTGTGGAAATGCTTTACAAGTAAAAATACTTTATATCTTCAGCTACTCAAGTTTGTAGATAGTTAGAGATATACAGAGAGTGAGAACAGGCCTGGTAAAACTCCAGCAGAATCACATAATTTGTTTACAACATCTTGAAGACAATTGAATGAAGAACAATTGAAACAATAAGCAGGGAATATTAAAACTGTTAATTATACATAGTCAAGAACAACAAACTAGGGGACCTAAAATATTTACAAGTATTTGAAAGAGTAAAAGTCAAGGCCAGCAAAGAAGACTTAGTTGGAAAGAGGATAAAAGTTAAAGTCTGAAATGAAAACACTTGTTTTGGTATCAGAAGTTTCTGCTGTTGTAATCAGCTTCCTCAGAAGTGAGGGAAGATGGATGGCATGCAACTCCCTGGGGCAGGTTAGGCACAAGGAGGAATTCTGACAGCAGTAAATTGGCTTTCCAATTTTGCATGTATGATTATTTTTTCCTGTCCTTTATTTGCGCCTCCTGGGCGTTGCCATCGCCCTGTGAAGTTTTTCCAGTTCCTCCTGCGCTCCATGATTGTACCACTGGATCCACACAGAGGCTCCGGTCTGCCCCAGGCATTCTGTTGCCTTGCTCCCTTTTGACGGGTGGTTGTGCCTTAGGGCTGTGGGCTGCTGTCAGAAGAAACCCTAAACATCGTTCCTAATACCCCCCACCAAAGGGTTCACAGCCTTACCAAGCCAGAGTGGGTCTCTGTGTGAGGGCCAGGAAGACAAGTTACTTCTCAGTAGCTGCCAAAGGAATATTGTTTCACCACCCAGATTGTGTGGGAACCTTTGTTCTGTGTTTCTGAAGTGCCTGTTACTGTCGTAGTCCCAAACCCCAGAGGTGCCCTACATGCTGTAACACTATAACATGTGGATGAGTGCTTTGATTGACTTCTGGGACATTAAAGGTAGGGAGTATATCCTCTTGGCCTAGATAAAAAGTCTCAAACTGCCTTCCTATAGTGTTAACATCTGTGAAAACATTTCTGAAGTAAAAAACAAAACCTAATTTTGATTACTGAAATGGCCTTTTGAAATTGTCAGCACAGGAACAGCGCTGCTGTTCTAGAGGAAGTCTTTCTGTGGTAGCTTATAGGTTTAAGCCTTTGATGGTAAAAGTGACTGGGCTTTCATTCACTGAATATGGATGACTTAACAGGCATGTCTGTACTGGTTGGAAATTATCGTCTGCAGGATTCTGGATATCAAAATTGCTTCCTTACTCATTCAATAGAGTGAAGTATGGAATAAAAGATCCCAGTAAGGGTTAGGAATACTAGTGTTAGTGCAACCAAAAAATTATGGAGAAAGCATTTTTACAGGAAGATAAACTGTAAAATAGAAGGAAATTCTAAATTCCCAGATTATGGTTTGGACATGCAGACGACTTAAATCATGTTTTCGCTTGAGGCAGAGTGGTTATGCATTCAGATTGTGTGTATGCCCTGTTAATTTATATATACAGTGATAAAATAGACAAGCTTTTAACTGAAAGGAATTAACATGAAACTTCCATCACAGATGTCTTACACATTCTACTGTGAACTTAGCAACTGCAAAATATTTTTATGTCTTACCTGTAACATGGTGGAGAATGAATGCAACCCTCCATTCTCCCAGAATTAGGGTCTGACATGGCTGTGTACTGCTCTACACAGACCCATTTAATTTTGTGTTAGATCAAAGGACAGACACAAGTTTAAATCTTGACTGCTGACATGATGTCATATACTGATAATCCCTATAGGAACTGCCTGTTTCTGGTTGCCATTAGGATTTTCATAGCACAGCTGTTTGTCAGACATAAAAGTTGATACAAAGCTTCTTTCAAGGTGTTTCAGATCATTTCAGAACAAGTGCAATACTAACATTTATGTACCTGAGCTGTACTTTATTTATGGCAGATGTAATTCTGAATTATACTTATTATATTATACTGGGATTTCAGTATTTAAGTTTTGAAATACCTTTGAAATTATATAATTGTGGTGTAGCATGTTTTTCATAGTGAAAAAATCAGAGGAAGAAATGAAGTAATGTCCCCTTGTGGCTAAGGTCGTAATAGGTATTTTTCAAGTTTTAAGCAGTGATTTTTACACCTTTCTAGTATTTTTATTGGAGAGCCAGGTAATCACTGGTTTTAGCTCGCCAACCAAAAGGTGGATGAAGGACTCCTGACTCTTGGGACATGGGAGTTTCCTGCCTTGGTGTCCTGCCCCATAGCTTTGATAGGGTTTCAGCAGTACTGCTTGTTGATGTAGAAGCTGTACAGCTTGGGACTTTGGTCAGTAGATTTATTGTGATTATTACAGTACAAAGATAAACTTACAGTTTTATTCGTTCTGCTCCATCTGCCACCTAATTATGCTGTATTGGATATGCTTCTCTGAAACCAGATGGCAATATATAAATGGGAATTAGTCTCTATTGACCCTTTCACCTCTCTGTTTTCATGGACTTACCCTGCATTTTTTACTGAAATGTTGTTGGACTCAGTTAGAAGACTTAACTGCTCTTGCATTCTTAAATATGTTTGCAAAATATTTAGATTGGTGGTAAAACTGACTTTGTTGCAAACAAAATAGCTCTTCAGTTGATGTAACTGTCATGATTTTAGAATGTTACCATTATATAACGTTACCAAAATTTCCAACTGATAGATTCCATGTTATAGATTCTGCTCCTCTCATCAGTAACAAAGTCAACTGCAATGTATGTGAAAAGATATTTCAGGTATTTGAACAAAGTGCAAAAAAAAGGAGTCCCTACAGAAGTTTGCTTTTCTCTGCTGTGATCTAACCTACCTCTCCTTGTGTTACATTTTGGTAGTTGTCAGCATTGAGACAAAAAGTTGCATGTCCCTCTCCATTTAATAGAACAAGATTCCACACACATCTCATTGCAATGTTACCTATGAATTTCAGTTTTGGTGGGACAGCAGCTGTTTCTGGTGGTTGACCATTTATTGTTAAAATATCTATGACTTTCTTACCTGTTTTAGCCCTGGGTGCTAAAATTGCTTATTTTAGTTTTAATACCAGTTCTTGTCAAGTAATTTGTGACAAAACTATAGTGACACTGTTGTTCAAAATGAAACTGCATGTTATAACATTACAAGCATTGAAAAAAGTTGAGTAAAAAAAGTTCATTTTCACTGTCAATAATTTATGAAGTGCAAAGAAATTTTGAAATTTAAGTCTGTGCTGACTCAGACATCATTGTCTAAGGTAAAAGTTTGCACACTGAACCTGAAGATTTGATTTTTGTCAGTATGGCAGAACAGATTTTCCTTTAAATATTTGAACACATTTCTTACACAAACATTTGTTTCTCATGTATCTCAGGTAACAGTAATGAGAACTGTAGCCTTTGTGGAAAATAATAGCTTCCCAAAAGAAGACAAAGAGTTTGATGTGTCCATGTCCCAGTTCTGGGAAGATCTTTTATTCAGAAACCTGTGTAATCTGTGGTGTTGTAATGCCTCCAATTCGTTGAAGTTTTAGTCAGCTGAAATCCCACCTTTTTTGTTCCTGACTGTAAATGTTGACAAGATGCCCATGTCAGAGGTGGGTCATGGCTAGCGTGGGAGATGCCAGCAGAGACACCTGCAACTTCTGCTTTTTGAGAAGTGATAGAAGTGTGGTCCCAGTAAAAAGCAGCTACAAAGCAAGTGGCCCTTCAGAACTGATACTACAGAAAGGCACAGTACTTTACCTGTTTTTAATTTTTCATCACCCACAAGAAGGTCAGATTGCTTCAAGGGCAGACAGCTGTGCAAGCTGGTGATTCTAACAGCGCCATCATTTCCTCTCCCCTCTCCTCTGCTCCTTTCTCACCCCTCTGCTCTCACTGATGAAGCGACGTTTCTATGCACATGTGGCAGGAGTAAATGGGCCTCCCATTTCTTTTAAAAAAGTTTATTTGGTAAATTTATCTGTATAAACCAATGTTTAGTTTAGTTTGTGGTTTCAGTTTTACACTTTTTTTCTTTCACTACAACTGAACATCTACCAGTTGATGTAGACGGGGAGAACTAAAGTAGTTAAGATTTAATCTGTTTGGGGTGTTTTTTTCTGGAATAATTGATGGTATTTACTGTTTGTTTCTGCTGGCAGTGGAGTTGGAATCATGCAAAATGCTCTTTCAATCTAGGACTAAATGACAACATTTTTAAAGCACATTGTGTATTAGCATTTTCTTTCATGCGCAAGCATCCTTCATTCTCCTTTTAATTTTTAATACTTTATCAGGTCATGGTTTCCCAGCTGAATAAAACCCCCTCATTTTCAGAAAAGGTTGAGTTGCTTAGTAAAGTTTATCTTGGAAGATGTGGCTTGGTAATGATGCAGTGTAATATGAGAGTAAGAAATTCCTTTAGCTTTAAAAAATGGTATTGTGAGTGCACATTAAATCATCAGAAGGCCCAGACTCCTATTCTTCCAAGCCCTGTGTATCAAGCAAACTTTTAGCACATTCACTCACAATTGGTAAGCTGGAGGACACTTATTTGCACAGATCCAGCTTCACCTAAGCTACGCTGATAATCAAGGTTCAGAGGTTTGCCTGGAAAGGAAGGTGTACTCCTTTCCAGCTGCCTCCTCCCGTCCAGCAGTGATGCCAGGCTGAGCCCTGCAAAGTTATGGGACAGGGCTCACTGTCCTTACTGAGTCGTGGCTGCTATGAGTTATTGTCTTCACATTGTAGGAAGGGTGTCAGTAGAATTTAATGAAGAATAAATTATTTCGTCAATAAGCTTTTGTCACTGCCTATTGACTTTTTTCTAGATCTTGACTCTGAATAAGCTGCTTATGAATATACAGTAGGTTGGTTTTCCAGTTATTCTGTTGTTAGCCTAAACAATGTGGTGCAGTATAAAGGTTAAAAAAAGGGGGTTTTTATATATAAAATATATATGTATATATTATATATGTANGTAATGCTGGGAAATGTGTGTTCAGATTTGTGAAGGAGGAGTTCTGGGAAACCTTACTGTATATTCCCTAATTGTTGGTCAGAAATACCTTAATTTAGGGAACTCTTAAAACCATCTCTGAATTTATGCATGTTCTTAATTCTTGCTGATGTGCAGAAGTACTTAAAGAAATCAAACCAAAGGAAAGAATGCGTGAAGTCCTTACTGCTAGCTGAGATTTTTTTCTGCTTGCGTAAGCCAGGAAACTTTTTTAGTATATGGTTAACACAGAAAAAGCTACAAGCATTTTTATTTTTGGGGGGGGTGGGGGGTGGTATTTTTAGGGTATTTCCTCTGCCCACAGTTCTAAAGGATCACAGAAGCTTTAAAAAAACTGTAGTGGGGTTTTTTATTATTATGACAAAGCCATTTTTTCATCAATTAAAAATATGACATCATGTTTCAACCATAATGAATTGGTTTGGCTGGTTTTTACCTCCTTCCTGTCAAAATATATTGTTGTATAGCTTCCTTCATTATAGAGAATACAGGTAAATTTGAGTATGTCTGGATAAACTATGGTGCATGTGTCTTTCTGCATGTGTGTATGTGGTGAGACACTATGTATATGTAGTAAAATTGTTACCAAATACACCAGCCTGTGATAATGTGTCCTGTAAAAACTGGTTTACATCCAAAAAAGGGCAAAATGTACTTGCAAAATGCATTAAAATACTACGAAAATGTCATCTTCCCTTACACTCTGTTTAAGCAATTATGCTGCTCACTGTAATAGAATCAAACAGTTACAGAGTGCAATATTATTTGTGCCCTAGGTAGGAATACACAAGAAATTGTGTATTTCTTGGCCAAAGATGTTTGCTCCCAAGTTAATTTTAGGAGCTGAGCACAAATATCTTGGCACCCAGTAGTCATGAAGGGTCCTTGTCTGTCAAAGTTTTCTCATGTTAATGACTTTGTTGAAACAGGATGTGGGTCTTTAAATAAGGTTTTAGCAGCCTCAGTTTCTACTAGAAAATATTGGCTATGTAATAGGGACCTGTGGGAAGAAGTAAAAGGTTCCTTTGTACTTTAACTTCCTACAAGTTTAATGACTGAATTCTATGAAACAGGTTTTCCATGGGACAAAAAAATTGTATCTGTTTGTAGGTTTTCTTTCCTTCTATTTTTCTCCCTTTAATAATTGAAAACTACTGTTCATTATTTACATAAAACTGTCTCACTTGAGCCTGCTTTCCATAACCTTTTCCCTCATAAGAATTCTAGGAATTTGCTGGCTTTCCTCAGGGGGATCTTGGCCATGTTTTATCTGTGACTTTAGGCCAGATAGTTGGTAATTTCTACAAAGTAACTTACTATGTTTAAATTGCATTTACCTCTCCATAGGTTTCCCATTTAAGCACATTTTAAGAAGTCATGTATGTAGAAGAATATGCATTTTAATTCAATGTTCAGCCTTCTTGGTAACTGGCAGTAAATCTCCCCATGTAAGAAGGAAAGCTCCTTGGAAAAAAATACTAATAATGCAAACCCCTAAATGCCTGGAAGGCAAAGTATTTCAGCTGTTTTTCTAAGACTCTGTCACTTACTGTTTCCCTTTTTGACTCCTGACTTGCTCTTTTTTTTTTCTTTTTTAAAAATGAGGACGTGTCAGAACCAGAGGCCTTAAGCACGGTATGAAGTGACCCCGGCGCAAACCTCCAGCATTCCTCATCTTTCCCTCTCCAGCTGCTAACATCAGCCAAGGCAGCACGCAGGCTTGGCTGCTGCCAGCTCCCTGGCTCTCCCTCTTCCTCCTCCCTTCCCACCCTTCTCTGCTTGCCAGTACAGTCAGCACTGCTTCATATTAGGCACCATTGCAATTATTCAAAATCTTGAGTACAAGAGCTGTTGTTGTGTCCCTTCAGCTGGTATCAGCTACTAGAGGGAAAGGTGTGGGAAGGAAGGGGCTTTCTTCAAAGTGTACAGCTTTTCCTCTCAGATGAATTGCTCAGTAGATGTTTCAACTGAAGTATTCATACAGAAATTATTTAAAAGTCACCTGGACAATACATGAGGTTCTTTAGATGGAGTCATATTTCCTAGAGATAGGAATCTGTAGGAAATATGATTCTATCTGAATCTGAATTTCCTGAATTAGTGTCTCACAGATTCATTTTCTAACCCATTCTTTCATGTCCCTCTACCACAGGACATTTCAAAGATGGTTTGGCTGCCACTGAGACCTGGAGATCTGATGCCACAATGAGGACTCACACACGGGGAGCCCCAAGTGTGTTTTTCATACACGCGGTTTGCTTTGCCTTTGCCTGCGGCGCCAGGGAGGACCAAGACGCGATGGTTCCTTTTGTCAATGCCAACTATGACAGCTACCCCATGCTCTACTTCTCCAAGGGGGACGTGGAGACTCTGCGTCTGCAGGCCAGCACCACGCACCAGCACATTGCGGCTCGTCTGATTGAAGCAGTGCAAACCATGCTGTCGAATCCCCTGGAGTACCTTCCTCCCTGGGACCCAAAGGAGTTCAGCGCTCGCTGGAATGAAATTTATGGCAACAACCTTGGGGCCCTGGCTATGTTCTGTGTGCTCTACCCTGAAAACATCGAGGCCATCAATATGGCCAAGGATTACATGGAGAGGATGGCGGCTCAGCCTAGTTGGTAGATTTTTGTCTTTTTTTTTTTTTTTAAGTTGTTCTTACTGTATAAATTGCTTACAGCTGGAGGAGTGAGTGGATGAGTGAATTGCTTAAATTATGTCAGTTGTACTAATACTAGTTTTAACAGTGACTAACCTGCTGAATGCATTTACCCTCATCTGGACCAGCAGTGACACACAGCTTTTCACCTTCACTGGACTTACCTTCTTGAAAGTTGATGCTGAAAGGAGCATGACCCTTTGTGCACCAACCTATCTGCTGTAAAAAAAAAAAAAAAAAGTAATCTGAACCCACTCTCAATCAGAAGGAAGAGTTTCACATCTGGTTTGCAGCAAGAAGTGCTAAAAGTGTTACTTTTAAATTTATTTTTTCCCCAGATTCGTACATATCTTCTGGGTAATTTTTCCTTAGGAAGAATTTAGGAAAGGGGAACTTATGAAAAAGGTACAATTAGTTGTAAGTAAAAATGACACTCTTGGGTTTCTGCAGTCTGCTGTAACATCTGTCTGAGCTTTAGTTCAGACTTGCAGCTTCATTTGGCCTCATGGTTCTTGAGCCTCTCCGTAAGACACACTAGGAAATTATAGTTGTCCATCTGATTACTGGAACTGCCTGAGTAACTGGCATTTTGATGACCACCTCCTGGATTAACTTCCCCTGGATGCAAGTTGTCATCTTACAAGTTACCCTGTCTTCTCTGCACCACACTCTTTCTATGGGGACAGAAGCTAATGTTCTCACTGTAGGAGTGATTCTAGAGTTGAGACCCCAAGGTCTCACCCTTTTCATACCCTCCTGCAATTTATCTCCTTTTTTTGCTCAGGCAGAAGCATTTCCCCTACCTCCCTGCAGCAGCTGCCGCTTGGTGCACCTTGCGGACTGGCCCAGGATTGCTGTCACTGTGAATAGGTCAGAGGATGGGAATGTCGGCTTTGCCAGGACAGTGGCTTCTGCCCAGGGCAGTGAGATGGAGCTGGATGGGGCACTGCTCCCTTCTGTCATAGGTGCTGTTCTACAGCTCTGTGGTGGCAGCCGCTCAGCAGAAGCGTGAGTCAAGATTAAAGTCAGCACAGGAAGAGAAGCATTAGCTCTTCAAGCACCATTCATTGCTCAAGCTGCTATTCCTTGCCTTCTAGTAACCAACTAGTAGTGTCCTATAAATGTTATCCTTCCATGGACCGTCACTGGAATTATGCTGGATTTGAGCTAGCATAACTTGGGATCTATATCTTCCTGATGGACAGGATTGAAAAGGCATTACAGTGTTCAGCTTCCCCTACACTAAGCATTAAAATGGTGAATGCCACAGAAATACATGAGCTAGAGCAAAAGAAGTGATGGAAGAGAGAAGGGACACACTGGGCATATATTGCCTGCATGTCATAGAAGTGAGGACATGTGGGATTTGGGAAGAAAAGTATTGTCTCAACAGTGGCAGTAATCTCTGAAAAGTTCCACTGAAGCATAGCAATACAAAGCTTCAGTCTTAGCTCTGGAAATAGTGTGTGTTTCTCCTGGCACACTGACAGAGGGATATAGCTTACAGAGGTGAATCCAAGGATGTGTGACCATCTCCAGTAGGAGACAGACTGCTCCAAAGTCAACACCATCCTCCTTAATTTCATTGTTCACACTCTTTCCTAACTTGTTTTGGGTAGTGTATAGTTGAATAGCCATCTGTTTTAATGAGATAAGAAATAGGGGGAAGCACTTTTGGGCAGGAGAACTTGTTTGTGTCTGGATTTTCCAGTTTCCTATATCTCACTCTCTGTCTCAACCTTATTTAGGTTCCTTGTGTCCTGTGACTCCTGCCCTGGATTAATTGTGGTTGTTCTGTCCCTTGTTATAATGCTCTCCTTTGTCCCAGCTGACCGGATACTAATCGGAACCAAGCAGATATCCAATTTCCATTTGGCTTTGATGTTACTTACCTGCCTCAAACTACTGTTTTTTCTCAAGCAAGTATTTTGCATTACCTTGCTGAAAGAGAAACTGTGCTTTTCCCATCTTTCTCTTCTGATTTAGACATCCCATTCAGCAATCAATCAGGGTTGAATGAGGGTTCTCAGCCTTGCAAGAGAAGTGGCTGCAGTGTCCTCTAGTAGTAGCAGAAGTGCAGATGGAGCAAATCATAAACATAGGCGATAGAGCTGGGCTAAGCTGCCCTTTGTATAACCTCCAGCTGGCCAGCTCTTCAAATGCTGTGACAGAAACATGGATCTGGTTTCCATTTTTGTTTTCCCCCTGAGAACTTATGTCTGAATGCTGTCAGCATGGAGTTGACGCTAAAGCCCATCAGTGATGGCAGTAATATAGATCTCTCTCCCTTGTCCAACAGTGGTTTTCAGAAAAGCAGGAATGTGACATCTCTGCGGCATGTACTGCACTGTCTGGCTTTGCTCAAATAGGCTAGCAGGTTCAGAGGCTGGAGGAGCGGGCAGACAGACTATGTAAATCTGTTTTTCCTAAGAAATTCAAAAGTACCAGAAAATGTTACTGCACGCATTTCTCCACTTAGGATAAGACTAGCAGAATAAACATGATAAATAGGAGTTGTGGCTGTTATATGAGCTGTTCTGGTAGTGTCACAGTGGTTAAATTTTTTGTCCAGTCTATCTAGGCATGTTTGGTTTTCCTCAGAGTTTGGGAAAATACCATTCTGCGTGATATATTATAAGTGTTGCCCTTATTAAATAATTTGAGGGCACGTGTGTTCTGATCAGGAGGGTGGAAAGAAGGAGCAGTCATGATGTTGCCTGACTTTGGAGCCTTGAATGTTAGGAGAGTCATCTGCCAGAACTCCTTATTTCATCAGTAAAGAGGGCTTTTCCAAAGAGGTATCACCAAGGTAAGTCAAACAGCCCTCTCCTTAGACCTCCTTAATAATGTAGGGGCCAAAACCAGCCATGTAAATTTTCTGGAAAAATGTTTTTTTTATCACTGGCAGATTCATCAACATGTTGGAAAGTTAAATCTGACACTGGCAACTTGATTCTTTCAGCAGTTTAATCTGGATTTCTTTTGACTTCTGCTGTCATGGCATTGATTCTACAATAGCTTTAGAATTAAAAAAAAAAGAAAAGAAATTCAACTTAATGAGTTTCCTCTAAATTTTGTGGCTATGTTAAATAAAATTTAAGCCTTACCAGAAAACAAAAGTGTATGTTTTTAGCATGTGCAGTAGTTGAATAAAAGAAATATGGTTTAAAATATCACTGGTTATTTGTTTCAGAATACTAGGAGATTAAGGAGAATGACATTTTAAATTTCTTCTTTACATTACTGGAATCCTCAATAGTCCAAATATCGTTCAATATCCCAGGATACAATTATGAGAAAGTCTACTGGTAAGTGATGTATATACATGGAAGGGGCATGTAATTAAGAACTCTTGTCCTTTCTCATCTATTAAAATAGTAATTTTATGTCACATAATAAAGTACACCCTTAACTGAGTTCCCATTTGTGTCGACTAACAGAGGTTGAGCCGTTTGTCATAACAACCCATGCTGATAGGGGTGCTGTTCATTAGAGCATCCCTAATGGCTACATCCTGGAGTAGGTTTACATTTTAAAATAAACAGAGGGGCACTGAGTAATAGCTAACTATAACAGTCACCCAAAATAATGTGGGAACGACACTGTTTTGGAGACTAGCAAACAAATGTGCATTAATATTTTAGTTAAAATAGATGAGCGTTTATGGTTTTGCCAGTAAAAATTAAAAGCCGGTATTAAATAAACCCCTTGGTTTTCCATGGATTGGATATCTAGATACTGTCTAAAATCTCATGGAAATTATGTCCTTATATTTGAACCGTATTATCTTTTTTTAGAGGGAACAGAGGATATTGATGTGTTTTCTGGCATTTTATCTCTGACTGGCCCCTAGAGCACTCCCCACCAGAAGGGCGTTTTGGCTGAGGAGATCTGTACTCGTGATTCTTTCCATATGCCGCTGGCTCGTCCCGTTCCCGCACTGAGCGGAATGATGTAATCAGAGTCACACATTGTGCAGAAATAAGAGTTCAGTCAGATTCTCTGTTTCGGATAAAGCAGCAAAAAACTCTCTTCTTTATTAAGCCCACCTTACAAACAAATGCCTTGGGAGCTCACAAATGCTGCACCCTTCTTGCAGCAGGAGAGACGCCCCGATTTGCAGTGGCCAGAAACAGATTACTATGGGTTTGTTTTGGGGTTTTTTTGCACATAGTTGATGCCCCATTTTTAAAGACAAGTATGTTACCAATGTGCAGTAAGGTGTGGGATTTAACAGTAAGGCGGCTCTGTGGGTTTCACAGGGCAGATAATTACTGTCAAGCACATGCAGACATTCCAGGGAAATAGGAGCAACTAAGGAGAAGCTAACAGGAGGCTTCGGAATAACAAATCTGTGACCTTTCTGCTGCTTTCGTATAAACTAGTACTCATGTAGCCTTCTGTTAGTCACTGTTTATTAAGAAGCATTGGAGCATCCTATAGGACCTGTTACTAACCAGATAGTGCTAGATGTTGAACAGTACAGATTACAAAGTAAAAATAGATACATGTAAATAATTAGACATGTGGATAATCATTTAACTAAAATAAATTCATATATGCCAATTTGAAATAAAGCAAGTCTCTCTGCTGACATCAAAAATTTATAACATCTGTTTGACTCCCAATAATCAACCAGCAGTCCCATTCAAGGAAAATTTAGGGGGGCTTTATAAGACTGTGGAATACAAGTTAGTATAAAAGAAGCTTGAGGGATGCTGATACACTGTCTCCTACAGAGAGGAAGAAAAAGGAAAGAAAGGGTAGGAGGATGAATTTGGAACCTGGAATACATATTATGTTAGTAAGTGAAACATCAAACCATTATGCTGTTTTATCTTCTGCATATGTAGTGTTTAAAAATAGAAATTGTGCATGTCTGTGAAATTAAATGGCTAGCTGGATTTTGGATAGCTTCTTTAATACCTTGGTTTTAAATTGATGCAGGAGATAAATTGGTGCTGACGTTCTGTGGTAGCTACAGGGAGCTCACTTTGTGGCATGACTGGTATAAAAATTTGCTAAAACAAGAGCCAGAGGTAATCTCTTGAAATAATAAAACATAGTTAAATTTCTGTGTCTGCTTAATATGACACTGAGAACAACTAAAACAGAGTCAGTTCTAGTTTATTAATGTGTCAACACAGAAGCATCATGAGGGATGCTAAAAGCAAGCCATGTGTGAGAAGGACTCTCTTGTGATCAAAGCCAAAAATGACAGAAGATCTGAAAGAAGCTTTAGAAGCATCAGAATGATGATCATAGACCTATGAGGAAACAGAGGCAAAGAGGTTAAAAAGCAGATTAAGATTTTTAAGGAATGAAAGTTTTACTTTCCTCCCCTAAGCACCTAAGCAGTACAACTCTATTTTTATTGTAAGCTCTTAAAACTTCTGTCTATATGTTGCCTTTTTTTTTTCCATACTGACATGAATGTAGCCTTTTACATTTAAACACTCCTTTGCCTTTCTTCCTGTCAACTGAGCTGCAATGAACACAAGCATGTGAGATTGGCTGCTGCTGAAATGTGACTGGTAAAGAAAGAGGGGAAAACCTGTTTTACCTTAGACACCAGAAACATAAATCATCCATTTTTCAAGTATGTTTTTTATTCTTAACATTTTTGTTGTTGCAAAGGACTGAGCACTAAGGATGGGCAGATATTGGGGTTTTTGTTTTGGCAGCCAACCAGAAAAATGTGGAAAAGGTGAAAGCTGAGAGGTTGTTTGTTTTTTTTTTTCAAAGTGTCTTCTTTTTTCTTCCCAAAATTCAATTGTAGAATATTGCTCCACTTGTTAAGAAAATATTCCATTTGAGCACAAGAAAATGCTTTGTTTTGGAGACTTTTTAAGAAAAATATTTAAGATTTGGTCTGGTTTATAAAGTAAATGTTGGTGGTCTCATTCCCCTTGGCAGGTGTGCTCCCTCTTCATATGTGTGCTTTGTCTAGCCACAGAAGAATATTTCTTTCTTGCCCGAAGGGAGGTTTAAAGCTGTATCTGCTTCCCTCAAAATTGGGTCAGGACAATAGCAAGAGTGCCGAGGCATTGCCCTTGGCATTGGGAAGGCTGTACAATTGCACAAGTGATCAAGAGGTCAGTTGGCCCCTTTACATGCCTCATTTGCATCCACACTTGACATTTAGTGTGCATTAAACTCAGCCATGCTCTCAGCTGGCTACCATGTCTGAGGTAGATGGCATTGAAATGCACTGCAGGGCTGTCTTAGAACTAATTTTCACCTGTAAGCCATTAGAAGAGAGTTCCACTCATTTCCTTTGCATACACCTAGTGAGATTGAGAATTTCACTACTGAGGAGGGAGTACTGGCATCCTTCCTTCAGTCTCCACCTCCAGGAGTTATTCTGCAGTAATTTGTCATGGGAAAGTTTGGAGCATTAAAAGTCAGGATGTGGATTACTTGTGTAATGCATGTGTCAGGATGTGCTTAATTCCTCATTTTGCATGCACTGATACCATGTTAGTTGTTGACCTAGAGGCCAAAAATCAGATCTCACGCTGCTTGGAAGGGTATTCTATATCTCAGATTAAAGAGGGTTATTTCCCTATTTACTTCAATTTGTTTTTAAGAACTGGATACGCAGTGAAGGAAAGATGATTCTAAACATCCCCCAGGTCATGATCAAGGAACTCACTTGAGCAGCAGAGTTTGAACAGGTCAAACACTGATTTTTCCCTCTTGGCTTATATTTCTGAGAAATGCTAATAGATTTGTAGGAACATAGAATTGTTGGGGTTGGAAGGGACCTTAAAGATCACCCAGTTCCAAAACCCCTGCACTAGGCAGGGACACCTTGGATGAGACAAGGTTGCTGAAAGCCCTGTCCAGCCCGGCCTTGAACATTTCTAGGTTTGGGGCATCCACAGCTTCTCTGGGCAACCTGTGCCAGTGCCTCACCACCTCACAGTCAAGAGTTTCTTCCTAACTCTTAATCTCCTTTTTTAATTTAAAACCATTCCCCCACATCTTATCATTATCTGCCCATGCAAACCCCCTCTTTTTTATCTGCCCCCCTTTAGGTACTAGAAGGTTTCTGTAAGGTCTGCCTGGAGACTTCTCTTTTCCAGGCTGAACAACCCCATCTCTGTCAACCTGTTTGTGTAGGAGAGGTGGTCCAGCTCTCTGAGCGTCCTTCTGGCCTCGTCTGCTCTCACTCCAACAGGTCCATGTCCTTCTTATGTTGAGGACCCCAGAGCAGTTTGCAGCACTCCAGGTGGGGTCTCACCAGGGTGGAGTAGAGGAGCAGAATCCCCTCCCTCACCCTGCTGGCCAAGCTGCTTTTGATGAGCCCAGGACAATTGGCTTTCTGGGCTGCAGCTGTGCATCACTGGGTCATCTCCAGCTTTTCATCCACCTGAACCCCAAAATCCACCTCTGTAGGGCTGTTCTCAGTGAATTCTTCTCCAAGTCTGTACTCATGTCTGGGATTGCCTCAACCCGGGTGACCCTACTTTCAGTAAGGAAGTAGTTATTTAGTAGTGAGCAGTGAGAAATTACAGAAACATGTTTCTACTGAGAGAAGAGACAGTAGTAGAATCAGGAATGTCGTCAAGAAGTTGAGAGGTTGTAGTGATCTTGGCTTTGTTGGTGATAGTGTTTTTTACTTTCCATCTAAAACTTTATGCAAATGTATTTATAAATACTTATTTAGAGGTTGGAATTGCATTTAATGAGGGTGCTGTGTATACAGAGAATAAATGCAGTGCATGCATGATGGTTTTTAGTGCCATAAATTGATCACTGGAAAACAGGGTCTTAATCCCCTCCTTCAGATTCATTGTAGAAGGTGGCAAATCTAAAACAGATAAACCACATTGCACCATGCTAAAATTCTCAACGTATGTAATAAAACCATACTACTTATACATAATTCCAGCCTTATCCATGATCTCTTTATTTCTCTAGTTTCTTCACGGAGGATTTATATCAAACTCTAAATGTTTAAAATAAAGTAACAAAAATATTTTATATGACACAGATGAACAAAACTTCAAAGAACACCCCTGGCATGTATTTATCCTGTGCCCTTTACAGAATTTGTCCAGACAGCAGTTTTTTGTGCAGAACAATGCATATGGCTTTGGATGTTTATGGAGTTTGGTCATGAGGTAGCAAACCTGTTCAGCACTTTTTGCTCTTTCATAAACCTTCTCAAGTTTCTGGATAGGCGCCTCTTCCAAATATACCTATACGTACAGATACAGTTATACAAGTGTAAAAAGGTATTGTAGGGGTGCCTTTATGTTTTAGAATTTAAAATATATTTTAGAATTTTTGGACCAGTTGGCTTTGCTCAGAGTGCATATATCTGCAACTAAGTAGTTGTTTTATATTAAAGAATCCGTTCTATATATTTTTATTTACTTTGGATTTTTTGTTTGTTTGTTTTTGTAACAGCTGATGTCTGTAAAGGCTAACAAGACTAATTCAGCCTTTAGGTAAAGGTTACTTGCTGTCGTCAGACGCAGTTAACTGTGAAGCTGAAGTTCGTACTCTGATGTTAAATTTTGGTCTTGAGTGGCTTAGAAAATAGCTTGTTGTACAGGGCAAAGTGTTGGCTTGTTTTTACCTATCTTTGAATAAATACATACCACTTCACTTAGTAGCTAATAGTTAGCCCTGAAAACATTTTTTTCACATACGTTCAGTGCACGACTGTGGCTCTGTGCTTTCCCACAGTTTATCAGCCAGGCTATTTACTGAGTCTGACACTGGGAGATGCATTTGAAAAATGAGAACATAATTTAGATACGAAAAGCATGTAATGCTTGCTACTTGACCATTCTTCCTGTGAATCATTTTCCACATGTTTGGTGTACATCGCTTGGTTCCCTTGAAACTAAGTTAAGGGGGGGTGCACTGATTTATAGCAACTAAAGAGTTGTTCCTTCAAAAGAGCTTCACCTTAAGAACAGATGTTGACTGTGGGTTTGTGTGTTTAGAAATTAGGATCTTTAAATCACCATCTCTAATTTTTCTCTATTACTTGTGTGAATCTCCTCTGTGAAATTTTATACAAGACTTAACTGTACAGAAGTGCAATTTGAGGGAAGTTATGACAAAATTGCTTGTCTAACCCAAGCTGGGTAACTATGTCAGTATGTATGATTAGGGTGCCTGACATAAGGGTTTTTACACTGAAATGCTGTGCGGTTTGGGGGGGTTTTTGGTTTGGTTGTTTGGTTTTTTTTAAGAGATCAGGATCTTAAATGCAGTTATAACTTCTCAATTTATCCCCTCCCATGTAGAAGACTGCTTTCTATTTTGTCAGAAGCAGTGTCATGGAGAATTATATAAGCTCTTCCACTTTAGAATTTGATGCAGTATTCTGTTAGAAACTAAACATAAAGTTAGCATACACCTTAACAGTGAAAGTTACAATAAATCAGTTCCACTGGGAAATCCCATTTAAAATTATGTCAGGTAAAGATCAGGTTTAAGCAGAATAGGTTTAAGCAGAATCTAATTAGGAGCTTGTGTGTTGTTAAAAGGATACTGAACTTTGAATTAAATATTTTAAATTAGCTCAAATTCTTTCATTGTACTTTTCTTCCACCCTAATGTATAGCTTAGCCTCAAACTCTTTGTGATTTTTCCAAGCAGATGCCTTTAAAGTAAAATTTCCTGTACCCATTTGAACTCTGATTTCTGAACATGCAAAGGTTTACTGAAACTAAAAATACTTTGGAAGTTAGAATTCATTATATAGCTGATCAAAGGAATGTTTCTGTGTCAAAGGATTCCTGGCAGGAATCGTGGTGCCAGAGTGTTATGTATAATTGGCATAGAATGGAACTTTAGTTTTATGTATAGGATCAACAACATTTTAAGAGCTTTTTCAATTATAAGGAAATATGAAAAAGCAGAAATAGAGAATTAATTGAGATTGAAAAATAGCCAGATAACTCAGATTGATGTATTTAATTTAAATCAATTTAAATATTTCATTTTAAAAAAAGGAAAAAAGAATGTTTAACTTCACTGCAAGCAGAAGATGGGATCAAAGCTGAGAGAAGGTGAACAGTTAAAACTGTTGGAAATTCAGCTAATCAAAAAGGATACAGAGAGTTTCCTTACATGGAAGGAAGTAGGAATGTGCCAAATTTGAGTTCTTCCAATGATGTTAAATATGCTGAAATAAAAATAAAGGTCATTTAGTCTCACTTGCACATGATGTCTTTTACCATCGTTTCAGTGCCTTAGGCTGATGTTCATAATTTCTATGTGGTTTATTAATGCTTTTGGAATGCCAATAAATGCTTCTGTAGCAGGTTTTTTTTTGGTTTTATCTTACTGTTTTGGGATTTTTTTCTCATCTGTTCACACTGCCGCTTACACAAACGAAGATGAAATCATATTTTTAGAGTCATAGAATAGTTGAAGCTGGAATGTGTGTACCTTCAGGAGCACAGCCCCATTTCTACTGATTGTACTCATCTCAATAAATTAAATTCATTTCTGTAATAAAAAATATATTGCAAAAAAAGTGAAAGAGGAAAACAAGCATGAAAGCAACTGATGATTTTTCAGTTTGTAAAAGTTTATTTTTACTATGCATTCCTCCACATTTTGTTTTCTGTAGAAACATGGCCTGGAAGTACTTTAAGTACTGCAGAACTAAAGTCTTGATACACAATGGATGCTTCATTTAAGAGGAATAATTTTTCCATACTACCTATATTATGAATTTTCTTGGTGTAAATTTACTATTTTGCTAAGTTCAGTGTAACCATTGGATAAAAGCCAGTAGTTCCTAGAAAATAATTTAGAGTATTGACAGCATTTTACCTCTTTTCTATCTTAGCATTAAAAAAACCCCAGTGTTTATTTATGTAAGTTTGAACTGTAGTCAGTTTCATCTTCTCTACTTCTGTCCTTGAATGCATTTGGGACGTGAAGAAACAGTATAGTGAGTTATTTTATTATACTTGCTTTAAAGACAGCTTTAGTCCCATAGGCACCACTTATCATCAACTGACTCCTTTGGAAAAGAAAAAAGATTTGTTACAGGAGGTTGGAGGAGTATAAACCATGGCATATTACTTCACCACAAAAATTATATGAATCTTTCTTCACATGAATAGATTCCATTTCTGTACAATCAGTAGTCTGCCTATCTTTCTCCTAGCAAAACCCAGAATATTTCAAACATTTTTCTAATATTTAGCAACTTAATCTTTCTAGCAACATTTATGAGCCTTTAAGGTTTATATTGTCCATACTTAAGATTGGAAAAAATGGTTTAGAGACTTGCTAAGTAGCTTACTACTGTGTTAAAATTCAAGGTGAATTTTCTAACTTTGGAGACTTTAGGTCATATACATATCACAGTAGAGTAAGGGGGTAATCTAAGTAGGTGAAACTCAATTAATTGCCTTCTTTCTTTATTGACAGGCTAGTGAAGGATGCCCCCTGGGATGAGGTCCCTCTTGCTCACTCCTTGGTTGGTTTTGCCACTGCATATGACTTCCTGTACAGCTACCTTAGCAAGATTCAACAGGAGAGATTTCTTGAAGTAATTGCCAATGCCTCAGGATATATGTACGAAACATCATACAGACGTGGATGGGGCTTCCAGTACCTTCACAACCACCAGCCTACCAACTGTGTGGCCCTGCTGGCTGGAAGCCTGGTTCTGATGAATCAAGGTATGTGCTAAGCCATAGGAATGTTTTTTCTGAGATGTATCAACTCAAATCATCCACTTAGGCAGCAAAGTTCAGGATTTGGTAAAAGTACTTCTGAGTGTACAGCAGTATTGGATTTGTACTTTTTGCTGCTTAGTAAAATTTAATTTACTGAATAGAACAAAAGTCTGTGGGCAGATGTACAAGGCATGATGTGTGTGTATATAAATTCAGTTTTCTAAGTGATTCTGTAATTCTTACCTCACAGTTTGTAAGAATTAAAAATCCCCTTGTGTACAGTGTTTCCAGTCCTGATTCTCGGACAGTGTCTTTCAGAGTAGAGTGTCAATGTAGAACGATGCACTTGGTCTGCTTACACAAAGCATTTTGTGAAAGTCAGCAGTCAGAAGCACCCAGTGCTCTGAACCGGGAGCCAGACAACAGGATAACCTGGAACTTCATCCAAGACTTCTGTCCTATCGCCTGGGAGAGCTGCAAAAATGTAACTTTATCCACCCAAATGCCACAGCTGTCTTCCCAAAGGCCTTTTCTATGGAGATAAGCAGGGCTGTACTTTTTTTCCCTCTGAACTCTGCCATTGCACCCCACAACCAACATTTGTGCCAGGTGTCCTCCTCTTCTTTGCTCTGGGGATGTAAAACCATCCTTCCCATTTCCAAGGTGAATACCCTGGCCAGTAGCTTTTGCCTGCTCTATGGGCAGGCTATCCCTGTCCTCCTGGAGAATGTGAGTCAGAGTCAGAGAGAAAGATCAGGTAAGCAATCCTGGCTTACCCCAGAGGTACTTCAGCTGAGAGATGGAAGTTGTGGAGCCAGCTCCTGCTTTTATAAGAATGAATCAGTATTTCATCTGGTGATTATTTTATATGTGCTGGAAGTATTTTGAAAACATGATTCCCAGTGGAACTACTTACATGCTGCAAGTCCAGGAAAATCTAGTTTCTGGATGCTGATGGTGTTGCCAAGCTGCTCAGCCCTGCCAAGCACAGGCGCATCTGCACATCACTGGAGCTTTTAAATGCCCAAAGAAGTGTGACAAAAAACTGTGGCACCTACTGTGTTTGGAGGGTCATTTTTTGCTAAGTGCCTGTCAAAACAAACATGCTAATTGATATGTATATGTTAAAAAGCATCAAGAGCATGTGTGAAAGTTATTCCCTATCCTCCTGTCTTGCCTTCCACAACTTGAAGGCTCCGGCCATGTTTATCCAGTGGGTTTGCTAAATTTCATATAATTCCATCCTTCCCTAAGCCTTTGTTGGTGAAGAAAGCTGGCAGTTTGCAAGATAATTCTGCTTTTCATTAAGATATAGACCATAAGTATGCCTTGTGACAGTGAAAACATCACAAAGCTGGGCAATATTTTTATCACTAAAGTTGGTGGTGTTTGGGGAGAAGAGGAAGGAGAAAAGCAGGAAATTCATGAATTCTTGAGCAATTTGAAAACAGTAGTAATATTTCAAATGAAAATAGGTCAAAACAGACTGTACATTTCTAAATTAAAATTCTGTTGTTTTGTTATAGAGCAGCTTTATTTTTTAAAAAATAGCAACTTAAATGTGGTTTTTCTGTTGGTCTAAAATTAAAAAAAAAAAAAAACCAAACTGTAATTCCAATTTGAAAGAAAATAATCTGAAGGAGAAAAAAAAAGGGAGAAAAGGAAAGGAATGAACATATGTTTCTGTATCAGATACGTAGCTATTGCAAATAATGTATCCCAGCATAGACCTTTCTCACAGAAGGTTTAAATTCCAACTAGCAAGTTTAAACACAATTCAGCTACTGAAGCTTGCAGAGACAAAATAGCCAATTTAAAAGAATGTAAATGTTGCTATAGGGATGAAAAATGAAAGTAATTGAAATTGATTCTAGGCACATGCATATGGTGAAGTCTTTGCATTTAGACACGCAGGTATTCAAAATAGAAACTTGAGTAAGGTCTTTATATTGATATAGATACCTGGTTTATATACGGCTAAATTCAGGTGAGATTTGTTCTGGTTTTTCATGTAGCCTGACAGAGTGTTGAGTCTTTTACTTTTTTCATTTCGATGTATTATTTTTTTAGTGTACTACAAGTATCGCATTATAGCATAGATATACACTAAGTAAACAGGGCATTAATGCATGACAATGGTAAAGGCATTGTCCTGAACCATGGCAAATAACATTCTTGCTGCAGTGAAAAACTAGCTTCCCTTTTATGCCACAAAGTAAAACAGGAGTGGAAACATTCAGGATTTTATTCTGACAGACCGCTGTGCTGCCAACTCCATCAAGAGTAATGAAAGAGTGTGTTAATAGCTGTGAGTAAAGTGGAAGTAAGTAGTACCACTGCCCCTGTTGCTCAGGCCTTCTCTGTCACAGCTTTCTCTTCAGCCAGGGGCTCAAAATACCATGTTAGGCTCAGGTTATCTGTTTTGCTTAGACACTGCTATTTTTTTTCCTCTCTGTTAACTGAGCAGGATTTGGCAGCCTTGACTAGTAGGATGCCTGAATTACTCATCACTCTGCTGAGCATAAATACAGTGTTGGTGGCAATGAGATGAAACACTCTGAAGTAACAGGATTGAATGTAGCTCCTACTCCCTTAGCCTGGCACGTGTGCTTCATTCAGCAGGCACTGCTGCACCACGTAGTGGGATGTAACGTGCCAGCTGGGCTTTGCTATATGGAATTAAGTTGGGTTAAATCTGTGCCCAGACACGTTGAGCTGGGAGAACACTAAGTTGCCATGTAGAAGCACAAGGCAGTTGATCTCTGTTTAGTCCTACCTCTCTTGCTACTCAATCCAAAAGAAAATAAGAGAAGACACGTAGACTTTCCTCTGCTGGGTTCCATATGCTGACTTCTGCAATACATAAATATGATGCTGAGGCCCTCATGCTTGTGCTTAGTGAAAGCAGACTGGCACTGAGAAGGTTTCTCTTGACCTTTTCTCAGGTCTTGATTTGTGCAGAGGAGACCAAAATAGTAAAATCTCTGAAATACTTTTCTGTAGAAAAATTAAAACTGCTCAGGGCTTGTATATGTGGAGGCTGAGAATTTATCTACTTGGAAGATTAATTTTATTCTGGAACTGAGGAATCTACTTTTGGAATTACTCATGCAAAGCTCTTCCAAAATAGCTTTTATTTGGATAACCCTTTAGGTTGTACAACAAACTGAAAATATAAGTAGAACAGAGCAGATCTTAAAATAGAGGATGAGTAGATGATAGAGTAGAATATCAGTTAACTGCAGCTCAAATGTGAACTTTTTTACTTTTTTAGTTTCTGTGGATCTCCTTACCATGCTGGTGATCCTGCCAGTGAAAAATGACTGATCAGAATTGTTGCATTATTGGAGCCCTCTAGTGGGGCCATTGGTTTGTTTTCACACAGCTTCAATTTGAAATGCAATAAATAGTCTTGGTTTGGCTCTTCCATTTTTGCAGGTCCTGAGCACATTAAGCAAATTTTCTTTTTAAGTTGTAACACAGTCCCACATTATTGGGAAAGGTGTTTGATAGATTTTCCCATGCTCATGTGACCTTGCTTTGCTGCATTTAAATATGGTGTTTTATTTTTCACCCTAGAAGTACAGGGATGCTGCAGCAGTAGGTTGTGTTATAGACCTCTGGGTGGCAGATTCCTTGCTGTGAAGGATCCCACTGTGGGGGTACAGATGGCACCATCTATGAACTGTTGTGCTGTAATAAGTTTTGCCAACGTCTTTTTCTTTCAGGCTACCTTCAGGAAGCTTACTTGTGGACCAAGCAAGTGTTGGCAATCATGGAGAAGTCAGTAGTCCTGCTGCAGGAGGTCACAGATGGCTCCCTTTATGAAGGGGTGGCATATGGCAGCTACACAACCAGATCACTGTTTCAGTACATGTTTCTTGTCCAAAGGCATTTTGACATCAATCACTTCAGTCACCCCTGGCTCAAGCAGCACTTTGCATTTATGTACAGGACTGTCCTGCCAGGTAGGTCCTTTGGGTGAATGAAGATGAATCTCTTTATTTTTGAAGCAGCAATAAATTTCATACTAGAAATGGGCCATTTTAAAACAACACGCTACTTGTATTTTTCTCAAAATAACCATTTCCTTGGATTTTACCTTCATCAGTCATCAAAACAGTAACATCCTTGTTTATCACTACTTATTAATGAGGGATGCCTTCCACTAGCCCAGATTGCTCAAAGCCCCATCCAACCTGGCCTTGCACACTGGCAGGAATGGAGCATCCACAGCTTCACAACCTGTTCAAGTGCCTCACTATCCCCACAGGAAAGAACCTCTTCCTTATATCTAAACTAGGTCTACCCTCTTTCAGTTTAAAGCTGTTACCCCTTGTGTTGCTTATTTGCAGGACACTTCATTAGGAACTTACATTGCTCAAATTCCTGGTTAAAAAACCTTAGATAACTCTCTTGGAACCCCAGATCTATCCATGTATGTAAGGGAGGCTGAATGCAGCTTTAGTATGCCAGCACAGGCACATGAGGAATTGTGCTCACTCCATGTGAGACCTCAGGCATCCTTTGGGGAGAGGTTCCTACGAGCAAAATGAACTCACACTGACGTTTCAAGGTGAAGCTGATTATTTTGTTCTTCAGGGACACCTCTGGTTTATTCCTTTGGAGAGTATAGATTCACATTAAAAAAAAAAGCTGTAAAGGGCAAGTTACCTTTGCCAGATTTGAGTGAGGAGAGGAAGTGGATTGCATCTTACATTTTGTGTAGTACTTTGGTTGTCTGTAGCCCAAAGCCAAAGAAGAAAGGTGAATATTCAAGTTAGCTGCAGCAGAAGGAAACCGCTCCTGTGTAATCTATTTACGGCTCATTTACGAGCAGGTCTATAAACATCTGAAAAAGCTGCTTCTGTTTGCACCGCTTGGCTTTGCCGTCGCGCTCTTCAAAAGTATCTTTGTGTGCTTATTTGTTCTTTCTTACATTCCTTTTCACTTTTTCCCAAGGGTTCCAGAGAACTGTGGCCATCGCGGATTCCAACTATAACTGGTTCTACGGGCCAGAGAGTCAGCTGGTGTTTCTCGACAAATTTGTCATGCGCAATGGCAGTGGGAACTGGTTGGCAGAGCAGATCAGAAGGAACCGAGTGGTGGAGGGCCCGGGCACACCATCCAAAGGGCAGAGGTGGTGCACTCTCCACACTGAATTTCTCTGGTATGAAAGGGAATGAGTGGGCTCAAAAGGAACCCGGCAGCTGTTTGCTGGTAGTGACAATTCATTATCTCTGGATGTGCACTGTAGAGGCCGGGGTCAGGCTGTCCGTGTGCCACCCAGGGTCACGAGGCACAGAAGAATTTCTTCACTTGGCACAGATGCACAGTACAGGTTGCCACAGGGAACACCCTGGTCTTGTCCTACATCTGCTTTTATGGGTTCTTTCCACTGTCTTGCTTTCATAGAATACAGGCCATTCCAAAGGAACTGAACGTTTGCCTGTATGTTGTAGTCTTTGTTTAATTTGGTCTATTCTAATGGGGTTTAATCCTGTTGTGTTCTTTTTTAATTAATTAGGTGAATATTTAAAGTCCATTTTTTTTCCAAAAGTTCTGTGAAATAGTACAAACTTTCTTTTAAAAGCAAAATAATCCAAGCAGTAAGTCTACTGTTAACTGGATTTGCACACTAATTTGCAAGTTATGCTTGGAAAAAATGCCATGCTAGATGGCTAGATGGATATTTCTCCATGCAATTTACAGCTATGCTAACTTCTACGTCAGTCTTCTGAAAGTAAGAAATTAAAAGACTCCAGAAGCTTTAGATCCACATAGGAATTCCCTTAGGCGATAACAAGTGTATTTTTGAAGAGTCAGCATAGCTCTCTCTCTCTCTTGCAAGAAAAATTTTATTGAATATCTGTTAGTTTGCAGTTATGATGTGCACAGTAGAGTGCGCATTTGTTAGGCTCCAAGCAGCCTTCATCTTGTTACTTGCAAAATACAGAATCTCTCTTCTACAACCTCGTCCCATTATTTTTTTCTCCTGTGTCTTTGTGGAAATTCTGGGACTGTCTAGGGCCTGCCAGAAGCTCCTGGTTAGCTGTAAGAATAAATCTGATTCCAGAACTGTCTAACAGAAATATTTCTGTGCTTAATATGTGGTGGGTTTTTTTTATTTTGGTTGCTTAAAAACAGTGCCAGAAGATTAAGCTTTGTTTTGGATTCTTGTTGTTTTAGCTCCCATAGATAAAATTGTAATCATTGTAACTTTTTCTGGAATTAAGGCTTCTTTTTAAACAAAATGTCTTATATCTTACAATTTATACAAGAAAAACCATGAAAATTTTTCTTCAGTGTAGTTTAGAGAAAGAAACTAACATACGTTAACTGATATAAATAATAAACATTTATCCTTTAGAATGCCTTTTCATTAATTTTTAATTTATTGCATATCCTGTTTGAAGACTACAGACTTCTGTAATCATCATTTTGGGGAAACTGATACTCTGCTTCTCTTTGTTAAGCAGTCAGTAAACAGGCACAAATGCTGAAGTCTAGTGCGGAATAGGCAGTGTCTGCAGCCTGGTCTAATCTGCCTTTTTTAAAGATCTATGTTATAGTCAGTAGTTTATGACTATAAGACAAAACATGGCTACTTTGAAATTAGTGGTACTCTTGATTTTGAACTGCAGGAAGACTGCTTGCTTTAAATGCAGAGCAGATGCTTTCAGCTATTATTCTGTAGAAAGCACACAACAAAATTGTGTAGAGATTAGTATGATGAATACTAATTATGACTATATGATTAGGAAGCATAACTGTGGGCTTCATACTTTTGGCTTGCTCCTTGATGTAAATATTGAATGATTTTTTGAGTTTTGTACAAGTGCTGACAATGGAATCAGTCAAGTGATTTTTAACCCCATTTTTGTCATCTTTTTTCTCAGGTATGATGCAAGTTTGCGCTCTGTACCTCCTCCAGACTTCGGGGTTCCTAAGCTGCATTATTTTGAGGACTGGGGAGTGGTAACTTATGGAAGTGCTTTGCCGGCTGAAATCAACAGGCCTTTCCTTTCCTTCAAGTCAGGAAAGCTGGGAGGACGTGCAATATATGATATTGTTCATAAGAACAAGTACAAAGAGTGGATCAAGGGGTGGAGGAACTTCAATGCTGGTCATGAGCACCCAGACCAGAACTCCTTTACTTTCGCTCCCAATGGCGTACCTTTCATAACAGAAGCTCTGTATGGGCCAAAATATACTTTTTTTAATAATGTGTTGATGTTTTCCCCTGCTGTGTCTAAGAGCTGCTTCTCCCCATGGGAAGGGCAGATTACAGAAGACTGTTCCTCAAAGTGGCTTAAATATAAACATGACTTGGCTGGGGACTGTCAGGGGCGAGTGGTTGCCGCCACAGAGAAAAGCGGGGTGGTTTTTATCAGGGGAGAAGGAGTGGGTGCATACAATCCTAAACTGAAGCTGAGAAAATTGCAACGAAACCTCATACTTCTCCATCCCCAGCTTCTCTTGCTAGTGGACCAAATCCACCTAGAAGATGACAGTCCTCTGGAGGCAGCAACCAGTTTCTTCCACAATGTGGACGTGCCTTTTGAAGAAACAGTTGTTGATGATGTCCATGGGGCCTTTATTAGGCACCGTGATGGGATATATAAGATGTACTGGATGGACGACACTGGCCACAGTGAGAAAGCCACCATTGCCTCAAGGATGTATCCCTGGGGCTACCCCTACAATGGAACGAACTACGTGAATGTAACGACCCTGCTGCGGCACCCCGTCACGAGGGCTATTTATCTTTTCATTGGGCCCTCTGTGGACGTGCAGAGCTTCACTGTCCGCGGAGATTCCCCGCAGCTGGATGTTTTTGTGACCACTGATGAGCACGCCTATGCTGTGTATCTGTGGCCCGTCGAGGACGGCTCCCGCTCTGCCTTTGCACAGGTTATTGCAGACCGCCAGAAAATTGTCTTTGACCGAGCCTCTGCCATTAGGAGCTCCACAGTGCCAGAAGTGAAGGACTACATAGGGATTGTGGAGAGGAACCTGCAGCATTTTAAGCCTGTTTTCCAGCAGCTTGAGAAGCAGATCCTGTCTCGTGTACGCAACACGGCCAGCTTTAGGAAGACTGCTGAGCGCCTGCTGAGGTTTTCAGATAAGAGACAGACAGAGGAGGCCATTGACAGGATATTTGCAATCTCTCAGAGGCAGCAGCAGCGTGGCAGAGCAAAGAAAAACAGAAAGGTAGCCAAAGGCTACAAATTTGTTGATGCTGTTCCTGACATTTTTGCACAAATTGAAGTAAATGAAAGAAAAGTACGACAAAAGGCACAGACTCAAGCACAAAAAGAGTTGCCTGTAGACGAAGATGAGGAAATGAAAGATCTTCTGGATTTTGCAGATATCACTTATGTGAAGCACAAAACTGGGGTGTCAGTCAAAGGCCGATCAGGGCTGACACAGATGGTGACGACTGCTCGAAGTAGTGCCCCATCAATATCAGCTTCTTATACTCGCCTCTTTCTAATTCTCAACATTGCTATTTTTTTTTTCATGTTAGCAATGCAGCTCACATATTTCCGGAAGGCCAAGAGACTGCATGGCCAAAGATGTCTGTATGCAATACTTTTAGTAGACAGCTGTATATTATTGTGGCTGTATTCTTCCTGTTCTCAGTCACAATGTTAGCAGAAGACCTCTACTAGTTGACCAGTTTATGGTCATATATGTCTATGCAAAAGCATTAACCCTAATAGGGCCAAAGTTTATATCCTCTCTTTTTTTGTTTTATCCTCTTTTTTTTTTTTTCCTGAAACATTCCAAAAACAGCTGGTGAAAGATTGTTTTCAGACCAGAAGGGATTAAAGAACAGGGCAAGCAATGAATATCTCCAAAAACTCAGTACTTAATAAGTACTCCTCCTTCATGTTTTGAGTTGGGCCTCACATCTGAGGGAATGTTATGCTTTGTTCATCAGAGTTCAGTAATGTAAAGTTGTAATTAATTTCTTGGTGAGAAGAACCCTCTTGATAGGTTTGTTTCTAAGGTCTTTTTTTATACAAAATTTGATTTGCATGTAGTGAGTTTTCATTTCAGGCTGCTAGGGATGTCTCTGGACATTCTCCTAAGATGAGGACATTCAAACATATGTATACGAGGCAGATCTTAGCAGTAGACTTCATTTCTCTCTGCCAAACCAAAGAATGGCTCAATATGGGACACCTCTGTATCATTACTGCAGATCCTTATATTGTGTCATGTCTTCCATGCTTTACAATCTGGCTCAGTGGGGAAGTGACAATCATGTCAGTGAGAGGCATGCTAAGTGAGAGGCACATCACTAGTAGGCAGTAATAGAAGGCAAATACAGGGTTAACTCAAAGTAGAAGAGAGTGCAATTCTCAGGAAAAAAAGCCACATTTATATTTTAGCCAAGTGTAGGCTGTAGAATGCTTAATTCTGCAGGGTCTGCTCTCCATTTTACCAGGCAGGGTTTCAAGAAAGTTTTCTACAGTTTGAAGCACATCTTAGTCGGGAAGTAGTGTCCTAGATCACTGTCCTTCCATGTGTAATTTTAAAAATACAAAGAACCAAAGCAATCCTGTGGTAACCTCAGCAGCTGCCAGTATGGAAAACTATGTATTAAGGAAGTATTTAATGTCTTTTTTCTTTTCACATGGCTAGAAAGAAGACAGTTAAAATTTTGTGAACAGCCTGCTCTCTATAAAGCATCAGCAAGGGTTCTGCAAGCTCTTGGTGGCCCCAGGTCAATTATTTTGGGATTAGTGGTAAATGGAATCATGTGGTCTATGACAAAAATAAGTTTGACATCTCCACATATATTCCCCTCTGTTCATTAAACTAATTTCAAAAATTCATAGCTATTTGAGAGAATGGAAGCTCTGTGGAATTGGGGCATACCTGTACGTCTTTACTGAAAAACAATTCTTCAGTACATATGCTAAATAAAAGAGTTATAATTATCTCTATGGAAAAGTTGTTTTTCTTTTATTTAAATATTTTTCCTGATAATTACAGTAATTATGTTCATCAGCACTTGGTTCAAACCACAAACCTTTGTTTCCTCTTCTTTACACCATTTCGATGTATGTTATCTACATTACTCCTGTTAAGCCTTCTGCAAGTCTGTGTGTTGAAATGTGATAAGCTTTCCTTGTCTAAATATCTTCAGTGAATAAGTCAGAATATTTTCACTAGGTTCTAGCTACTGAGTCAGTTCAGAGCACTGTATTCACATACATAAGCCCTACTGCAGTCTCCAATGCCTGGATTTATTCAATAAACTTGGCTACATTTTATCTGAGCAAAGATTTAGGTACCCAGTTAATTTCTGATCCATGCATAATCACTGATGCCTTCAGACAGTAACTCAGCCCACCTAAGACCTTGAAACGCCTTCAAGACATACCTTCTCCTTTTCCCTAATTGTGAAAGGCATGTGAGGTGGTTAATTGTCTATTTCAACTCACTTTGTTTCTTAAGGCAAAGGGAGCTGAGCCTGGGGAGTGTCACCCATATAATTCCATGTGGGTAGTGGTGCCTGCTGAAAGGAACTAAACTGTGACAGGCTGTGGATAACTGGAAATCTTTTTATTTCTGCCTTTGCACTGTGATGACATAAAGACATGCAAAAATAGCTTTTGGCTTATGTTCAATTTTGAAGACACTGTTAGTTTTTCAGTATTAGGTAACACTATTATTGGCCATGAAACACCAAAAAATCAAGGGTTTATTTGATGTCTATGCAGTTTTCCCCTGTGTCAATTTGCTGTTGCTTTGAACAGCCAGAAAGCCACCCTGTAGTCTAGAAGACTTGAGAAGGCCCTGCAATTCTTTGTCTGCTCTGTAGTGTGGTCTGCTTTGTAGTCTAATTTCTAGAGTAGATTTTTGTGTAGCTGTCAAAGGAAACTGCAGATTAGAAATTAAGGTATGGTTTTGCATGTTAGCCCTCATTTACACTACACTTCTCTGCACTCTTCCTGCAGTGCCAAGGGAAAGAGGTGGTTGCAAGAGCTGCCCATGCTCACAGCCAGGTCTTAAAGCAGCTTTTAAAGCAGACCAGCATTCAAATGAATGGTATGTGCAATCATACTGTAAAGGGAAATGAAATGCAGCAGCCTGACCTCCTGAATGAGAGACCAGACCCATTTAGGCATAAAGTGTGCATCCAGGGGTTTTCCAGCCTGTGCTTGGTTTGCATCTGTTAAAGATTTATGTATATATGACTGTCGTTACTTGCTGCTCTGAACTCCACTTGCACAGATGTAACTTTGATTCAGATTGGACAACTAAAGAAGCAAATTTAGCCTTAATTGTGCTGACTGTCTTTTAGATATGAAAAAAATCCTTACTTATTCTTTTCTAGGCCAGAGCCTTTAAAAAGTCCCTCTCCAGTGGTTACTTATGTTTTGTTTCTACTATTTTCTTCCATTCTTCTCTCTCTCATTCCTTACCAAGGACTGTAACTTTTTAACGGATTTTGAAACAAATGGAAGAACAGATGGTTCTATGCCATCAGTAATGTGGCATGGACAGTGGGGTGTTGGGTAGAAGTGTCTGTGTCACAGAACAGAAACTGTTCAAGGCCTTGGGTGGCACCGTACACTGAAAAATCCAAGCTGCCCTTTCTTCACTAGGAAGTGCAGGGAGGAAGGGCAGGTAAATGGTATCAGCCCTACGGGCTTGTCGGAGGGCTGGAGAAAGATGGTGTTCCTCAACACTTGCTTATGCAGGAGAGGAAGCTCTTCTCACCTTTGCATCCTTCATCTGAACTGCCAGAGAGAAGCAGCCTCTGTGAGCTTTGTGTCCATGGTAGAGGCATTTAGCACTGGGCTCTTCTAGATTGGGTATACTGAAAAACTTTTGGGATGTCACTGTATGGTACCCAGCAGCAAAGTTGCTTTTCTCTCCCTATTTTAAATGGAGTAACAAGACTGAGGTGTTTCTGGCACATGCCTCCCAGTTTTGGGGATGTTCTGGTGGGGTGCTATGACCTTCCAAAACGACTCCAACAGAAAGTCGCTTGGCAGCCACTGCACACACACACCCACACCCCCCCACACCTCAGATAGCTTCTTTAGCAGATTGACGGCAAAGAGGGAGGAACAGTCCTTGTGCGGAATTCCATGGCAGAGGTTTATTCCAGGCCCACACACCAAGCGAACCAATGACAAAAGACCAAGAGGAATGGAGGGTCCAAGGTTATGTATGGCGGGGCGGAGAAAGCATCAGGGACCAATGTTCAGAGGGCACAGGGGCGGTATGTAGGTGGGACTAGGGCACAGGCACCAATGGGAAAATCGAGGGAGTGGTGAGGAACAAGGCCCAATGGGAGATTGGGGGAGGGAGAATTTTCTGGGGAAAGAACAGATAAGGTATAAGAGGGCAGGGAGGCCAACTGGCCAACGGGGGAAGCTGAACTGGAATATAGTAACATAATAGAACCGAGCAGCCTGGGGAGGTCTTTTCTGTTCACCCTAACCTGAGAGAATTTCCATCCCTAGGGATGATCCCACCAATAAACTCCATTTCTTCCATGGGCTCACTGCCCCCCACACATGCCTCTGCTTCCATTCTTATTCTGCTGCTTTTCAATTTCTGAAAATGTTAATTTTCTGCATCTCTGGCCACAGGAAGAAGTGGCTATCCAAGAAATGGGTATATGTGGGTGGGCTCCTGTGGGTTCATCTGAGACCCTGCTGACTTCACTCAATTTCTCTTCAATAGCTGCTGTTCAGTCATGCATGCTTCATGTCAGGACTGCAGTCTAATTTAGTCTAAAGTTAATTCAGGGTATTTGGAACAAAGTGAATGGCAATTCATACCACAAGTACTGGTGTATATGTTTGAGGGTAGAAGTGAAATCTGGTTCTTAGTTTTTTTTAATGATTTTTTTGAATCTGGCCAAAAAATACCTATGTTATATATATCATTGTGACTCAAGGAAGCAAAGGGAAAGGAGCACATTACTTCATTTCTTAAAACTTGTAAGATCAAAGCTTATTGTGAAGAATTGTATGTCTGAAATACATCACATTCTTCTGTTGGCTTATGTATTTTCCACTGATGAAAAGCATTTTCTTAGTGTTTGAAAGCATACAGAGTTTGGAAAATAGCTGTATTTCTGCACCGGGACATTACATTCACATTTATTTGGTCTGCAAAAGGCTGAGTTGGGATCAAACATACTTTTGTCTAACTTTAATCCCTTTGCTCTGGCTAGTCTGTTAAAATCAGTAGGGTAACTTCAGGCTGGTAGGTCAGACTGAGCTAATGAAGCCAAGATGTCTTTTTCTGTCCTTTCTTGGCAGCTGACTCCACCTGCTCTCGGCGGCAGAAAGCCGAAATATCCTGCAGAAAGTGCAGGATATGTCTGTACTGTCATCAGTATAGAAACTGTTTTCCAAACGAGTTCAACCTTGAAACAAATAATGTCAAAGCACTTCAAAAAAGAGCCCTGGGCCCTCCCAAGGAAGGAACAAAACTATTATCTGCTTCAGGCAGGCGGGGGAGCTGGACCCAACTACAAAATATGAGTGCATTTCTTCAGCAAAATGCATACATAGTATTTTCCCCTGATGCTACCTTTCCTGCCAGGTTCTTCAGGCTCATAAAGGAGAATAGAATTCATAGCATTTATGATAATTTTCCAGAAGTTTAGGATGCAGAGAAAAAAATTCTAGCTGAAATACATTACTGTATAAGACATTTAGCATGATGTTGTAACCTTTTCCCCCTTTGACTTTTGCCCAAAACCATCAATGATTTAACTGGTTTCACCCCTAACTGACCCTGGAACAATCAAGAGGAAAACTGTCCCACTCCAACTCCCAGGGCTGTGTTCCCATGAACAATAATCCATAACAAGTATATATGAGTTTATGACTGCCCCCAAAATATTGACATACATTTTTTCCCCAAACATTCCATACTCAGCCTAGCTTCATACCTACCACCAGCTGGAAGGCATTCTTCAAGGAGGTGGAATGATTCTAAAATCATGAGTATAAAACCCCTGTTTTCCTACTTTGTCTTCATTAAAACTGTGGCACAGGAAGCAAGGAATGCCAGGAAAGCTGGGCTCATTAGATATGCTTACAGGAAATGCCAGTGAAGAAAATTGAGGAGGATTGGGGCATGGAAACTTCCCTACACTGCCACACTGCTGTGACAGTGAGCTAGATGAATTTGCCCTGTGGCAAGAGGGAATAGGTGATCAGCATATGCATTTCCTTTAGTCCCTAAAGAACAGGACTATCCTTGGGATGAGGAGCTGAACTCTTTAGGACATGCTAAGGAGGGCCAAGTTTCTCCATGACCTAGTAAAGATGTTAAAGCAGTTATAGTAAATTTTCGCTATTAATTGTAGTATAGAACTATATTCACTTCTCTCATGCTTGTCCTTTTTTATATGGCATAACCCTTATTTTGATCAAGTAAAGTAATTGTATTCTTTCACTTATTAAATTTGTCAAGGAGTTTTCTCTGGTTGGTAGCAATGGGAAAATGGGCAGGTGACCAGAGTCCCTGGGAGGGCATTCGAAGAACTCTGCCTTTATGGAAGCTAGAGGAATATAGAAGATGTTCAATAATGCTATAAAATACAGCTGCAAATGCCATGCAAATAAAATGACAGTGATGACGGGGTATTTGAACATTACAGAATAAATGAGGGTAGACCGAGAGACTTGGAAAGTTACTGCTAACGTAAAATACAGGCAACTGGGAATACTTTCTGCTTATGTCCCATATATCATTCTTTCCTTTTGAATCATCTCTTCCCAGTAAAAAAATGGAAAGTGCACACACAAGTGCTGTTGAGCGTAATAGAGTTCAGCCTTTAATACAAGCCAGACATGGTTACCATAGAGCCTGACACAGCTTGTATAGTTGTGGTGAGCTGAAACAGGTTGGGTATTCTGTAGCTAAGGATTAGATTGATTAGAAAAAAATATATGAGCAAGGGAGGTTGAGGATCAGAAGCCAGAAACTTTTCAATTCTTTGACAACTTTGAAAAGGACAGGGTCTCAATTCTTGGGCTGCATTACTGTTAGAAAAAAATTCTATAAGCAGCAAAATTTTGGCAGCAAAGGAACCCAGGATGGGAAACCAGAGACAGTGGAGTACTAGGAAAAACTAAAAAACTAGTTAATTTGTTCAAGTTTAAAAAGAGAAAGAAGGATTAATTGAATGGAGAAGTTCAGAACATGATTTGTAGCACATGGTCGGCCACCATTAGGACATACACATACGCACACACGGAGTGGAGCAGATCAAATCTGTTTGATAGGACAAGGTGGAATGGCCTGAAGATGAAAGAAGGCAGATTTAGATTAGATATCAGGAAGAAATTCTTTAATGTGAAGGTGGTGAAGCTCTGGAACAGGTCCCCCAGAGAGGTTCTGCCCCATCCCTACAAGTGTTCAAGACCAGACTGGATGGAGCCCTGAGTTCCCTGGTCTAGTGGAAGGTTCCCAGCACATGGCAGGAGGGTTGGAACTAGGTGAGCTTTCAAGTCTCTTCCAACCAAGACCATTCTATGATTCTATGACTCTATGAACTCTCAGCTAGTCAGCAATTCCAAGGCAGCAAGCTGTCATGGTATAACCTCAAGAAAGCAAGGACACATGGAATACAAAACATCTATAAGAAGAGTATAGAAATGTTTTGGGTTTAATGTGCCTAAATTTGCAAAGTAATTTTATGGTATTTCATTTTCCAAAGTAAATGAAATAGACTGAGCTTTTTTTTCATAGAACTGACTAGTTAACTACCCAGGGTGATTCACCTGATTAGTCTTAACTATAATCTGCCTCACCAAGGCTACTTAATTTCATCATAAAACATGACAACTTCTACCCTTCTAATCTTATGCTTCTATCATATATTTTCTTATAAGCTCAGCAAATATTTGTCACTTAATCTGCGGACAGCATTAAAGAATCACACATTTATTTATGGCTCATATAGACTGTAAATTGAACAGTAAAACCTTAATGCAGCTGGGTGCTGCAGGATATTTAGACTGGGTCACAGGATCCTCCCCATATAGAAATGAGATCTGTAGTGGACCCATAGTGTTAGAAGAGCAGCAGTAAATAATGGCAAGGGAAAATTAGTGCCATGGTTTATGTGGCTCTGTACCAGAGCTCACCCATCAGAGCTTCCTTCAGAGCCATGCTTGGTTTTCCAGACCAGTTTCCTTTCTACCCGCTAAAGTTCATTTTCAGCCAAAAGAATGCTAATAAATGTAATGCCTTAAAATAGCAGTATAATGTACACAAATGCTTGTAAGCTATGCAGGCCCAGGCACAGAGCTACTTCTCAGGCTGCTGTTCTACTAAGTACTGTTAATGATTTATGTGGTGCCACTGAGCTGTGTGACACTTCACAAACTTGTAAGAAGGCTGGTGCAACCATAAAGTCAGAATAACTTCCTCAGTTTCACAAAGTGAGGCAATGGGCCTCCGGGGGAGGTCAGTCCACCTGGAGGGGAGGTGAAGATCTGCTTGTGGACGGGACCTCCAACATATTAAGCATTAATTTCACCCAGAATGAGACAAAAGGCATTACAAGAATTTTCCTAGAATAAAAAAGACTGATTATCCATGTGTCTTTCTGAACTGGAGAAATGCAGCTTACACCTCTTTCAGTTGAAGAAGCAAGTCCAGTTCTTATAAACAGAAAACCAGTGCAGAGGTGCTCTTTTCCATTGCAACCATGAATGTACAAAATACTAGAGTACTAATATGAAGAGGAAGTTGAGCTTGATAAGACTAATGGGACGAATTTAGGACAGGATGTGCCTTGAATGTAATAGCTAGGAGGGGAATGGCTTCTAGGAAAACAAAACCAGTTGTTTGCTATTCTGAACAAGTAGAAAATGTTCCAGCAAGAAAAAAAATTAAAAAGAACCTACTGTCAGGACTTACTAACATAACTAAAATAATATCTGCACAATATGTACTGGTAAAGCCCTTTAGTGCCCATACATGCACTTATACACGCTATATTTATGACCAGTATTATGCACTTTATTGAACCACAGACTTAGTTCAGGCTACAGCTTTTTCCACTTAGAAAATGTTTAAGAATCATTCATCTGCAAATGAAAGGATAGAAGTTAAAATGTCAAGGAGAAAATAAAATATTAAACAAGTCCATTTGGTTTCAGCTGACCCCTTCATTTTAATAAAAAATATTTCAAACCAGAAAGATGTTTCAAATAAAAAGAATAACACTGTTCCAAAAATGTCCATCTTTTAAATTCTCGCATTGTTCCCATCCCCCTTGGAAGACATGAAATTTAATGCAAATCAATGTAAAAACAACCATTAAATTGGAATTCTGGGTCCTTTAACAGAAAACTGTTTTTCTGAATACTTTCCATATAATGCTTTACAGCTGTTGTGGCCAGACAAGTGTTAATTCAGAGGGCAAGAAAGAGCTGCCCTGGGAGAAGAGAGCTCCGAGTGAACGGGGGCTCTGTAACTCCCCAGCCCCACAGCTTCTCACACTCAGGAGCCCCCTTGGGCTGCTCCCCAGCTCCCAAAGCTGCCACTGGCTATGCTCACCCTGACCACTCCAGCATCCCACTTGGCTCCCAGCACAGCTGCTCCCCCACTTCCCAACTAGGGTGGTCTCTCTTCCCTCACCCACAACTCTCAGTGAATATTTACTGGAAACATGTTTTCTTGGAGGAGGGTTAATCCTTTTTCATGCACAGCTCCCCTCCTTTTTTGCAGGAAGCTTGTTCCTGAAATCATATTTTATTACAGATAAATAAAATACTGCTAAAATTAGGCTCAGAAGGAGAAGTAGCAGCGTTTCTTGGCTCTATGCTTTTGCTGTGTGGTCAGTCTGATCCAGAGAGCTGCCTCTGGTCCTTTGGCTCTCTTGTGAAACCAGTGGTTCTTGGAGGCAGACCATGTCCCCATCTTTGTCAGGAGGTGCCCTTGCAGCAATTTCACCTTGCACCTGTTTTTTCTGCCATGCTGACAGAGAATCATAGAATCATCAAAAAGTTTGGCTGGAAGGGTCCTTAAAGATCATCCAGTTCCAACCCCCCTCCCATGGGCAGGGACAATTTCCACAAGACAAAGCTGCTTAAAACCTCATCCAACCCTTCCTGGAACATTTCCAGGGATGAGGCATCTGCTAGGACTTTTTCAGGTACAGTGAATTCTGGTTTCAAGGTTTCCTAACTTCTGTCTCTAGCTGCCTCTAAGTAAAAATCAAGGTAACGATATTTGCCAATAATGCAAAGTTATTCTTGATATTTTAAAATGAACTGCTGCTTTAAAGAACTGAAGAGATACTTTCTTAGGCTGCCAACCAAAAAGCAAAATAGAATGTCTAATTCAGTACAGAAGTAGTGGTGTTCAAAGTGAAACCAAATCCTACCTTCATATATATACACTGATAGACTCTGAGCTTGCTGAGGTTATCCCTCAAGGGCTGAAGGGTTTTTTTTATTATAATGCATATCTTGCTAAAATATTGATTCATGGATGATCAAAAAAATTTTAAAATTCTGGAAATTATTTCAAGGAAATAGAAAACAAATGTCAGTATGCCTTTGTAGCAAACTGTGATTCCATGGCATCTTCAATGAACTGGTAATCTGGTATACTTCCTATTTCCTCCCATGTGAAAAATGATACCTGAATCCTAGAGAACAGTTCAGGTGCCAACATGGATCAAAAAAGTATGCAAAGGTATACATCAGATGAGGAATGACTATATTAGGGGCTCCCCAGCCTGGGAAAGAGAGGGCTATAGTGAAGGTGTACAAGACCATGAGCTGATGGAGACACCAAGGATCCACTCTTTTTGCTCTTTCCCTTCCAGACCTTGGGGGCGTGAAATGGGGTGGTGTCAGGTTCGAACGAAGGTTAAGCAGACTTGCTATACAATATTTTGGGTGTCAGTAAGTCTGCATGGGTTAAAACATCAGGTGTCAGATACAAAGGAAGTCCCTGAAATCACACAGGGTGTGAGTGCATTGCCAAACTTCCTTTTCCTATCCCTGTGCTCCTCACTCAGCTATTGGCTGTAGTTGAGATGTGGCCAGACTAACCTTCAGTCTGATCCGTTCTTCCTGGTTTTACATCCTTTTTTTGTTTCCTATGTCATTGTTTTATACTGCTGCATGATAACAAAGGCTCCTCCAGGCCAAGGCAAGCATTTCATTTAGCAGCACATTTCCCTCTGCAGCAGCAGCAACTCAGTACTGACCACAGCACGTCTGGTGCAAGCCAGGCAGCCACATGAACCAGCGCTGCCTGCCCTGGAGCCTCTATGCCATCCTCTCAGCTGGCCAAAGAGCTGAAATGGGAATTGTGAATTTTAATATCCCAGACCTCCAAAATACCCTTTTTTGTTTAATTGGAGCTTATCAGGCTTTGCCCAGCAAGACCCAAAGCCTCAGTGGTTTAGAGATTAAACAAACAACGAGGTCCAGCTGCCCTTCCCCTTGGCAAAGACAAACAAGTCCATGACTAAACGTTACTTTAAACTAAAAAAATTTAAGAGTTATATAATTTCCAACATAACTACTTAAAAACGATAGGTTGATTGATTATCTTGGAAAATTGACATGATGATTATTGAATTTTCTTCCATGAGAGAAGAAGCCATATTGTATTGCTAAAAATAAGGCAGGATAAAAATCTGTATACAGTTCTGGGTGGTTTTCTCACATTTTATTCACACTTTGAATCTGGTGCCTCACTGAAAAGATGATGAGGTTTAAGCCATTGCTACTTTCAATGCATGTGGGGACAAACACAAACTATTTTTATGGAAACAAATCTCCTCATTGTTTTGCTATTGATAACCAGAGTGGTTTTCTGGTGTGGTCTCTGACTGTGAAGTGAGTACAGGCTCTTTTTTTCCCTCTGCGAAGGGCTGTTTCTAATGCCTCATTGCATCACCATCACCAACAGAAACTGAAAGCTCTGCTAGCCAGTCTAAGCCGTGGGATCTGCAGGATACTTGTCTCTCTTTTTTCCTTTTCCAACTGAGATTTTGCTCTCCTCAAAGTAAGGGGAGGCAGAAAATGGATAGGTTACGTGAGGCACTGGATTTCTGCATCCGCCACCAGACCATTCTGGGTTACAGCGCTGTGTCCCTGCTGACAGCTGCCAGCGAACATATCTTTTCATCTGTGGTGTTCAAGTGTCCCTGCAATTCTGGGAACATGGTGTATGGCTCTGTCTTCCTCTTAGTGCCTGCCTTCATCCTCTTGCTGCTCGGCTACATGGTGAACACCAGGATATGGCGCTGGTTGACAGGCAGCTGCTCTCGGGAGAAGGAATGCAGCCCCTTGGGGACCTGTGCCCCCTTCTGCCAGGTGTTGGTGCCGATGACAGCCAGAGCCTTGGTGGCCCCCCTCACCTGGATAGCAGTGGCCCTGCTCGGAGCTAACTTCTATGAGTGTGCAGCCAGCGGGAGCAGCCTTACAAAGCGCCTCTTCTGTAAAGATGAGGGAACTGACTGCCAAGAGAAGCTGTTTAAAATACCCTGTGATGAGGAATTATCAGCACAGATATCAAGCGAAAGACTCAGCCTTCAGGCGCAGTCCCAGGTAAAGCCTTGCTGCTCTTCTCCTCACACTATGGGCTTCAACCCTGGCTGCTCAATGTGTAGTGCTGCCTGCCAGGGACTGTAAACAGTCCTTCTCTCTTATGTCATATAATATTATGTACGAAAAGCACATGGCTAGCAAAAATTCATTAGCAAAAAAGCAGCAACAGAAGAGCAATGGGTGTATTTTTATGCTACTTTCTGATTTTCCACGTTTGTGTGGTAATGGTTTTGGCACTGTCATTTACAAAACCTCTTTGAAAGCTGGGCAGGGAACGAGCCTAGAGAACGGGACTTCCCACAGCAAGTTTTCTTCTCAATTAACTTAGACGTGTGAGTTCTTCTCCACTTTTATGCCTCTAAATACCTCAAACTTCTGTAAATAGGCATTAATTGAGGGGAAGCTGATATCTCCCTTATATTGCACAGTTGTTGCAAGGAGACATCTGGAAAGAGAAACAAGTGAGAACAACTTGTTTGACTATAAGTCTCAATGCTTGAACCTCTTAATAATTTCACACTTTTATTCTAGGACAAAAGTTAAGATATATATCTGTCTTCCTAAAGTTTCTTGTGCTGAAGGCAAGCTGCATGATCAAAACAGTAACACTCGTGTGGATTTTTTTTCTTGTTTGGAGTGAAATGAAACCTCCAAATTTTGACAGCACTTCAGTTTCATTTCTGCATTTGTGTGGATCTTGTCTTAACTCCAGTAGAAAAATCAGATGTTGCAACTTTTTCTCAGGAGATCATTAATGGCTGGTTAAGGGAGTTAAGTTTTACAAGAGTTCAAAATATTTGGATTTTTGTAAGTTCTGTTTAGCACAAATGCTTATTAAAACAAAAAAGTGTTTATATTTGTTAAATACTTAGCATGCTGCTTCTCCAAGGAAAAGGCTGGAAAGGGGCAAACTCTATCCCATTGAATTCAGACAGGGTAAGAAAGGAGCAAAATCAAGGAAGACTGACTGAATGCAGTGGAATCTAAAAGAAACATCCAGCCGAACAAAAATAGGAAAAGTGTAAGAGGGCTGTTATTACTGACCACTATTTTTAATAGCCAATCTACTTTCAACAAAATTAAGAAACAAAAAGAACACAAACTCCTTTTCCTTTAGCACTCAAAAAGGAGCATGTTGCAGGATCTCTGCCTGGAATTTCCAGCTAAATACCCCAGGGTAAAGGAGGGACCAGCATCTACTAGGACACTTGGTTTTGATGGGACCTCTGAGACTCGTCTAAGGATGCTAAAATCTGTTGTAAAACAAGAATGAATTCCCATATTCAATAGCCAAATCTGTGTCCTGCCTACAAAACATACAGAACACAACTTTTCCTTTCTATTGAGGCAACTGGCTATTTTTGCAGGCTCAGACATCACGGGGAGTAGCTACATTCCATGAGAACACAGCCAGCAGGAGCTCTGATTCACAGCACAAGGCAGACAGGGTGATTCTGCACCCTCTGTACCATAAATGTGACCACAACCGCAGAAACTGATGGTCAGTATCTTGCCTTAAAAGTTAGGAAATCTGCATATAATGGAGTAAATTACTTCAGTCCACCTTCTCTTGTTTTGGTATTCATCCTTAATATGAGAAGATCAGCTCAGGGGTGCAGAAGCTCTGTATGTCTGGCTGAATTGTGTGCATGGGATCCCCTCTTTTGGCAGCAAGCAGACAGTTACATGCACTCCGGGGTGTCTTTGCTTACAGTTTTCATATTTCTTCAATGTTATGTTCTATACGCCCACATATGACCATGCAAAACCACCATTAACATATCTATCATTTTCCAAGCTGATAGGATGGTTGCTGATAGCCAGCATCATGACCGTGGTACTGATCTCAAAATGTGTCAGCCGCTGTTGCTCCCCAGTCAGCTATCTTCAGCTCAAGCTGTGGGAAATCTACTCAAAAGAAGAACAGGAAGTCTTTGAGATCAAAGCCAAAGAGCATGCAACCAAGCTGGCAGAAAGAAATACAAATTACTTTTTTGAAGCCACTGACCCAGCACCATTTCCAACTCCCAGCAAGAAAGAATGGCGGAAGATTTCATCGTTGTGTACATTTGATTCACGTGAGGTGTATTACGACATGATACGCAAGTATATGAGCACAAAGGGAGGCAAGAGCGCCAAATCCCAGGAAGAACATCAGGATCGCACTGTTTTAACATTTGTGGATAAAGCCCAGGCAGGCGAATCAGAGTTGTAATGAAACAAATCCTTTGCAATGCTGGCAGGCTTTTAACCCTACTGACATAAGAAGAGGCTTATTCTCTGCTCTTACTGAAATCTATGCAAATTGAAGGTGAAAGCTGATAGTTGTAACCCTCAGCAGATTTGCTTTTAAATACATTTTAATACTTTTGCTTAAGTACATTTAAATGGGAGTTTTCTAATGTTGTTGTCCATTAAGAAGAGTCGTGTGTATAATAATCAGCATCCACAAAGATGTCAGCACATACTGTGTCAAATTATTACCAAACACCTTAAAAGCACTTGGCAGATGGAGTGACAATACCAAACATTATCAAAGAGACAAAAAGGAATGGAAGACTTGATCAGAAATTCAGCTTAGTTTATTAGCTCTCTCTTTACAATGAAACTTTCAGTGAAGCTTAGAGCAAGCTGAAGATTAAAATATTTAGCTTGTCTTGAGGGGTTAGGCTTAAGCATAACACGGCGGTGTTGGTGAAGCTCATATATTAACAAACACTGAAAGCATATTCATATATTTAAGGACATTAAGAATCTGCAATCCACATTAGCAAGTAATAATATTCTTATCAAAGAACATCTAATTCTAAGAAATAAAGATGCAAGTTTTGAGTGAAGAATATTAAAGTTCACTTTTCTTCTGAATAGCTTTTGTTTAAGAGAGCATTTTAGAGATGTGAGTCTGATTGTTTGGTCCGGGCTGTTCTTTTACTCTTCCCAGAAATCCTCTCTTTCTACACAATAAACTCCAAAATTATTCAGACAGACAGAGAGGAATCCCAGGAAGTTATTTGTTACATTCATTTTGCAAGGAAGGAAGAAGGGAGGAGCCTATTTTAACTAGCTGAATATAACAAGCTTGGAAGCTTCTTTCTCACTATAAACTAAAAATATAACACATTGTCATGGTTTGACACTGGGCAAACACCAGGCACCCACAACACCCACTCGCTCACCCTCCCCTGCCAATGCTGGGCAGAGCACATAAAAATTTAAATGAAAGGTTCATGAGCTGAGATAAGGACTGGGAGAAAATACTCCAAGGGCCAAACAGGCTCGACTTAGATGGTCAAGAGGAGGATAATGAGAAATAAAATACCATCTTAAAACACCTTTTCTTCCTCCAGCCCCTCCCTCCTTCCCACCAACAGCACAGGGAGACAGGGGGTGGGGGTTTTGGTCAGTTTGTCACCCAAATTCTTCTTCGGCTGCTCAAGGAGAGGAGTCCATGGAGTCCCTCCCACAGGAGACAGTTCTCCATGAACCTCTCCAGCATGGTTCCAGTCTCATGAGCAGCAGTCCTCCCAAAACCACCGCAACGTGAGTCCCTCCCACGGGCACACAGTCCTCCCAAAACTGCTGCGGCATGGGTCTCTCCCCACGGGGTGCAGTCCTCCAAGGACAGGCTGCTCCAGCCTGGAAGCAAGGGCCCTCCCTCTCCGCTGGGTCTCCCACTGGATCACAGCCTCCTCCAGGCATCCACCCGCTCCGGTGTGGGCACCTCCCCCATGGGCTGCAGGTGGATCTCTGCATTCCCCATGGATCCCCATGGGCTGCAGGGGGACAACCTGCTTCACCATGGTCTTCACCACGGCCTGCAGAGGAATCTTGGCTCCGGCGCCTGGAGCACCTCCTCCCCCTGCTTCTCCACTGACCTTGGTGTCGCCATGTTGTTTTCCCTCACATATTCTCTCCTCCTCTTCTCTAGCTAGATAAAACTGCGCATGCCCCACTTTGTTTTGATTTTCTTCTTAAATATGTCATCACAGAGGCATTACCAACCTCTCTAATTGGCCTCGGCTTGGCCAGCAGCATGTCCATCTTCAGAGCCATCAGGGATTGGCTCTGCCGGACATGGTGGGAGCTTCCAGCAGCTTCTCACAGAAGCCAACTCTGTGGTCGCCCCCGCTACCAAAAACCAGGTCGTGCAAAACCAAAACACTCATAAAGGCAAAACAAGGTTTAATTCTACATGTAGAAAAGAATTTTTAAAAAATATTCATCACAGTCACTGACTTGCTTAGTGCTCTTTTCCTTCCAAGAAACTTGGCGATTATAGAGTAACAGTACAGGCTGGGGGCTGACCTCTTAGAGAGCATCCCTATAGAGAAGGACCTGGGTGTCTTGGTGGGTGACAAGTTGACCACGAGCCTGCTGTGCTCTTGCAGCCAGGAGGGCCAGTGGTGTCCTGTGGTGCATTGCAAAGAACGTGGCCAGCAGGTCAAGGGAGGTGGTCCTCCCCCTCTACTCAGCCCTGGTGAGGCCACCTGTAGCGTGCTGTGTCCAGTTCCGGGCTCCTCAGTACAAGAAAGACAAGGAGCTACTGGAGAGGGCCCAGCAGAAGGGCCACAAAGATGATTATGGGTCTGGAGCATCTCTCTTATGAGGAGAGACTGTGGGAGCTGGGCCTGTTTAGTCTAGAGAAGAGAGGACTGAGAGAGGATCTCATTAATTCATCGCAAAGGTGGGTGCCAAGAGGAGGGTGCCGGACTCTTTTCAGTGGTGCCCACCCACAGGAGGAGGAGCAATGGCCACAATCTAAAGCACAAGAGGTTTCACCTGAGCATGAGAAGAACTTCTTTATGTGGAGGGTGGCAGAGCACTGGCACAGGCTGCCCAGGGAGGTCATGGAGTCTCCCTCTCTGGAGACAATCCACGCCCACCTGGATGTGTTTCTGTGTCACCTGTTCCAGGTGACCCTGCCCTGTCAGGGGACCTCCTTCAGAAGTCCCTTCCAACCCTAGCAGTTCTGTAATTCTGTAAGAAAACAAGGACAGAATAGATTATTCACTTTCAAGACAATAATTTAAAAAGAGAACATTTGTCTAGTGATGCTGGAAGAAGTAAAAATGGCCATTGGCAATAAAGAACCTTTATTGTGGTCAGCCACATGTCCATCTCAACCAGCTGGCCATAACCAGCAATAACCCCACTGAGGGCTCTTGGCACAGGCAGTGAAATTAGACAAATTCCACAATACCTTTCAGCTCTAATTAGAAATAGTAATAATAACTTTAGAAAGGTAGGGAAACTTGTAACTGGTTCTAAAATATTGTACACATTGCCACTTCTTACTGGTAGTGGGTACCAGCAGTCGGGCTGAGACCAAGGCTGGGTAACAAATACTTTAGGTTTTGTTCCCTACGAAATTACTCACTTAAAGCTCCATTACACTATGCCACCAGTGTACCACACTATTAAGATAAACAAAGGCAGAGAGATTATCATGAGGACTGTACAGGTCTGGTGAGAATGAACCCTGATGTCACCAAGGTAAGAGATGCCCCCACTTAGCATGACTAAGATGTAAACAGACTGAGGGAAAAATAGGAGAAGGTGGTACAAATCACAGTGATAAGATCAGAGTTAACTCGGGGCTACACTGAACTTAGCTGCTGGTATTTCAGTTTAAAACAAGCATTTTGGTGAGAAGAGGGTAAGCTGGCTTTGTGGGTAGGATGCTGTGCTAGGACCTGGGGTTTTGTTCAACAGACATAATATCCAGACATCTTGCATTAGACCTAACAACTTTAAACTTTCCTATAACTTGGGTCTCTGTGAGGCTGCTGCTTCTCTACTTCCCAGTCATGTTGCAGTAACAAGTCCACTGCCAAGAGGAAGATGTTCAACAGCTGGTGGTGAAGGCCAGGTAAGAGCAGACAACACAACCACCAAACCAGTTGCGTGGCAATCTTAGAATTTTTATTCACGTTTCCTCAGGCAGGTACAGATCCACAGTGGCTACACATTAAATACGTCATGCTGTGTTCAGTTTGGTCACGGGATCAGTGCTTGTGGAGAGAAGGCTGACATGAGCTGTAGCTCCATAGCTGGGAGCGACCCAAGCATTGCTGCAGTTGTCAGAGTGCTGCAGCCTGGTGCATGCACAGGACTGGACAGGAGTGCCAGCAAAACTGCATGTGGGGCCTGAAGAGCTGGGAGGAACACAACCAGCTCCTGCTGCCAGTGAAGACCCATCCCCCTCTGTTTTCAAAGACAGCAGGATGTCCAGGGTGGAGGACAATGAATGGCAAAGCATTACGTATCAAAACATGCACCTGTCAGTGAGACACTGAACAGCAATCACAGCAGATGAATCCTTCATAGATAACCACACACAGCCAGGGAAAAAAGGTGCCTCTAGCAGCCATGCTTAGAAACATTGCTGACAAACAAAATGGGAAAAGGTCTCTGAAAACAGTTGGTATACAAATGAATATTTAGCACACGCTAAATACTGAGATAAAACTGCCATTAAGCTCAAGGTCTTGGGTGTGTGAGAAGGAAGAGCAGATGATTTTGATCTTTTTTACTGATATCTATGTCATGACAATTCACATTGCTCTCTCCTGCCCTGCCCCGCCTTTCTGCTGCCCAGCTCTCTTCATCTATCAACCAGGTGACTGGTGCCACTGGCTCAGCAAAGCCATTTTTTACCCTGCATGTCTTCTTCTAAAACAAAAGGCACAAAGTATCCCTCAGCAAGGCTTTCCCTGAGTATTTCTTTCATTTGCTCCTTCTGTGCTTTCTGTCTTCAGGCTTCCTTAAGAATGTAATTCCTATTTCCGTCACAGCATCTCCCTTGAGCCTGTCCTGGAGGAAGGTAACTTCTGCTGCTAAGTGAACCTAGAAAGAATCAGGACTGATCAGTTAAGCAAAGAAATGCCCAGTTTTCCACCCTACTCTGGTATAATGAGCTTCTTCTCTCTCACCACAAGAGGACCCCCTTTCTCAGGTTTCATGGGAAGCAGATATCGAGATTATTTTGAAATAGCTTTCCCAACTAAGCTAATACAAAGGAAGTTTATAACTGCGTTTATAACACATTACCCTTCATCCCAGTGCTTTGCTTTCTTCTGAGACCTTAAATTGCATCCTTGATAATTTAGTGATCACAGAATTTCCTAGTCATGTACTAAGACTTACGACAAAATACTTTTGTTAATTAGTCTTGTATCAGATGCTAAAATTCTGAGACTGATGTATATACATAACACCGGTTGAGGTTTTTTTCTTTGAAATAGAAGCCATATGCCAAATTGGATATTGACAGAAACATGAAGCAGCCCAAAAGTAATATCCCCAAAGAAGCTCTATAGGTCAGAACTTTTCAAATGATGCGCCTTATTTATTTCCTTGTAAAAACCTTAAATTTAGGAACAAAATTTGGATTACCATCTGATACACTCCTGATGCTTTGGTTTTAACATTATACTTATCCACACTTTGTTCTTTCTTTCACCAGGTACCACAGTAACCTGAGAATATTATCTATCTTGATGGATGTGGAAAGAAACAGGGATGACTATGACTGGCCACAGCTGTGCAGAGAAGCGTGATAGGCTCCAGGAGCAGCGGAGGAACCCAACATGTCCCTCTGTCCTTCCACTTTAAGTGTTACCTGGCTTCCAGATCCCATCTGGCTTTTGCACCCAAATCAGCTACTGAACAGACTGAACACTGTGGAGGTGAGCTAATGCATGTGCTTCTCTACCTCAGGATCCAGGATCAGCCTTGTCCTCTTATCTAGATATAGACATTTAATCTAAGAGGTTAAACAATACTGTATTTCCTACATTTATCTCAACAACTGTATTTGTTTTCTTGTGCTTCTGGGAATTAACAAAGAATGGAGAAAAGAGATGTGCAATTCCTCACCATTTCCAAGGCACCTCGAATCACCCCACAGAGGAGGTTACAATAGCAAAGCGATGCTCGTTCTGCTGGCAGCTCCTCCACAAAGTCCACTAGCGGGTTTTTGTCCAGGATTAAGGAGAATTCGTTCCCTGTGGCACTACTGCAGCTCACACTAGGGGTGACCCCAAGGTACATCTTGAAAGCAACCTGCAAAAGAATGAAACTCTGCTGCTTGAACGTGTTGTGTACAAACCAGAGGTGAAACTTTAGGAAGCAGCACCTCTTAGACCAATTTTACCCTAGGAAAAAAGGGGGGAGAGCCAGACAGGCTAGAAATCAAGGTGCATTTGTCTCTTCTGTGATCAGCTTGAGCCAGCAATGCAAATCTAGAGCCATGTGACGCTCCAGGAAAACACAGCAGAGAGCTGTTCTTCTTTGATGTTCCTACATTTACAACCCCACACAAAGTGGTTTTACTGTTATCACTCGTCTACTTTCAGTCAGGTCCTACCCCCTTGGGACCATTAGCATCTATATTAGGCCGTTCACTACCTCACCAGCAACTTTTATAATCACAGCGCAAGATCTCTTGCAACTGGCCGAGTGTGTGTTTTTTTACTCTGATCTCCATCTGCCGTCACTAAAAAAAACAAACAGCCCACCAAGAACGAGAATGCCAAGACTGCAGACTTATTTGGTTACACAGAGCACTGCTTGGTCTCTTTCCACTACCGGTGACTACCGTAAATGTGCAGCATCTGCCCCGGCAGCGGCGCGGTCCCCTGCGAGCGCCCTTCTCCAAGCGGTGACATCACGGCGTTATCTCGGCAGGGCGTGGGCAGGCGCGGCAGCAGCGGGCTGCTCCTCCTCGGGAGAGCTCTGCGCTGCTGCACGCCGCTGCGAACGAAGGGAAACTGTCTTGCTTTTCACCTCTTTAGTGAGTATCAGACATGGATGCTTTCCAGACAATCCTGAAGTTCTTTATGAACCGGAAAACCGCTATAGGTTACAGTTTTATGGCGCTGCTGACAATGGGAGGTGAACGTGTGTTTTCTCTTGTTGCTTTCAGATGCCCTTGCAGCAATGAAAACTTCAGGTACGGTTTGGTATTTCTCTTCTCGCCAGCTCTTGTTTTGCTAGTTATTGGATACTTCTTGAACAGCAAGACCTGGAAACTCTTTACAGGCTGCTGGGTGAATCCCAGGAAAATATTCCCCAGAGGAAATGTCTGCCATTTCTTTTACGTCTTTGGACAAATCACTTTGAATGCTCTGGTAGCCCCAGTGATGTGGCTTTCTGTGGCTTTGCTCAACGGGACTTTTTATGAATGTGCCATGAGTGGCTTGAAAAATCCTGCCTACTTACACGCAGTTTGCCAGGGCAAATCGGAAAAGTGCTTTGAAGAGCTACACAAGGTAGCCTGTGACAAAAGCTCCATGCCCTTTTCAGAGAGTGACGAACTGAAACGAACACTTCAAGCACAGTCCCAGGTAAGAAATATTATAAACCAAGAGCATTATCCAGATTGTCTTGCTGCTGTGATTTATCTGTGGGAGATCCTGATGTCAGATGTTATGTTAAAACTGTTGGCTTCATGTAAACCATGCTTTGGCAGCCTTGCTAAATACAATCAATCCATCTTTTGGTTCAGTTTGAGCTGTTCCATATTTCCCAGGAGGCCCCACTTGTGGCAGGGTCAATCAGAACAGAAAACCTCAAGTTTTTTTCCCTGAATGGATATTGCTCTAAAGAGGAAAAAATCCCCAACTGGATTGCTTAAGAGGCTGAATTAACAGATGTCACCCCATTAAAGGGGTCTGTCCTATTAAAAAATTCATGCCACACTCTCCTATTTTAAACCATTGTGATGACTGTAGGGAAATCTTAGGTCACTAACAGCAAAAAAATACTGGAAAATAAGATTTGTGAAATGTTTTTGACTGCTTACATAATGTGTTTCTGTTTCATGATGCCAAATATGAGCATGTTTTTGTCCTGCTTGTAGGAAGTGAGAAACAATAAAGCAAGCTGATCATGCAAAGCTGAGATCTTACTACATTTTACAACATTTGTGCAATACAGTTTTGCTCTCTGCATTGTAATGCAAATAAATTCATGGAGACAAAATTAAAAAAGGCTACAGTAAAGGGAAAATGCTGTGGAGCCAGCAAGTTTTTTTCAGGAATTGTATCCATCTGGAACAATTTCCTCTCCAGGAGCTGTTTTTATCTTCAAGTCCTCATGCAAATAGGACAAAGCCTGCACTGCAGACAAAGCAATTGTTTTGTTAGTTTTAGAAGGAAATAACAAACAGTGCTTAAGGGCTTTAAGTTGTATGTATAAGAAATAGTGGAAGACCAGTGATTCAGTTTTAGCATGAGAATATAAGAGTTCATTTTCCAAGCTGCAAGAAAGTGAAAAATTGCTAAAAAGAGCAATTTTTCAAATACCCATATAAATCATCAGTCAGTACAAAGTGATTGGGAAAAATAAAAGAAAGCTCTAACTATTCTTCCATACCAGTTCTTAAGTTTGTTTGTCAAGCTTCTCTCTTTCACAGACTTCCCTGAGGAAACTTTCTATATTCCATCAGCTAAATACAGATTTTTACTGGTGGTTATTTTTTTTAGTGAAGTGTTCACATGAGAAAGGTTGCAGCTCTCTTTATCATCACCATTAGAGCATGGGAAATCAGTTCCAGTTCATATGAGCCTCTGAACCCTAGAATATGTGTACCGTACTGGAACCTTTTCCACTGTTTAAAAACAAGTATTACTTTTTTTTTTTTTAACACATTGTGGTGGAGTAGAGGAGTAAAACTATTGGCTAGGCCAGTGGCACAGGCAGGAAAAAATTGTGTTCACACTTCTGCTCTCCTTAGGAGAGAACATCCCACAATAACAATTTCAAGCACATTTTTCCACCCTCTCCCCTTTCTGAGGAAGACATTCTGGAAGTAGCTCTTTCTTTTAGAACGTTCTTGACAGAATTTTGTCAAAATCTGAAGCTGCTACAGAAAAAAGAAGTTGAGTGATGCTGGAAAAGCATATTTCAGCAAATGTACTAATGTAGTTGCTGTGTTGGAGGTATTTTTAGATTAAAAAGAAGTCAGAAAACAACACATCTAACAGTGGTCACAGTTTAAAAGGTTAATTGACCTGGGACAAAAGTTACTTGTCCTTTTTGGTTCTGTAATTCTTCATGATTCAAAATTAGCAATTCTTGTTGGGTAGTTTTATTTAATGCTTTCAGGAGATAGAAAACACTTTACCCCTTACCAAAGAGACACCAAAAGGAGCACTATTGAGAAGCCTCTATGCTGACGGACTTTTTCTTCCCTTAAGGCCCCATATGGATGTGCCATTGATAACATCAATGCCAGCACCGAATGCAAACAAAGTGTGGCCACTCTGTCAGAGATTTGTGATTTAAGTAGCATTTTCACTTGGGTCTTTGTAACCTGAAACTGATTTCTTTTGCCTTCCCAGATTTTAGGCTGGTGTGTGATAGTTACCACAGCTCTCCTCTCCCTGCTAACCACTTGCTGTGCCAGCTGCCAGTCAAAAGTCAGCCACCTCCAGCTGATGTTCTGGAGAGTGTATGAGGGGACGGAGAAGGAGCAACTGGAGCAGATTTTCCAGCTGTATGCCACCAAGCTGAGCGAGCGAAACCTGAAGTGCTTTTTTGAAAACAAGGAACCAGAACCCATTTCCCTGCCAGCTTTCCAGGCATGGGAAGATGCTTCCCAGCTCTACTCTTTCAGCAGCAGCAAACAGCATTATAGCACGATTCACAGGCTAGTTGAAGAAGGCCAGAAAGGAATCAGTGAGGAAAGAGAGACAATGCTGGACCTTGCGGACAGAAGGGAAATACCATAGATCAAGTATATTTTCAGCTTTTTTATATCTTGTTAATATGGCATACTTCTAGATGGCTTCATCTGTGTATTTTTTCACAATGGCCTCTTTCTTCTTCATCGTGTTCCCTCCCAGTTAGATACTTGCTCCAAAAGGATAGAATGAAATTATTTCCCTACTCGCGTGAAAAGGCTGCATTACTCTATGGCACCCAGTGTTCAGGTCATTGGTTCTGCATCAAGAGATGACAGCACAAAGGAATGAATAATGACTTCTGCAAGAGGGTTTTAACAATAAGCTATGTAAAATGTGCTACAGTGTGCTCGTCCTATGTAAATCAAGAGACTATCAATAAGTAAAGTAATTTAAAGCGTGTGAATATAATAACAGAAGATGCGTGTGGCTTTCTGACAGCCCACAGAAAGTAAAGGTTTTCCATCCAGGTCGTTTCCAGGCCAATTACAGGTACAGCATTGTTTTGAGGCACCAGTGATCCCTCAAGGCTTCTCTGTCTTTGGATGTTTTGCCTGTATAGAACATCTCCCTATTATCGTCTCCCACTCTACACGTTCTCTTTGTATGGATATAAAGTTCTAGTTTTGAGTGACTTTCAGGCACTGGATGCAGCCTGTAGTGCTATGTAATATTGTTTGTACTGGGCCTGCAGCCAGTGTAAAACAGAGGGCCTGGAAGGAAATTCCACTTCTTAAGACAAGAAAATATTTTTGCAGAAGACTGACTTCCATTTTTTTGAATATCCTAGGAAAACTTCGTGTCTAGAGCAAAAAGAACCAGCAGGTGAGGCAACTGCAGAGTCAGCGCCTCTGACAAACCCCTTTCACCCCAGAGCCGTATGCTTTACCTCACCCACTCGGAATTCATCGCGTGGCTCTCCGGGTGTTCAGAGTAATCGCAAACACGGTATAAAAGGAGAACGAAGTTACTTTCCCTGGGGTGGCTGGGCAGGTTTTTGTGCAGCATTTTATTGCCAGTCTCTCTGAGTCTGCAAGGAATCATAGTTTTGCTGTGCTTGAATCACACTCTTCTCAACAAACTGGGGTATTCTGCCCAGCTGTTCTCATACTCATTGCACTTCTTCAGCAGGTAAAAGCATCTATATGCATACTCAGACCATTGCTCTTTATGAAATAAAATCCAAGAGCTAATTGAACTCTCTTCTTAGAATTTTCTCTATATGTTTTCAAGAACTTGTGACCTTTGAGACAATGCTTTAAATTTCTTTCATCCCAGATGACCCACATAGCAGCACACTTACAACATGTTATACGCTTAAATGCACCTGCTGCAGCTGAAAGCACAGATGCAACACTGCCAAAATGAAAGTCACAACAGCAGATGTCTAGCACTGTGCCTGGCACATATACCAACCATTTTCTCCCCAGGATCCTCTCCTAGTATAGCATCTACTTACTTCCAGGCTATATGACCCTTCCTACCTGTCTGGTTTTATCTTTCCTTATGAGAACTGCCACAACATTTTCTGTCCAGCTCCATTTCGTCTCCTCCCTGCATACAAGGGGAGAGGAGACACCCCCTGACAGGACAGCCCCGCTGCCTGGGGAAAACTTCTCTTTCCAAAACTGTCTTTCTACCTCCTTCCTCAGAAAATCAAAGCAAGTAGAGATGCAATGGGGAGAACAGCAAGCATGTTAATGAGTTGATCAAAGAAGTGGGAAACAAGCTGGTTGATGGAAAGATAAGGCCTCCAGTGTGATATAATAGCTGGAACATAGAGGCAAAATCATCGCTGGTAGAGGGAAGGGTGGGAGGACAGAGTGATCCCACGTAGAGCTTTTGACATCCTCTTTTCCCACAGAAGAAAGCTTAGGGCTCTGCACCTGAGCAGCCCAGGCCATCTGAAACGGCAGCACTTCCCCGCCATATCTTCTGCTTTATTGTGGAAGGGCAAATCCAAGGTGAATTCCCCTCTCCTCCTCCTTGCCTGCTTCATGTTTGCAGGTAACTCGTGTTGAGCTTGTCTCCACCCCCAAGAGCAGCTGCTGAACACTTCGTGCTGCAATGTGTGCCTGGTGGGAGCCCATCTCTCACTGATCCTCATTCCCAGGGCTGTGTCACTCTTTTATCTTAGCAAAATGCCTGTGACTTGATGCAATTTCCATGTGGGTCCTAGAATACTTGTATAAAAACAGACTGAAATAACAGTCAGCTTGACCCTATGTTTTCAAGTGGAATGTGGGTTTGGCAAATTCAACTTTGTTAAGGGGCTATTGCAAAAGCTGCTTTCTATCAACATTGTCCCTAAATTCAGCAGCTACCATAGCAGCTCAGAAAGAGACAGATTATTGTCAACAATGTCCAAAACAAACTGGAGAGAGAGAAAAAACCCCAACAAATAAAACCAAACAGCAGGATCGACATTTCCTGCTGGAACATTTGGATTTTGCATTAATTCTGATACTCATCAAAATATGAGTACACAAGAAAACAGGAAACGTCTGTTTAATTCTCTGTGCTCTGTCCCTCATTTTCCTCATTAAAATTCTCTTAGCTCTTCTTCCACTATACATCTGCTGCTCCATCAAACTCGAAATCTTTGTTATAAGAATAAAGATGTTTTAACCATGCTAAGCCCTCATATGCTTTCAATTTTGTTTCAGCTGTACTTTGCATTATGGTACGATGAAGCTGTCGAAATTCTATTGTTAAAATTTCCTGTGTAAAAGAGAACTTGCATGGAAACTATGCAAAAGAAGTAGCTGATTTGCAACGGAGCATCAAATTAAGGCCAAATTGCAAAGCTATAGAGTGAAAATTGTGAAAATGTCTTGGCAGAAAAAATAATATAAGTGCATAGATAAGCAATTAAATTAATATAAATGATTTTTTTTTAAACCAGGCTGTAACTGGACAGCAACAACTGTAAAACTACCATTTACAGCTTCTTGGAGAATAAAACAAAGGTGTTTCCAGTCTTTGTGACTCCAAAAGATTGGAAAGTAAAATGCATGAGGTGGTTTAAAAGTTGTGTCCATAAGTCTGTCTCATTTTTACTATGAAATGGGCGAAAAAGAATATCTGTTTAGACACATACATAGGCTTGCCACCAAAATTATGCCCATATAAAGCAAATTCTCACTTTTAAAAATGTTACTTGCAACTTTATGACATTATGTATTGCTTAATGAGAAAATTATATCTATGCAGTCAGAATTAAAAATGTATCATGGCCCTTTTTCAAAGTCTCAACCAGCATTCCATCTCTCTTAAGCACCAAGAATAAAAATCATTAACATTTTGATGGTGCTCAAGCACAGTCTAGAATCACTGAAGTATTTCGGAAGCCACTCACTTATCACACCGTCTACATACTACTGGGGACTTTTCACTACCAAACATTTTATGCATAAGTCATGATGCCAAGTAAGTAAATACAAACTGTTAAAAAAAATTAAAACCATGATTTCAGACGCCATAATACCAAGATTAATGAAGGACCAGAATGAATCTGCTTAAAAGGGAAAAGGCAGCCAAAATAATATTTCTGCTAGCATACTTTTCATTCTTAGTATTTTTCCAGTCAGTGTTTGGAAAGAGGAAGATGCATTAAAGGTCTTGCTGTCTGTTGCTGATGCCAAACTTCTCTTCTGAACTTTTCTTTATTCTTCACAGTGCAGCACTTCAATGTTCTGTTTACTTAGCACAGCCACCTGCTTATGCATTTCCCTCTCCCTGCTGAGATCTGAAAACCAGCATTTACCAGCTTCATAAATTCTGCCAGCTTCTCTCAGACCTTCAAACCAGCCATAAGTCAATATACAGGGACCTTGTGTGGCAGCACCTTCCATGACAAGGGGAATCACTTCTCTTGTCCTACAGCTGTGGACTGAGGGGTGACATGGTTGGATTACCCCATCCCTTGTTATGCCCAGGGAGCTCTCTTCAAAAAGCTCCAGAGATGTTCATTCCCTGCATTCACAGGGTACTGAGAGTCCAAAATAAAGCCCATCTCTGTAGCCACTGCTTTTCAGGAACAGATCTGTCCTTAGGCACAGCACTGTTTAATCCAGCAGTGGAGCCTGTGAGCCAGCACCAGCTCGCTGTGGACCAGAGTGGTCTGGCTGCTTCCACCTCTGGCACACACAAACACTTCCTGGTGCTAGAGAAGGTAGCATACAGATTAGATCTAAAGCCAGAAGCTGGGGTTTCTTGCAACTCATTTGATCAGATCAATTATATCAAGGTCCTATGAGGAGGAATTGAATTAAAATTTTGATTTTGCAGGATTATAGAGAAGAATTATCACCCTTCTCAGTTATATTCAGATCCAAATTCTAAATCCCATCTTGGACATTACTTCTTCAGCTGGGCTTTGTTCTTTATATCATTCCTCGATTGGTTTCCATTTTCTACCCTAATTTGCCAGAAACCCTGCTTTTACATGTCCTGTTCATCTCTTTTCAAATTCAATCCCATCTCTAACCATGCCAAGTCACAGGACCAACACGAGAAGTCAGTGAACAGCATGGGAACTCAGTGTAGAAGGGCTCACTTTGTCTCCTCATCCAAACTTGTTGGCCCTTCTGCAGTCCTGTATAAGGCAGCAGTAAGCCCAGGCTTTGCAGTCTGAACCAGTAGTGGAAATTTTAAGCTTACAGACACTGCCTTAGGTTCACCTTTCCTCCAGTATTTACTTCTTAATCTGGGAAGCTGGCTTTGTAGTCCTCATTTTATGGTTTTTTCTTTTGCTTCATCGCTTTCCATTTCCACAGGGAACACCCATAGTCTGATCTTACAGACTTCTTTGTTTTCCAAAGGACTGCAGGATAACAACTCTGTTAACAGCAGGTTTGGCTCTAACTACTTGAATTGCTTAACTGTCTTAATTACTTTAACTTTGAACTGATTTATACCTCTGAAGACTTAGTGCAGCTAAATATTTAAGCACTTTCTCCTGGCTAGGAACACTCCTGCTGAAGAGTTAAGGAGATCACAAAACGAGCTTCATGATTCTGAACTAAAAACTTTAGTAGAGTATTTGCAGTTACTTACTGGGTCACTTTACATATGTTTTGTTTGTATGTGTCTCAGACAAACGTGCTTGAAGATTATTTAAAAACTGTTTTGCAAAGAAATGTGGAAATGCTGTTCCTATCGCGTTTTGCCTCAGAAATGTTATACTCCTACTACAGAACTCCTCTTTCAGTTTGCTAAAAATAGTATTTCAAAGGGACTCTGTGTACTTCAAAGTTTGTTCCAATCTTTCCAAGTAATTTTTTACTTCTCTTAATAAGTCTCTTTTGAAGTACAACCTGCAGAGAAATAGTATTTTTTTTCTATTGTTTATGTCTCACTGTACTTTGCTGTTGAATATCCTGTACTTAAGAATAATGGTTCAACTGTAATAATGCATTTGTGAAGAAGGGAACTATGAGGAATAAGACCCGGAAAACCAGATATCTGACATATATGTGGAAATAAAGTACCAATACCACCTGAAGAAAAATGTAAAAGTGAACAAAAATGTGATTTTGCAGCCTGCTTTAATTTTTTTAATGAGGCAGTGTATTTTAAAACAGTGATTGAAATGCTGCTTGTCTCATCAGTTTCATTCAGCTGTTCTCACTGTTTCCAATGGATCCTCTACCGCAGTTCAGCTGCTTACCAGGAGGAACTTTGTTATATATCATTCTTACTTAAATTTCTTTTTGAAATTCCCTGAAATTCTAACTTGCCAGTGGGAGCAAAAGTACATCTTTAGAAACCTGTGTCTTTCTTGTCTGACAGAAGTGTGAACAGCTACTCAATGAAAGGGAAATTTCCATCAAAGTGGGTGAAAGTACATGCTCTGATTTTATCTTTTTGATTTTATTATTAGATTTGTGGGTAGTCAGGAAAATGTTCCTCTTATTTTCCTTTCTTACAGTTCTTCTTTGCTACCACTGAGATTTTTCTTTTTGCAGAAGATCCTGCAGCTTATTCTTAATATTACCATTTTAAAATTAAAAGATACTTAAGATAATTACAGAGATGATGAGAAGAGACAAATGGCAGAAGTAAAAACATCAAAGTTTAAGATCTGTATGAGATGGTTAAGACATGTTCCTAGGAAGAGAAAAAAGGAAGGGAATATATGATTCTAAGCTAAAACCACTGAATCTGATGATGCTTTAGAAAATGCAAATCTTATTTACCTGTGCAATCATATCTGCAGTTTCAGAGTAACTGCGGCACTTTTTCACAGCTGAACGAGCCAAAAAGTCATCAATCAGCCTTATGCCAATGCTGTATCCCCTAAGGAGGAAACAAGGAAAGATAGCATTCAAAATGGGGAGCTTCTTTCCACTTACCATCTCCCTAATTCGTCTCTTGCACTTCCTCAGCAAAACAGCTGCATGCTCCTAATTGAGTGACTTTAATGACAGCAGATTTTACTGGTCTACATCCTTCTTTCTACTACATTTTGCAGCACAGTGGGACTGCTGTTCACGTGGTCATTTAAGGAATCATACTTCTTTAAGCGTGATACTCCTGGCAAGGATGATGTGAATTGTCTATACAGTTTGTCTGTACGTTATCTGTAAATCTAGACACCAAATCCTGGGCAAACTCACTGCAGCATTCAGGAGCCAGGGGAACCCATAGGAAATGCACTCACTCCTGATCTCTTTCACTTTCTCCTCTTACCTCTTCACCTCATGTTTCACTCTTTCTTCATAATTACCTGTTTGTCTTTTTTTCTAACATGTTCTCTCCCTTCATCTAACTAGCTGATGAAAAAGAAATCCAGAAGTTGTTAGTTAAGACAGAGTTTCGGTACACCACCACTTCCATTTTCTATTTCAAATACTACAATTTTTAAAAAATTAAATTAAAAGGGATGGAAGATAATGGAAATTTTATAAAACAATTATTCATTCCTAGCTCTGACACATTAGCAAAGGTCAGTCACTTCTTAGTGTGCAAAACAGCTGTGACTCCAAACATTTTCTGAAAAATGGAAAGAGACCGACACAAATGTTATATAAGAATGGGTACTCGGCTCAGAAATGTTTTTAGGAAATTTTTCATTTCCAGTGTAGATGTTGACAATGTCTGCTTGTTTGTCAGAGGCCCTACACCCTCAGTGAAGCAGCCTGAACTCAGTGGAGTTTCTTAGCAGTTTGTGTACAACATCTTTGGCCAGAAGACAAACAGTGATCTGATGCCTAATGTGATGACAAGACCTAAAAGTGGGTTTGGCAGTGTGAAGATTAAAATTGCAGTATATCATGTGTCTAGAAACAGTTAAATATTTATCTATTGCCTAAGTACCAATATCAATAACATTGGCAAAGGTATAATCAGCATTTAGCAAGGTATGTTTTAGTGTTATACAAGACTTCATAAATACTTTTCAAATTTTATGCCATCGATTTGCAAAGTCAAATTAACAACAGACTGGTAAGCAGCTACTTGGCAACTGTACGGTGAAAAACACCCTTCTCACTACAGACTATATATGTACACAGACAGAGGGAGATAAGTACACTGTCCCCACCTGTCACACGTCTGCTGAGCTGTGAGGTTTCTTTCTGAAGCTGGGCTATTTTCATAATCACAGAAGTAAAGAACATACTGTTTTAATTAAACTTGTCATTATATTATCAAGTCTTCCTCAAAACAAAAAGGTTTTCTAGAAACAACTGTAAAAATTAAAACATAAGGAGCAAAATCTGCCTCCACATCTTCCAAAACTGCTCTCTAGTAACTTCTACCGTGGCATCAGTAAAGAAGCCTGTGCATTTTTTAAAGGTATGATTTTCACCAGGGCTGAATGAGAGATGCATATAAAAAAAATCTAAGGGATGTTATACCTTATAATGTNTGAATTTACTCTCATGGATAGTTATTGGAGTACAGCTAGTCTGCAAACTTTCAGGTTAATAGTAAAGTGATCAGGGTATTCTGTCCACTGTGATTGTTGTAAATCCATTTTGCATGTCTACTTTTCCTTATGTTTCCTGGAAACATAAGACTTACTGTTTTGCCAAAGACCTTACTGTATCTTCTTATGATCCAGCTCAAAAGTTGTTTCTTGATGATTTTCCATTATATAATTATGTTTATGGTAGTAATGCCTAGGAATCTCAGTCAGGATGACAGGGTTTGTAAACATCAGATCTTCATTTTCCAAGGAGTTTATCCACGTAAAAATCCACGCTCGCTGACCTTTTGTGCTATCTCACTCATTGCTGTATGGTCTTTTAAAGGTGAGAGGCCCATTTGCCCCTAACTCAGGGAGGGCTATAGGATATGAAATTCAGAAGATTATATTAATAATTAGCATAACTAAAGGATCAGCAAGGAACAAGTGTAAGCCATGAAAACAATCCTGACACTTTTCCTCAGAGAATTAAAAACTAATTGTTTATCTTAATTCACAAATTAGTGTTATTTCTGTTGACAGAATGTTGAACCTTTTCCCTGCCTTCTCTAACCATGGACAGAATGCTAGAACTTGTAAGATAACAAACAAAAAGCTGAAAGGTAACATATATGTAAACAAATAGCATTATGGATAAAACTGAACATTTAAAGCAGTACTTACATTCTATCTAAACAGGCATTGACATCTTCATCTTTTTCATAGTCCTTGCACAGCTGGGCTACCAAAGCCCCATATGTGAGTACAAAAAGTTCTCTGCTCTGTCAGAAAATATGAAAATCGAAAATGAAGCAAACTAGAATCCGACTTTTCCATGTTTTTGAGCTGCTGCTGTATTAAAAGCAAATGAAAATAACATTTACATTAATAAAGAAACTTTTGTCCATGGGTGCATAATCACTGAAATCCACATTTCAAGTGCGACAGAATCTATATTGATCCTCACTTGAGTTTGTAAGGGATTTTGCTTGTCAGAAGTACCATTTCTGAGTATACTCAGAGTTATTATCATCAGGTGCATTCTTGCATCTTATGAATGTATGTATGCTAGATTGACAAATGCTGTCAAGT
>WEIT01018863.1:288315-315960 GCA_013389985.1 Dryoscopus gambensis | reverse complement strand
AAACTCTCAACGCTGTCATCTTTTGGAAGATCAAGAGAAGCACCAACAACTTAACCTAGCAGACCTTCCTTCTGTTTAATTAAACATTTTATTAGAAAAACTATGTACTTATGTGTGAGTCATATTTCAAAAGTCCAAGAATACAGCTGTGTTGTGAATGCAAGCCAAGAACGGGGATCTTGGTTTTGTGTTTTCCTCATGTCAGCTTAACGGCTTAATTAGCTCTACTCACAATGTTAAATACTCTCAGATTGAGAATTAAATCAGCCTTTTGTAACATTCAAAGCAGTAGATGAGTTTTTTTCACTCAGTTAATTGGATACTTCTTTCCAGTGTAGCAAAAGGACACCAAAATAATCACTGTGTTTACTAAACTAACTGTTACACCAAAGAGGTTAAAACAAATGCCATCAGGCACGCTTGTTTGTTTTTAGAATTTGGTTTCTGTCTGTTTCTTGCAATAACAAACAGGCCTTTGAGAAAAACCAAGGGTCATAATGCACTGGTCCTAAAATCATGATTTCACACTTGAGTAAAATCTGTGTTTTCGTAGTCCTAACTCACAAGTGCCTTGGGAAATACAAACCTTCGGCTTGCAGAGAAGTGAGAAGGACTGGGCCGTATCTTCCCAGTGAAAATTTCTCCACAGCCACAAGTGATAGCACTGATGTTTGCTAGACTTAGGCTTTTTATTGGAACAAGTGCTTTAATAGAAACTGAAGACTATCGTCAAGGAAAAAACTTCCCCATTTCCTCTCTAGCATGTCTTCAGCATGAAGTACATGAATCCTTGTCTCCAGCTGGCTCAGAACGGTTTGATTACTCACAAAAAGCTTTACCTTCACCTTGGTATGAACCAGAGGGTAGAAAATCACCTTATGCATTTCTTCTTATTGTCACATTATAAATACCGAAGATTTACTTTCCTCTGTATCCTCCACCCTCAGCATAGGTTAACCTATTAAAAACCGAGGCAACTGGCCAGAAAATTAAAAGTCAAAAACTTCAGTACATCAAAAAAGCTGACACATAGGATCTGTGTGTTTTATTTTTCAGCTATGACTTGTACTTCTTTTTCTCAGATAGTGTTGGTTATATAAATGACATTATATAAATACTGAAAGAAAATGAAGAAACACACCTGGAATAACAATGGAATCCATGAAGCAAAAGGGAAAAGATCTTCTGTTGATCCGAAGGTAGTTAAATGCAACATGTGTTTTACAGCCTAGGCTGTGAATGAAATCTAACATTAGGCTTCTTCCAGACTGACCCATGAACTCTCATGCCAACAACATACCTTCAGGAGCCCACCATCACACAGACCTTGCTAAGCCTCACCCCCATGTAGAGCTTTTCACTCCAGGAAAGATGCTTGGTGACAGGAGAGTTTGGATACTGCATGGAATTTAATACAACTTCTTTAAAGGAAATCAAGCCGGTTTGGTGCTCCTGAGACTCATCTGGCATTCTTGAGAGGCACGAAGAAGGTTATAGCACAGCGAACTTCACACTGTTACACCTCCTTTCCTTTCCCAACACCACTGTGTGCCTCATCCAAGCTCCTCCCATGGCCAAGCTCTCTGCTCTTAAACATCTGTGTAAGGAATTGTGAAAACAAATTGATCTCAGTCTGCTTTTTTTCTTTATCCTTTTCAGAGACATGCTAACAGGACCTGTAACAGACACCACTCATGCTAGCATTTCTCATGAGGTGTTTTCTCAAAAAGTCCCTCTAGGCAATGTTTTCCCTGCTGAAAGGGATTATTTCTGTAACACGTAGAAGTTCGTTTCTGTAGCACATCATCTGTCTCACCCACATGAAACTAGATCATTACAGTGGATTTAAGAGCATGCAGACGAAGAGGTAATACTGCAGTCAACAAAAGATATTAAGAAAAGCAGTGAAGCTCACTCCAAGATAGTGATTCCACATTAGAAATTAAAGGTTCTATAATGAAGTGTACTGAGAAACAACTTCATTTGCAGAAAAAATATCAGGAGAAACACAATATATACATTATTTGTTAAATATATTTTTAGCTTGCAAAAGCTCAACAGTTTCAGTAATGCCTGGTACACAGTGGGATAGGTATCACTTCCAAGTCCAGGGAGGGCTGGGAAATCTGGCATCTTAACACTAGGCAGTTTATGGCAAACAGTAACTTTAATAATAATGACAGGCTGAAGTTTTTAACAATATCCTTTTTCCACACAAATAATAGACCTCTTCGTCAGATGTGGAGCATTATTTATTGCTCTGTAAGTGAGGAAAAGGAAAGGAAGGAAGTGGGAAAAAACCTGCAAGTGTCTCTCATTCTCCCTGGGCTCCAAAACATGTAAATAATTCTCTATTTCTTTCAAGAAGTTTCTTCTGAGATCCCCTCTGTACTCTGGCAAATACACATATAGTGGCTTACTAAAGCATCAGCTCATATACTTAAAAACACAGCCTTGTGTCTGTTTTCTATCACCTGCATGACCAGATCATTACAGTAATGCTCAGTTCATGTCAACCAGCTTCCAAAACACATGCCTGTGTCTATGAAAGTCCTTAGTACTCCTCAATTGCTTGTGGTTATTATTCAAGAGTAGAAGAGTGGAAACACTACAATTACTCACTCAAAGCAGGAGCTCTTTGTGGGTAGCTGCATAGACTTTTAATGGATTTTATTCTGCAGTCCAAGCAGTAAAAGAGAAAGTTCTTGTTAACTTCTGTACTGCAAGCCTGCTGGAAAGGATGTCCCTCCAGCATTAGAAGTTAATTTAGCTGCTTCTGTTACTGTTCAACCCCTGGACTCCCTTCTGAGGCTGCCAACACAAATACCACCTGTGAAGGCCATTCTCATAAACTTGTTCCATGCAAAGGGATTTGAAATGTCTGGCTCAGCTCATCAGGGAACACGTGGCAGCCCAGAAGCTCTAATAACCAACACACAGAGGAAGGTTTCTCTTGCCCACAGTGTCCATATTAGATAGCACATCTTCACACGTTGCTGTGTTCAAATTTGTATAGGATTCATATCATTTTTCATGTGATAAGCATAAGCTCACACATAAGAGCATTTATGCAGCCCAGCTGAATCAAGCTGAAATCAGTGGACTTGCATGAATGCTGATAAAAATTATTGCTAGAATCGGTTCTCAGTTACTACAGCAACAACATTAAGTAAATCCCTTAGCAATATGCAAGGAAATTAGCAAAGACACCTAGGATTTCTTTATTTAGGGACATTACTGTGGCCTATGCAAGATAACAGAACCAACTGAAGTTTTCCACACCTCAAATATTCCCTTAATGGCATATGCTAAACTAAAAGCTACCAGCAGCAGCTTCAGGTTATGAGTTGATCAAATATTACTGAATTTCAACTGTCAGGCTCCAAAACAAAACATCCTCATTTATTCATCACCCCACATGTTTGCATTTAAACAAGACACACAGCCTCTGCTGCCCAAATTAATGGAGTGTGAAAAAAGAACAAATTTTTAAACGCTTAAGGTTCCACATATGCTTGAAAGAGAAAGCATTAAGTTTACTTAAAGATTAATCTGGAGAATTCACAGAATTAATCTGCTTTTCACAGAATTTCATCCTATGGCCTCACATGTGCTGTGTAGCAGTATTCACATTAGTTGCTTTACTGCTGCTATTAAGCAAGGAAATCTAAACAGAAACACCTACAGCAGACCACTGCTAGCTCACTGAATGTGACACAAGGCATTGCACTGCACTGGAGTTCATAAAACCACTGACAGGATTAGGAATTTAGAATTTAGATCAGTGGCTTTGAGGCAAGAAGGTGGTAGTAAGAAGAGAATCAGTAGCAACCATCCAATATAATATCAGGTGTATTTTTTAACTATCCTGACACCATCTTTATTCCTCTCCAAACAACTGCATTAATCTGTTAAATATACATTCATTAGCATCCACCAGAAATGCATTTTTCATTTGGCAGCCAACAGAGAAAAGAAAAAGACACTATCTTCCCTTGCTTTCCTGTCCCAAACCCTGGCACCAGTCAGAGAGAGAGAGGAAAGGAGGGAGGGAAAGATGGTGTGAGCATAAAGGGAAATACAGAGCTCAAGAGAGCTACAGCCTAGGCAGCCCCACCACCATGGGAAAGCAGCTCTCTACCATGGTAGCAGCTTCTTACATTTGGACATCCTGCCCATCCACGAAACGCAATGAAGCACACTAAGGGTTGCACTTCAGCATTAGCAAGCTTTTACAAACAAGCCAGTTCTCTGGTCCTAGGAAGAGAAAGGTGGGGGCAGCTCTCTGAACATTTGGACTAGGCAGATGCATTGGCAGCCAAGACCCGAAATTAAGCTGTTGGCCAGTTTACATCTTATTAGAGCGCCTCTCTTTTCCAATCTAACAGCAGGTGTTGGCTGAGTCTAATTACACACACTGTTTATACACACATGGTGGCATGCTCGGGAGCTTCAGCTCGGAATGCACACACACGGGGCAATGGTGCTGGCACTCTCAGCCAGTGTCACGAGGCATTCTTGCTTTGTTCTATTATAAAAATATTTACTGGAACTAATTTCCCAGTTTGGATTGATCACAGATACAGAAGTCTGGGAACGTGTATTTATTGTTCCCAAACAGCTTTGAAAGAGGACCTGGGGCTGTACTGACTGCCACGCAAACAGGCAGACTCACCTGGGATCATCTTTCCTTTACCATCCTGCATTTTGGGTTTGGTTGTAATAACGAAAAGTTCCCGTGGAATACACAAGTTGAAACACCATGAAAGGTTCACATTTCCCACCTACAAAACCATCTCATTTCAGTGAATTGTGAAATTCAGTCACTAGACCTGTTTTCTGAGGCCTAGAATGAGATAGACATATTCTCAGCTTGGCACAGCTTGGCATGGCATCTAGGCCCAGTGTTGTTTTTGTTTTGGGGCATGAGAGTGTCAAAATGAATTTACAAGGCTGATTATGGAAAAAACAAACTTTTAGTTTTAGTTTAAACTGAAGATATACTCAGGCAGACAGCATGCTAGAGGCACGAGGAACAGGAAGGCAACCATTTAATCTGTTCTTTTCCAAGCTGTCAAAATGGGATGGAGACACTGAACCATGTTAGGAAGCAACATTCATACAAGCTGGCCCTTTATGGATGTTACAGGCACTGGGAGAGGAGGGGGGCCCAGTCATTTCACCAGCCAGTGTATTCACAGGCAAAAGAAGACTCAGGGGAAGTGGGAGCCAGAGCTGGATCTGAAGAAAGAGAACAGCAGCAATGCAAGAAGGACAAAGACTGCACCTGAGAGCTGTTTTGAAAACTCAGTCAAGTTCAGGGAGCATGAAAGGCTACAAGCCCTTGGGAATGAAGCATGCACAGATTTAAACAAATTGGTATAATAGCAGGATACGGCAGCTTGCAGATGTTGCCAGTACAGTCACAGCAATGACACAACTGCTACATGCAAAGCTGACTAAAAGAGGCACTGAGTAATTCCCCTCGCATTGCACTCAAACCTAAAATCCATCCTCATAGGGAAACTGAATTTTCAACTCCATAAGCTGGGGCAAAGCACGGAGCAAGAATTGCCTGATTTTGGCACAGACTCTATAACCTCGCACAGTGTTTAGTAACACTCCTGTAATTAATGTGGTAGTTAATGCTGGAGGAAAAACCTTTTTTATTCCCGTGAAAATCTTTAAGACTCCTACTGGGCCAAGCCCAAAGACTTCAAAGTTTTTAAAGGAACAAAACAAAGAACAACTACTGAAAATTCAAGTTTGCATTTTTGATCTGAAAGAAATAGAAAAGGGGATTAAAGTTGGAATTCGATCACCTCCCAGTTGAGTACTTCAGTGATAGATCTTGTTGCTATTTGTCTCAGGCTGAGAACAGAAATTCAGTCCTGTGAATTTGAGAAACCCTTCTCCGGCAACAGAATAATGGCACTAGAAGTACCCTGGTTTCAAATAAACTCAGTCTTATCATGCTAATCTCTCACGTACAAAATTCCCATGGGTATCTACTGACCAAACTGTATTACACCTTTAAAAGCACTTGTATAAGTCACTGAAGTAAAAGAAATGTGTCTCTACATGTAAGTTGCTGAAACCTGCAGCGTTAAATTACTTAAAAACTTATAAATGTATTAAAAAAACCAGACCTTGCTACTGTATGTAAAAGCTAAGACCTATCTTTTGATAACCCTCCCTGTATTCCAGAATTTCACTGCTTTAGTTGCAGAAGCCTGTTTATATTCACATAATTGAGGAACCATCCACAGAACACCCTTTAAAAACAGGCCCAATGTAGTTTTGGGCCTTCCCCTTCACTTTCCATTCCACTGCATCTACGTGAGCCATTTAAGGTGTGCGTTCTGATGGATTTTTTTCATGGAGGCTTTTTGTTTGGTTTTTCTTAAGTTCCATATTCACCATTATCCAATAGTAGCGTGTCTTTTTGGTAAATAGTTTGATATCTGGCAAACATCACTACTGATGTCAAAAAAATCCTATTTAACTTCATCCAGTATATTAGTTTCCTGAGAAATATCTTTCTCTATCAGCACCCCACATTTGTTGTGACACCTGCATAATTTCATTCCATTAAATTCCCTCTTTACAGTTCAGGCAAGGGTTCACCCTGTAGCACGTCCATCCCAAAACTGCTTCTACTTTCCTAAATTAATAACAAGTATTTTGCCTAGAAATGGAAAAATAAAAAATCATTATCAGTGGCTTGGACATTGCTTGCTGTTTTCACATCAAGTCCCTGAATTGGCTTTGTGGATTTTCAAGCCAAGGCCCACGAAGCCAAGCATGCAAGGACTTGGTGCTTCACATCCTTCCGTCAGCAAGACTGAGGGGGCTGCTCTTAAAAATCAAAGCAAAATCTACTGAGAAGCTGTTTCTTACTTGCTGTGCTGCCCTTCAGTATTTACACAAAAGCTAATTCTTGTTGCTTCCCAGAGACAAGGACCGGAGTGCATACTCTGATCTCCCTGACTGAAAATGCTCTAGGCAGCAAGGAGAGATCACAGGTCTTGTGATGCAGTTGTCAAGTGCACGTACAATTAGGTTTTTGCCCTCCACACAGAAATGTTATCCACTCCCTTTTAACTTACAAAAAACCATGATGCTCAATCTTTAATCATATTCAATACTAATATTGAAAGATTTTCCCTGACAGGCTAAGATACAAATTATGTAATTATCATAGTACAGAAGCTTGATTTTAATTTAAAACTACAACTGTAATTTGTCGAGTTTCCGATTAATGCTATTAAATGGTTTTATCGGTCAATAAAATTTTTACACAAATTTCACTAAATGGGAAGCACTGAACCTGGCAAGAGACACAAAGAATAACCAAGAGGGGCTTCTACAGGTATGTCAACCAAAAAAGGGAAGGTCAAAAAAGGTGTACCCACCCCAATAAACAACACTGGTGAACTGTTAACAACAGATGAGGCGAAGACTGAGGTACTCAACTTCTTGGCCTCAGTCTTCAGTGGCAACCTCTCTTCCCACACCTCTCCAGTGGAGCGACAGCAGGATGGGGACTGGGGGAGCAAAATCCCTTCCACTGTACGTAAAGATCAGGTTCATGACCAGCCAAGGAACCTGAACACACATACGGAACCTGATGAGAGGCATCCCAGAGTTCTGAGGGAATTGGCCAATGTAGGTGCTAAGCCACTCTCCACGATATTTGAAAAGCCATGGTAGTCAGCTGAAGTCCCAGGTGACTGGAAAAAGGGAAACTTTGTACTCATCTTTAAACAGGGCAGAAAGAAGGACCCTGGGAACTACCAGCCTGTCAGCCCCACCTCCGTGCCTGAGAAGGTCATGGAACAGATCCTCCTGGAAGCTGTGCTAAGGCACATGGAGGACATGGAGGTGATTCAGGACAGCCAGCATGGCTTCACCAAGGGCAAGTCCTGCCTGACCAACCCAGTGGCCTTCTGTGATGGAGTGACAACATCAGTGGACAAGGGAAGCATTTCACATCATTTATCTGGACTTCTGTAAAGCCTTTGACACAGTTCCCCCACAACATTCTTCTCTCTAAATTGGAGAGAAATGGATTTAATGGTTGGACAGTTAGGAAGATAAGGAATTAGCTAGATCCAGAGGGTAGTGGTCAAGGGCTGAGTCCCAATAGACATCAGTGACAACAGGCTGAAACTGGATCATCTTTAAGGTCCCTTCCAGTCCAGGTCATTCTATGATTCATTCTATAATTTTTCCAGAAAGTAATACTTCAAAACATATTCTGTTTGTACATCAGAGAACATCTTTCCCTTACAGACAAAACAGTGACCTGTACTTAAGACTGCAGCTGCCACTTAACTCACTTTCAGTCAATGACCAATTCAAATGCTTCGTCTGACATTTCTCCACTTCAATCTACTGTCCCATTCCAGGGCCTGTCTAAGATACTGTGAGCCACTGAATACTTTCCAGCATTACTTAAACTGAACAGTTAAGAGTTTATAAAGATCTTGAGGACAAAAACTGCATGGCAAACTGCTGAGGATGGGATATAAACTAAAACAGCAGATCATTGCAGGCTTTCAGACATACACCAAGTGTTTCCTGAAGGCTAATTCATAGCTTTTCAAGATCTCTCTACTGAACACACCTCAAATTCAATTCCATAAACCAAGCTGGGTCCCAACAACATTAAAGAGGTAACTAAAACTAAAATGCTGTTCAGACTGGATGAGCTTGTTCATTCTTGTTCATTTACAACCTAATGCAAATGATGTTCCATCAGTACAGGTTACCAAGCTTTCCTCCCACTTCCTCAATAACACCAGGAGAATGAGACAGCAGAACTGCAGAAAGGAAACAGTGCTTCAAATCTCCCTTCTGCTGCTCACAAAACCACAGGAAAAGCACAATGTCTCATGAGCAGGCACTGACTTCCTCCTCCTATCTTCAGTCCAGACCATGTCAACCCTGACACGGCTGGAGAAGTTAACCATAGGAGTGAAGAAAGGAAGAAATGAATTTTCATGGGCTGCATTTAACCAACAGATGTACTGTGGAACAGGGAATGCTAAATTCTGATTTCTTTCTGCTGCCCACATTTCAAGCTTGGAGAACTGACCTTCAGGTCTAGCATAATACTAGCTTCCTAAAGCACAAAACAGTAAGAAGAATTAACAAAGCAAAATCCAGTATCACTTCCAAGAAGTAGAGATAACATAGATTTATCAGAAATCAGATTTTATTCCTTCACATGGCTTGCCCACTTATTTGTTAGGTTTTTTGTCCTGTGGAATTAACTAGATTATTGCTATCCATACACACATCTTCAGTAAACAGAAATGCCATCTTTGCCAGATCCTCAGAGATATTTCAGGGGTATCAGAGCAAAAGGTAGATGCTAATTTATTGATAAAACATTACAAGGGAAAGATTCATGTGTTTGCTGATAACGAAGAATCAATGACAATTCACTGACCTTGACTGTAAGACTAACAGCTGTGCACTGCCTTTTCTCCTGTTGTTCTTCACTAGCTCTGTGTGCCTGTAGGCACAGGTTGGCAGAGGCAATTCCCCACACTCGCACTGATAGTTAATGACTTTTAAATTTAATAGCCTTGATGCTGAGGAGATGTACACACACGGACTACGGCATATGCGGTAGCTATCTCTTACGAGCAGGAAATGAGCCTGATTCAGGAATTCCAAAGCATTTACTGATGGTTGAGACACAAAATGTCCCTCCTTCTCTTTACTCCCATTATACGCAGTCACTTGGAGAATAAAGTCTGACAGATCATAATATTTTTCTGAAATTCGGTTCCATTCACATCTCCCTCACTTTCAAAAACACAAACATCATGTCATAATATCTGTTTTAGACTGAACAGAAGCCAAGACCAAATGTTAAGCAGACTGGTGCTCAGGACACGTGCTCAATTTGCACCAGAACCTGGATTCTGCTTTTCTCTAATTCATATTAATGTGAATATAAGCTATGCACATAAGCTCACTGCTTGTCTTGTCCTCTCCTACTATAGTTCTTCCACCTTCTATATATATAAAAATAAATATACACACAAGGTGTGTGATTAGAATATTCCTCAGTACAAGTAATCACTGCTCTCTGCCTCCTTCCAAACACAACCAACCAGTAAGCAAAATAAAAACTACAATCTGATTTGGAACAAAACTTCATCAATTTTCTTCCATTATATTATTGCCTAAAAGAATTATTGTACATCTTTAAATTGTACAGACTGTACAATTCAGCCATAAACAAAGAGGTATTTATCCCAAATACAGATCCAATATAACAATATATGCTTGCCATTTCCTAATATCCCTGTGCACCGAAAATTCATGGTATCAACGGAGTTCTTTGCTTCAGCTCTCCACAGCAAGAACAACAGGGTTTCCAGAAGGTCATAGTGATTTTCTTGTCAAAGTTAATGCAGCAAACCCTTCAGTGTAATGGGAAAAAAATAGTTCTGTTATGGCATTGAACCTGGGACATATTTCAGGCACTGACACTTGTGCAATTTGCTTCGGAAACATTTCAAAAACTACACCAAGGTAAGATATTGACTGATCCTAATTTGGACAGGCCCATTAATTTTCCAAACCCACTGGCATATTTTAAGTTACACCTCTCTCAGCACTTTTCCCACCCCGCTTTGTATTTTTAAGTGTCTTTATGAACTTGCCTGAGACTAAAGTGGAAAATTCAAATAAGCTTTTTGTTATTTCACAAGCTGCTACCTAACCTATCATAAGTATCAGATCATAATCACCACCTCCGTTTCACAAAAGGGAAGTAGCAAAGTCAGTAGGATATTCTGAAGCCATCCCACAGGTCAGTAGCAGATAGACAAGAAGATAAATTGGGCTCTGAGCTGTAGAAAATCCCATGAAACACAGCATTGTTTCAATATGCCATGAAGTCTTTGCGTGCAAACATACTGGCGGATATAAAGTGCTAGGAAGCAGAGTTACATTCTGGAAACCCAGGATCTGGCCCATAAACATTTTATTTTGTTGGCTGCTTTTTACACTCTTGATTAAAAAGTACATATAGTGGAAGATATGCTGTATTTCCCAGAAATTATTAACTATTTCATACTCAAAAGCAGTCATCCTATCATATAATTTGTGTAAATACGCAGTGTGTTATTTGATTAACCTATACTATCTGAGATAATGTTATGGGAAAACAGCTACCAAGGCAGTGAAATAGGTACTTAGAAATTAACTCCCACTTTGGCAACCGTTACCTCAAGACCGAATACTTTTCTTAACACGTGCACCATAATGCAAGCCATAAAGCTTGGCCAAGAGTCATGACCTGTTCCATACAGGAAGCTGGATTAGATGGATTTTACATCTCTGAGAACTCCCTGTGAAATTCCATACAAAAGGTACAGCACCAGAAATTTAGTAGCCATAAGAAATACGGGTGTGATGATCATATTTTAGTATCTGCACAGAAGTAACTCACAGATGTCAGAGCTTTTTTCTGAAGTCACAAACATCTGGAAAATCATTAATACATAAGACTATCATACCCCTGTAGGTGCTAGCAGGAGATCCTTACTATCAGAGAGGCTCAGGCCTGCCCTGACCCAAGAGGCAGCACTACTTAACTCTATTCCTATGGCACTCTGGGGATAGCCAGCCCTGAAGCATGCCGGTGAAAAAGCTAAATAAATAGTAAAAGAGATGAAGGTTAAGGAGCAGTAAATCACCACAACAGAACCAGGCAGACAGACACCAGTCTGTTCCACATTACAAATGGCAACGTATTCAGGCTCGGGTGTTATTCGGGAAGACACGAAGCAGGGATACTCTGCATAGTAAGCAGGAAAAAAAAAAATCAAGCAGTATCTCTTTCATATACAGCTTATTCATCTGCCTCTCAAGTCCATTTGACTGATGATTTTTGCTACTTGAACTTCCTGTACACTTCTCTCCCTTTAAAATGCAGAAATGAGAAAACCTGACCTGGGAAAGGAAGTTTTAGAAATGAGTCTGATGGGGAAACCACACTAACTGCCAGGGCCTGACTCAGTGAAATCAAAATCCCAAATCCAACACCGAGTCTGTGACAGAGATGAAGAAGTTTGGTGCTTTACACACCAGACACTTCTGCTTGTAGTAACATACTCTTCTCCCTGACCTCCCATCCTATCTCCTCCTTACACTTACCAAGGGCTTGGTTTCATCTTCATCTTTGAAATAGCAGAGCTGGTCCCCCTTGAGGACAAACCAGCGCGTGTGCCAGGTCTTGACGAAGCCCCCCTGCTTCCGCAGCCACCCACACTTGATGGCAATGTGCCGCCCTTGGCTCAGGGCAGGAGTCTCAGAAGAGCCATTGTGTTCTTCCATACTGGGAATGGGCAACTCTCCTGTTGGGCAAACAAGAGGAAAAGGTAGAATAATTAGATTATTATCCAGGCAGTAACTTGCTCCTTTCAACACAGCTGGAAAAGAAACATGCCTCAACTACAAAAGTGTGTTAGAAAAGCATTTGCCATCTGCCTGCTTGTTCTCATACCAGCACCCCATCAGCTGAGAGAATTACTACTCACCTATAAAATACTAAAATAATAATGAACTGCTAAAAAGCAGGCAAGAGGTAAAAGTTTTGTTCAAGTGCTGTGCAAGACATTTTGACCGGTACTGAAGAAGACATCAGCTGTTTCTCGAGGTGAGTTCTGCCGGATTACAGGCAGTAACAAGGAATGAACTTATAGTACTTCCTCAGACTAAGGAAAGCAGCTGACTTCTGGGGGGTCTCCATTTCAAATTCCTTGGCAGGCTTGGGGCTTTCAGGGAAATATTAAAAAATCCTCTGCTTCACCAAAGCTTAATTTTACCCCATCAGACAAGCAGGCTTTTTTTGTTATTGTCATTGCTGTTCATTTTACTGAAGTCCATTTAAAGGAATGGAGACAGTAAATGCAAGAATAGTAGCACATCACTTCATACGAGCAACCCCTGACTGAAGTGAGTGTGTGCCCGGACACTTGTCAAAGTGACATCTGGCAAAACATTAAGAATTTTGGCCTGTCTTAACTTAAGGCACAAGAACTGTGTCAAAACTAGAGCTGAATTGTGGAACTAAACTTGACAAAGTTTCATGTGGCATTTTGGCCTTATTAAAACTATACCTTCTAACCATTTCTGGACAGTCACGATTCTTCCTAATGGATTTTGGACATATAACCATGTAGTAATGTGCTTAACCTTCACAGTCAAAAACCTTTTCCTGATCCCCTGTTAAGTCTAGAGCAGAGACACAGGCTTTTGAGTTGCAAGTTTTGCTATTTCCAGTCGAAATCCAAATCAAACCAAGACCTACATGTGCCAAAGAGTTTATACCTAAACAGAATAAAATGTGACTTTGACCACAAACACAGCAGTGCGCAAAATCAATGACGAAATTTCACTGTCTGTAAGTGCTTGAAGAATAACATGTTTCTCTTCTTCCCAGCCTACCACTGGCAATCTTTCTTGCCTCATCAGAAGCTTGCACAGCTGTTAGGGCCCAGAAAGCTGGCTTCATAGGTAGTTTTTTGTTTCCAAACATCAGGTTGGGAAAAGAATGGATTATTCTTGACATTGCAGGCAGCAGACATTTCTGACTAAGACTATCTAGACTGAAGCTTCATGTTCTCACTTTGGCAAAGTAGGCTGGTGAGTCCAAGCCTGGCACTCCTGCTCTGGTTCCCTACACAGCAATGATACCCTTACTGAACATAGTGAATGGGCATCAGCATTGCAAAGGGATGTACTCAGCTTCTAAGGCAGACTAGAAATGCAGGTAACACACTCACCTGACACGTGAAACCACCCCTCTGACAATTAATACAAGTACTTTGCCTGGATAGTGTAACATCACTATAAAATAAATCACAATACAAGAAGAAATCAACAGATTCCAGTCAGAAGTGGTTTTCAGCCCTTTTTTCCTTTGGCTCCTTTCTTCCTACTGCTCACACATCCTCCTTTGGAACAGCCTCTCCAGCTGCCATCTCTGCTGTGTGTTTACAGCTTTTTCTTTTGATACCCACACACAGTGTGTTGTCATGTCCCTGTTTTGGGCTGGATCCTCAATTCTGATCTCCGTGATTACAGCTCCTCACTGCCCTGCGCCACTGAGGTTAACAGGCCTCAACACAAGCACAGAGGTTTCTGCAAAGTACAAACTGCAGGATCAAAATTTAAATCGCTTGATGTTCTTCTCAGAGAAAGGAAATCTTTCTCCTGCCTCTTTAGGGTTCACCTAGAGTCACCCAGAACACTTGTACTGTGAGATTTACTTGAGCCAAGTGTCCCCACAAAACATACAAACGTGTCTGGCTCTCTGCAAAGCAGATAAAGATTTTTTTGTCTGTCTGTGGTTACAATTGCGAGAACGAGAAGAAACCAGCTGACAATTCCACAGACCACACTGACCTCTCTACAAAAGGAAACGCACCCAACTCATAATTGGCATTTTCTGAATATGAGTAGGAATCTCTTGGATGCTGCTGGTTTTTTGGGTGGACTAAAAGAGATGCCAAGACGCAGCCCTCCAACTCACATCCTTAGAAAGTGAATTAGCAAATATTTTACAGAAAGCATTGTAAACAGCAGGTAAATTACTGCAACTGAAAAAAGGAACAAAATCATTACCCGTAGACTACCCTGTACTCCTTGGTGCACAACTGCTAAGCTGATCAGTTCATCTCTGCTGCCTGGACAAGCCTCGAGGCAGGGACAAAGGAGGAATTTAAATACAGTATCTATGTATATCACTGCAGTGCTAAAGACATTAGGTCCCTATTACACTTGGACCATAAACAAGAAACTAAGTACCAAAGTCGAAAACAATTAGCTGCTTGGATTGGATGAAAGACTATTTTTTATTTTGTTTCACAAAGTCACATGCCAGTGGTGCTGACATCAGTGTACAAAGTAAGTATATGGATTTTATCTAGCCAAGGAAAACGTTAATACATCTCCATCTCTTTGTCTGGTAAAATTTCCACCTATTTCTGCAGTACTAAAACAAATGAGGTGTAGGAGAGACGACAGTTCTACTGCTCCCAAGTCCTCACAGGACAGTGTAAGATCTCCTTTAAAGCAGTAGTATGTCCTTGGACATGCTCTGTACAAAAAAATCTGTATTATTTCATTCATTAGTGATTTAATTCTCTTCAGCAGTTAAAAATTCAGGCACCTAACTTGTTTGCATTTAGTTCTGAGATACAAGTGTATTTGTTGTTTTTCATATATCCTTCCCTTTCAATGTCTGCCTACTACAAAGCAGACTTGGAATCAGAAATTCCAGCAGCTGGCTCACTTTCACTACTTGTTTTTACAGCTGTTTCAACACTAAGATCATAAAAATAAATTGCAGAAATATCAGGGTGCTGGCACTGATGCAGAGAACAGTGAGGTGCAAACAGTATGTAAACAACACATGACAAAGTGTGGAATTACATCAACATACTCCAAGTCCTCTTGGTCTCATAAGACGAGGCAGAAAGCCATGCCTTTTCAAGCACTAAATGAGAATATTCCTCAAACTCATCTTCTCAACAGGAAACACAACGCGTAATTGCTGCCAGAGTCAACTCTACTGACTTGGCCAGCATCCAGTTTAGGTAATGACCAGAACTGAATAAATTCTATACAATATATTCATTTGGGGCTGCCTGTGGGCTCACTCTCCTGGACTTGTCTGGACATCGGAGTGCAAAGCAAACAAAACAAGAAATGTTCCCTGACACATTGGCTCTGCTTCAACATCTCCTGGTCCATGGAGACCATCACCATCTACTACTGCTGGCCTCAACCCAACCATTTTCTGCTCCCGTAAAGCCACTTGCCTCTCTTACTGGTCTGCCTAGAAGGCAACAAACTGCACTTTACTCCTTGCCAATGTGGAAGGTCTGTGCCGGCGGCAGGCACAGAAAGCAGGGAAGTGTTTCTCCTCAGCTACCACTCACTCAAGACTTGAATTATGGAATTGGGCAGCTCCCCCAGATCCCAGCATTTTGCCAGGAAATAGTCAGAGAAACTCATTAAAAGAACACCAAATCCAGTTACAAGAATAGTCACAGGACTGCACGAAGATGATCTGTTTGGCAAGAAACCCCGGCGGTTTGCAGTCAATGTTTTTCTTCTCACTGAAATATCTCATGGCCAAGATAGCACATTTCAAGCATGCAAAAGATCAGCAGAGTTCACTTCCAGTAACTCTTCATCTTCGCCACTGCTCAAATGCTGTTCTTTACAGCCCAATGCCAGCCCAGCACAAAATGGATAAATGTGGGACGCCACCAGAGTGCCTGCCTCAGAACCATACTCATTTCAGCCTGTCACAACATTTAATTCTCTTGCTCTCACAAAAGGGCAGGCACACACAGCACTGCACACACAGGTTGTCTTTTCCACATCAGACACATGGACAGACAGCCAGTAAAAGGCTGCAATTCTGCAGGAACAATGGGCTTGGTTATTGATGAACGTATCTGCCAAATACATGTGCGCACACATACACGCGCAGAATTCCTAACAGTCTTTGTGACACGATGGTTCTATATAAAATGAGATTAATACTCCCACACTTACACCACTTTCCAAGTGATGTCTAATTCTGGGTTCCCTTCTACTTATTTATGATGAGCTATACAGAGCATAAGTGCCTGAGTTGAAGATTATCAGTGTCTTTCAGGTAGAGTTCCTGCCTCTTTCCTTTTGATTTAGTCTTGCTGAGTGGCAACTTTTTAAAACTATTTAGTATGTGAAAACATTGTCAAGCATTCATCTTGCTTGTAAGATGTCCCAAGACACCTGAATCTCTGCTGCAACAGAGGCATGAGTTTGTAAGCAACTGCTGCAGGAAGCAGAAGACTGACCTATTTCCCACCAGCAGGGTACTTCAAATCAGTTGCTACTCATCTGTTGTCTCAACAGGATATTGCACGTGGAAGGAAAAACGTATGTCAAAGAGGTAAAAACATACTTAATAAGAGAGCTAACTTTCTGTTTGTGCTTAGCAACCATTTTTACATTGCATGGAGCATGTCTCAGTTTCTGTCACTGCAAGGAGAGATTTTACAGCATTCCTGTCTTGCTCTTTTCCAAAACCTGCAGCAGTGTGCTTGCCAGTAGCTTCCCTCCACAAACTTTTAGAACAGACATTATACATTTATCCAAAAGGTTTTCTGAGACATCTGAGAAACCTCTTGTACTACTGGCAGTAACGTTCCTAGGCACAGATCGTATGTCTGTTCTGCATTCTTCACCCTCACTTTTGCCCTAACAGGGACAGCCCGAATATATTTTGCTTGAAAGAATTTTAATTCCAAGGCCTAAGTAACTACTCCTTAGGCAATAAAAAACTTGTGAGAGGTGTTATCACCAGTCAGACTGTAGCATGGGAGATTCACTGCCTGGTGAAGCTAAGGGAAAGACTTCCATTACTTTTTCAATGCATTTTGAGTTCAGTTGGAAAACCAAGACCAAATAATTTTGCCAGAAAATTGAGGCCTTGGTCAAATACAACTCTTTAGTACTTGATTTGCATTTTCATGTCAGAACCATCTAACAGATACTCTTAGACCTGCCAAACCTTTACAAGACTACTGCTTTCTTACAGGAATTCAAGCACAGCTATAAACAGCCCAGATAAAACGGGACTAGAAGATTTATAAAGAATATAAGAAGACATTCAAATTCTTGCGAATTACTACAGGAATTAGTTAACAAATTTGGTCAGGCACTTTTAAAAACATCCACTTCTGCATGTGTATATTTATTTTCTGTGATTGTGACTAGTGTTAGCAAACGTGTACAGTTTTGTAAAAGCAAAGCAACTGCAGCAGTTCTGTTACTGCAGCATCACACTGTCAGATCGGCATTTGGAGTAATTTTCAGAGTTTTAACTTCTGCTGCACTTGCCATTCGGTCCTATTCTGTTTAAATCCACACATCAGCTTTCGAGCAAATCCTTTCTTGTCCTCCCACCACTGCTGTGGCAGTAGGAGCCATAACGAAATTGCACAGCTAAGAGCACTTTGTTGATCAGAGATTCTCTTCTGACACCTAGAAAGGACTCTTGGTTCTCTCCATCACTTCCTACTCCCACTACCTCTTTTGGGTGGAGATGGACTCCACCTGTAGAAGACTTGCGTAACTGTCAGGTATTTGCACACAATCTGTCCGGGTGTCTTTTCTCAAGTACAAATATACCATATCTGATTTAGGAGTGGCTGCAAAATGTCACAGCACAGGGAAGGGTTTTGAAGAATTTAAGAAACAACTTCCAAGGATAATAGTCTCTGTTATGCTTTTGCATGTTACTCATTATTATTATATATCCCCTCAGCTTTTTCCTCACATGGCAGCACAGAGTTACAAGAAAAGGTTGCAGCTACCTAAGTGATTGGAAAAGTGAAGGTGTCCCTGTTCATTGCAGAAGGGTTGGACTACACAACCTTTAGAAGGTCCCTTCCAACTCAAACCTATTTTATGATTAGAATAGAGTGGTCCTTCATCTTCCAGGTTTCTGCCCAGACTCCCATTTCAAGTGTCTTATTCTGCACAACTGGCAATGCTAGAGGTAAACTGCGTACAGCAGAAAATCAGCTGCAACTATCTGGACAAGCTTAAAAAACTACAGACAAGGCAAAAAAGAGCCTCTGATAGCTGAAAGGGTCAAGTGATGCAAGATGGACAAGGAAAAGCAGAACAGTTGACATGTCTCAGGAGCTGAAATACTGAGCAGTGAAAAGGTCAAGGGAGCAAGTCAAAAGCAGCATCTGGAACAACTGAAAGATATTCCAAGTCCCAGATGTCTCTTCCAACCAAAGGGCTGCCTCTGAATATCTGACACTGGAAATACATAAACCCTGTTTACAGCTTCATACTTTACATGGAGAAAGTGGTCATAAGGACAGCTTAAAAGTAACTTAATTCCCATATGTGAGTGGTGAATACTTCAGCACATAATGGCTTCGCTTACGAAAGAACTGATTATGAATTGTGCCCAAGCACGATCTCAACAGATGAACGCTCAAAGTATAAAAATAATCTCTAGCACTACACTTTGTTCTCAAAGACTGGTGGCAAAAGACATCTGAGTACAGATGTCAGCAGCCCTCTGACAGTGAATAACTGAGACCAAAACAAGGCTGAATGCTTTTTTAGGAAATCCAGCACAACAGGATTTTCCATGTTGTACTATTCACAGCAGTTCAGGCCTTGCATATTCCTTTTTAAATTGACCAAGAGAATTAAGATGCTACAAGTGACATTCACTAAGTATGCTGCCAAGCAGCAAAAATACATTCTAGCTTGTCTACAGCAGCAAAAGCTTCCTTCCAAATCTGCTGCAGTACTTGCAAATCAAAGGATCACACAGGTTCTGCAGGAAGAGTTTGTAGTTGCTGGGGAGTGGAAGGGAGAAAGATGAGTATTTGCTGCCTGCACCACACTTCAAACTCCTCTCTTGCTCAGAGCAAATGTAGTCCCAGCAAAGTCTCAACTTTGGCAAAAAGATTAATACAGCAAGTACTGGCTGGCAACATCTCTCTGGATATTTAGATGTTCAGAGCAGGAGGAACCTTATCTCTGGTGCCTCCACAGAAGCCTCAGGGGGAAAAAAGGGAAGGTTCAACCCACCTGAATTCAGCCCACAATGACCTTTTAAGCCTTACATTAGTTCACATGTGACAAACAGAAATCCATGGACTTATTTTGAATGTATCTGCTATGAACATTTCAGGCAAAATTACTTCCTCTGCTTTGTTATGTACAATATAATGTTTATCCCTTTCAGTTCAAAGAAGTTCAAGTAAGAGCAGCACTGGGTGATCTGCTAAGAGATTCCTCTGCAGCAAACCTCTCCCACTTCCATGTGTTCCCCAGAAGGGCCATGGCATCACAGATGTGCACGTGGGAGCATCTTGCCCCAGCGTAAGAGAGGAACTGACAGAGTGACAGCTCGTGCTGCACGGAAATCCAGAACTACCATGCCCATTTCCCAGCCGCCCTGTATGCATCCAGAGGAGTATATGGATATTAGGCAGGTAAGCACATACTGTACACAGGTAGTGAGCACCCACCCAGCCTCAGAAAGTATCTCGGCACTGTGCCAAGTCAAACACAGGCAAGTCAGAACCAAAGGCTCGAACTTGGCAACCTCAGAGGTGCATCTGCTTCCATTCCAACTAAACTTAGTACCAGAGCCAAGATTTGTGTCCTCTCTGCGTGCCAACCCCAGCAGGACCTAAACTTTAAATAGACCTACTTTTAAACAGGAATCAGTATAGTTTTAATGCTGCTCAGAAATGTTTTATGTAAATGGTAATTGCCTCTGTCACTTAAACACATTAACCATACTGACATAAATTTCCATGCTAGAATACTGGAGACAATATAGTCAAATTTTTTAAAAGCAGATGTATGTCTTTCCACTGAAAAAGCCAACTCTAAATAAGCACCATTACTTTGTAGTTGACATTTCCATCTTCTGCCCAGGAAAAGCATTAATTCATACTTAGGGAACCAACATTTCACTTTTTTAAAACCAAGTTTGCATCAGAAAAATAGAGTCCACAATCCTTCCTATGTATTTCAGAAAGCAGTTGTGAGTATGTCACATCACCTAAATTGTTTCAGTAAATGAAAAATTATCATATATTAGTAAGTGAAAAATAACACCATCGTGGCATTGCCCTTTCCAGTAAAGCTCTAAGCAAAGTGAACACTGTCCCTGAATTCCTAAATCAGCCCCAACACCAACACTATCCTTTGTCTGTAAAATGAATTTGTACGGGGAAATGGAATAAATTCATGTGGTCCTTATGCTTTAAAGGGTCAGTCTGTGCATGGATGCTAACACCTACTTTTCCAGCTTGTACTGAAGGAACCACTAAAGGCAAAGCCAGCTCTGCTGTGTTGCATCCACAGTTTTCAGACTCTACCACCATAACCCACAGTTAAAAGGCGAACACACCTTCCCTACAAGCATTTTATGTCCATGTGTCTCTTTCTGGTCACTGCTGTGCTCTGTGAGCTGAAGGAGAAGCAGAACTAAAGTCAAGAACAAGTTACCAAGTAACTGGTTACCTTCAGTGACCTGAAAGCCAGCTAAAAACATGTAAGCATCTTTTTCTGACACTGCTCCACCCAAAATGAGAAAAGGGAAAACCTGAGTTACTCACCTGAAAGGATTCAAAAGCAGAAAACATGTATATGTTACCTACATAAAACTTAAGGAAAACATTTCTTGTTTGGTTTCTTTTTTAAAAAAAGAGCACCAACTAGTAGGCAAACAACATTAGGCACTCTCCAGATTTTAGGTAAGCTACAAAAAGAGACAGTGACATTAACTAGGACTAACCCTTCAGAGAAACAGATGCAAAAGCAGAAAAAAAATAATCCGAAGATAGCGGGCCTTGGATCTGCAGCCACTTTGAAACTGTGCTGACCATGTTCATGTTTACGGAGTTCAATTTATTCAATTTATCTAATTTAAAAGAGGCAAGGTATCCTGAGAATATAAATTTCTCCTGCTGTGAATGACGGAGGCCATCAACAGCATAAAATAGCGTCAAGAACGAACCAGCAAAATCTACCTTTTCTTATCAACTCCCTTTACAGTAAGGATAATTTGTGGTTTATGTGAGTCACTGTCTGCAGAGGAGAACAGCAGCATGCCCAAGGGAAAGGAGGTTATCACCTCCAGTCAGACAGCTTTACTATTTCATATTACTGTAGTCAAAACAGCAGAGAAGCCTTGCCATCTACACCCCAAAACCACCCCATCTCTCTCCATATGGCCATCATGGCTCTGCACTGTTGCTTTCTTTATTTTTTGTTCTTTATTTTCAGAAGGACGAAAAGGACACCATTTTTGCCTTGCTTGTAACCTTCAGGTGATCTATAACCTGCACCAACACCATCCTGCATTTCAAAAGCAACATGTTTTATCAGCACAGGAAACCAAATGCAGTTTAAATCAGTGTCTCACAAACTCAAGCAGCTCCTTATTTGCCAAAGCACAGATTGTCCAAGTATTTCTTTTTGCAGAATAAGATGCATTCTGGAAAGTATGAATTGCCTGAGTTGACTGCTAAAAAAATCAGCACCACAGTTTATTCCACTTGCAAAGCCAGTTCAGTAGAGCTGGGTAAAAGCTACAACCATGACTTTTATTATTTTACAGCTATCAGTCATGGACAATTTTTCCCAAGGAATCATACTTACAACCAACCTCTAGAACAGACACTGCAGAAAAGCCAATGTAAAGCAATTAAATTAATCCAGCCTTCTAGTAACTTCATACTTGACTTCCTTTTTTTCCTATATCTGCAACCCTGACTACGCCCTTACTTTTTCATCTGCTCTTGGTAAGATAATGATTTGAAAGTTAACTCTGCTCTTCTAAGTTGGAAGGTAAAATCTCTAGGCACCAACCCCATAGAAAGCAATTTTTACATAGAGTTGGCTGTTTTATAAGCTTGATCCATCATTCACCCAAATTTAGGAACCAAGTTCAATTAGAACAGATGCAGATGAAGTAGGATTTTTCAGCTTCTCTTCCAACAGACACAGTGGTTCTTAAGACACTATTTCAACCTTTACAAATGGAAAAAGATAATTAACCTTGAAAAAAACCTGATTAGCCAGGGCAAATAGACAACACTGAAGCAACAGTTGGGTTTTCTAGAAAACACAAAGAACTCCGTACTTTGGGAGTTGGCAGAACACATGCCCTGATTGTCTTGAGACCTGACTTCTCTTCTTACATTAGCTCTGGCAAAGCTTTTCTAATTCTTCACTTTTTTGTTTTCAATTATTCCGAAGGCCTTTGTCTTTTAGAAGACATAATACTGCTGGTGCTGCTTCAGAGCTGTTAAATGTAAACAGCAAGACTCATCGAAAACATTTATTTGACCTTGTATTCCCTAACAAAACAGTCAAATGCCCTGGAAGTTTCAAATAAATAAAAAATAGCTTTATACATACAATTTTCAAGTTGACACTGAGGAAAACAATCCAGCACAGATAACAGATGTCAGATATTGTTTGTGGAAGGCATTCAGCTTCACAGCAATAGGCTGGTAAAGGAATCTGGACAAAAGAGATACAAAACACACCAATGCCTACAAGCACCAACACACTTTGCCTCTTAGGATGATGAAATTTGCCACATGTTTCAGCAAAGCAAACAGGAAAATTGCTAATCCAGTTGCTATTTTTGACTAGGCACTGTAATAGAGCAGCATCACCTACCTACCGTGTGCACCAAGGCTTGCTGAAGAGTTTGAGTACAAGATACTGAGATATCAAACATCCCCAAGTGTCCTTTGCCAGGATCTGGGAGAAAGCTCCAGGACCAGCCGGCTCATTCAGGACGTGAGATCCCTACACAGATACTTGCAGCAGGAGCAGAGCAGCAGCAGCAGGGCTCCCCTGCCCTGCACCAAGAGCTACATGGAACCACAGCTGACCCGATGGCTTCGTCGTGGGCTCACTGCAGCCCTCCAGGCTCAGCCCACACCAAAGAGATACAGACCAAAGCCTATAAATAAATAAAAGCAGCTAGAACTTGATTGCTCAAACAGAGTTGAACAACTCCAATCCGATGCTTTCGCTCACAGAGTGCTTGCAGTTATATTTCATCAGGAACAAAAACATGCTTCCGGCATTCCAGCTCTCTGCTAAATTGGATGCAGATGATGAAGGGTTTTTTCCAAACATATGGAAGCCAATGCAGCTGAAAAGTTAGCTAGGCCTTGAGAGATCCTGTACGTAAGGCATTAAGCTTTCTACAACACACGAGGAATCTAAACGGCAACTATTATGATTTCATTTCATAGTGTGATTTAAGATGATATTATGAGACAGAAATGTTAAAAGAAAGTAATAAAAGCCTTTCATGTACTTCAAATAAAGTCAGATGTTCATATGCCATGTATCTGGACAACCTCTGCTTTCAATGCAAGCCTGATCTCCACTTCAAAGGGGGGAAATTAGACAAAAGGGAAAAGAATGTACACCTCTCAGTACTGGAAGCCGCAGGAAACCCAAGACCAAAGGACTAAATCCATCACTTTCCCAACACCCCCAAGACAGACAAGCCTACAAGATGTTTAACCAAGAGGGAAACTGAAAGCACAAGCACTTGCAATCCTCAATCTCAGCCACCAGTATATAAACCTTGCTCATTTTATTATTTGAATAGTTACAGCATAGCAAAAAACATTTCTCTGCATCCACTGCTAATATAACTTCTGGCTATTACTGTGAAAAGAAGCTATTCCCTCCACCAAGTGTAGGTGGGTTTCTTGTTTTAATTGGTGTTGCAGGCAGGATGCATGTTTAGTTTTCTCAATGTTTAGTCTGTCTTCAAATATTAACGTAACAGTGACTGAATCCAAAACATTGAAAGCAGAGTTAAGTCCCAGCTTCCCAGGGCTTTTTTCCCCTATTCTGAAAGTATTTCTACACATTAGAAGTCATTTCATGGTGAACAAATTCTTCTTCTGGAGCTACATCCTTTGGTACACAGCTTGATAGGAACTAGTTTGATCTGTAAGCTCTGCAGGAAGTAGTTTTGACACTTGGAAGCAGAAGTAAATTTTTCATGAGATACCCTGCTGTAGTACTTGCTGATTGTTCAGAATTTTGTCTATCCGTGCTATGAGTTGATACTTTAGTCCTTACACAGAATCTGTTTGAAACTTCTCCAAAGGAGCAGCTATTTCTGCCTTCAGTGGCACAAAAATATTGTGAATAGCCTGGAAGTTCAGCCATTACCACTGCATTTTCAAGAACACATTCACTTTGGTGTTCAAAGAGAGTCAAGTATTTCTGTCCTGGGGTGACTGCAGGATACTGTATTCCCTATTGTCTGCCCTATGCCAGACATGAATCCTGTGCCTTTCTGTACCTTTAACACAGAGAGGAGAGAAGCCAGGTGAATTTTTCAGAGCGGTTTGTATCTCAAGGACATACAGACTCCCCTGCGATCCCTCACCGCTGCGGCAGAGTGGAGAAAAGAACTTCTGCTTCTTCCCAGCTCTCGGTTCCTTTTCGCAGAAGAGAGATGGAGAGTTAAACTCCTTCGCTTTTTAGCTAGCCTGCTAGCTGAGGCAAGAAAGATTTTTCCCTTCTTCTTCTCTTCTGGACTGTTCAGCAACACCAGAACATCACCGGGAGGCCCTATACCTTTGGCCTGGAGGGGCCCACACCAAACCCCAGGTGTGCAGAGGAGAGAGCCACACCCACAAGGGACTCTGAAATCTACCCAGGTTCTCTCCACAGAGAGAGGTTTTATTGTTTAACATCATTCTTCTTCCATGCCTGCGTGCACTTTACTTGTTAAATAAATAGGTTTTTTTCACTTTCCTCCAAGGGATTTCTTTTCCGAACCTGGGTGGCTGAACTCTGCCTTCTATCAGAGGGACGTTCATTTCAGACGTTCCTCCAAATTTGTCTCAAACCAAGACAGTTTCTTGCTACACATATATACACTTCACTGGGACAATTCACATGACCAAAACACATAATATGGGTAGTATTAATGATCAAGCCATACAGGTCACATTGAGACAGATTTCATACAGCTAATGAAGAAGTTCCCTAAGTTTATTTCCAAAATCTTGAAAACTTACGTGTGCATTGCTAACTTTTCCTCCTTTTCAACTCCAGTGACAAAACAGGTATGACTAAATTCATCTCAAACCTTCACCAAAACTCACTGAAAAATACAGTCAGTTTTAAAGCTAAGTGCAAGACATAGAGAGCTAAATCACCAGAACTACTTCTACTTAATTTTCATCACTATTATCAGATCTCTGTAGAGACTGCACCGAAGTCATCCCTAGGCTTGACATTAATCAATGTTTTCTTCTGGCAGAGCAGAAAAAGATCCAGTAAGCAGTTTTAAGTTTTAATTTAAACAACAGCAAAAAAAAGACGTCTTTTACTCACTAAGCAAATAATTGAAAAATTTCCCTTGCAATAATTCATAGTGTTCTTTAAAGCTTGCTGAACAACCTATAAAGCTTGAATAGCTTCTTCTAAACTGTTTTTAATAGTTTTATACAGGTTTTTGGTAGGTTTGTTTTGGGGGTTTTTTTTCTTAGTTATTCCAAAAGCATTTTGAAAGACTAGTATGAATGAAAAAGGGACCTAGGTTCATTTTCTGGATCCAAGAAACTGCAGGTGGAAGAGGAGTGTGCGTGATTCATCTCAAACCATCTCCTTTTGCCCTGCCCCCTCTTTAAACTGTTCTTTTGTAATTTCACCTCAATTTATTTTCTTCTGCTCGAAATTGGCAAATGAACATTCCCTTTGTAAATATTTTTGTACAAGCAAAATACATTCCCAGGAATTTACTAGGCAATGATTTGGTTACTACTCTTTTATCCAGCTCAGTCGCACAGCTTTTCCTGCACAAACACCCACACAGGGGATCCAAGCATAACACTGGCACAGCTGTGCAGCTGTGCTCAGCCTTTCACAGCTCCACACCTGGTTCAACAGTGGAGAAACGCAAGGGAGGTCGGGCCGGGGCTGTCGTGCAAAACTCCACCTGCCCGTCTCAAAACAGTGGCAGGGAAGCTGAAACCAGTCCACCTCATGTCCCCCTTCCTAACAGACCTGTACGCCAGAAAGAACAGTGTAAGAAAATACTCCTGTCCACGCTAAGAGGTTCATTTCTCCCAAGAAGTGTAATGAGCTAAGAATGCACATTTTTGGTAACCAAAACACCCTTCCTGCTGTCCCAAGAGGGCATTTTCATTTGCTGGTCCCATAGTAAGAGTGACAATATCTACCACAGTCATGGGTGCACAATTTTTTGCAGAAGATGGCACAACAGAGGTTGAACAAGATACAAAAAGAAGTAGATATATTTGTCATGGCAATCACCTAGTAGTAAATTTCTGTGTGTGAATTACTGCCAAATCCAGGTACAAGATCAAGTATACATAAGAGCTCCTGAGAAGATGAGTAGCATCATTTAAGACTGTTAAAAGTTCAATAAGACTGCATTCCTACTAGACAATACTGAGCCTGAGCACATCGTCAAGGACCTCAGTCACCTTTCTCAGGATTTTGTCATCTCAAACTTGAATCTGAGCACTACTTTTCATTTGAACTCATCATTTCAGTATCCTCAAAGTGAACACACACTGTATTATTTATTACATTAGTTTACAACGTGCTCTCAAACTCAAGCAACGTACTATGGCACAAACAGGAATCCAACAGCATGAAAAGGTGACACACTTAACAGCTCCTCTGTGCAGGCAGAACTCAGCTTCAACTCAGCAAATGCTGAGGGGAACCTGACCACGTCCTTGTGTCACAATTTGTAGGGAGGACTAAGCTACAATTTATCCTTCGAATTACTCAGCTGTGAAGAACACAAAGCAAAAGGAAAAGAAGAAAACAGATGTTGTCACCACAGCTGACAAAGGAAGGTCTAGACACATGTGGATATCATGAAAGCTAAATATTTTTAACATGACTTCCAGTTCTTCTCTCTGGCAAATACGCATTAGATGTTCTAAACTCTAATCCCAAGTTATTTGAATTGCAGTTTAGAAATATACACCAAAAAAACCCAACCACCAGGAAAAAGAAAAAGGTGGGGGG